>JAMJFZ010000451.1:13625000-13815000 GCA_026225945.1 Cricetomys ansorgei | reverse complement strand
ATTGCTCTTGCAGAAGATCCAAACTCAGTTCCCAGCACTTACATACAGTGCTCAGAAACACCTAAAACTCCAGCTCCAGGGAAACCTGACACCTTTAGCCTTTGGTACTTGCATTCCTTGTACATCCATACAATTAAAAATAAAATAAGCTTGGTCTGGAGAGATTGGCTCAGTGGTAAAGAAAGCATACTGCTCTCACGAAGGGCCCAAGTTCAATTCCCTGCACTTCAGTTCACAACCATCTGTTACTCCAGGGATTCTGACACCCCCTTCTGGCCTCCACTGGCACCTGCACTCATGTGCCCACGCCCACAGAGACACACAAACAAATCAATTACAATTTAAAAAAAAAAAAAATTTAATTGACTTGTTGTCTGTCCCAAAAACCTTTCCAGAGAAATGGCCTTTTCAGGATACCCACATCAAAATGATGTCCTGTGCTGCTTTTATGTCGCCTTGAATGGAAGCATGCCTGGTGTGTCACTGTTTCTTCTGTTTCCGCTGTTTGTTTGGCCGCTTCCATGCTGGGCACCAACAAGAATGAATGGATTCAGATGCCAGCCCCACGGTCCTCAGGTGGCCAGTTAGGGCTGAGAGCCGATGGTCCCTCTGCGTTAGTAGCCAATTAGCATGCTCTGGGAATAGAGTGTCATCCTTCCCTACGTGTGCCACAGAAAGGAAGAGGCCAGGAAGCCAGGCGGGTTGATTTCTTTGGCCTTTCCTCTCAGCCTTCAAAGTGAAGCTTCTGAAACACTCAAATCCTTTCCCTTTCAGAACAGCTCAGTTCTAAATGAAATGGGCCTGGGCTCTGAAGCCATGAATTCCACTGTGAATTCCAGTGTTCCTTTGAAACACAACCGACTGCTTTGTTCCGTTTGGGAACAAACTAGGAAGTCTCTTTGCATGGCATATGCATGTCCCCAAGGCAACGTAGGGTTTAATAGAGCTAATGAGACAGGGTTGGAACCACCAGGGCAACCCTCAACGCCTGTCACTCATTTTCGCCAGCCACACAGGAAGGACGGCCTTGCCACTTGGACTGGGCAGATGTGTCCTTTCACTCTGAGACCTCTCCTTTGCAAGGCACAGCAGCTAAAAAATGACAGGCTAGATTCCTACAAGAAGAAAATAAATAGTGAGAAAAGCAGGCTACGTGCCATCGAAAGATCAGAGAAGAGAATGAGGTTTCTCCTAGGCTGGGTAGCACCAGGGGGAAAGGCCCGCCTGAGGAAACCCTCCTGACAGATGGTGCATGCTGTTCGAGGTCAGTGTGGCTCGTCCTCTCTGTCCCAGTTTCCTCTTCCACAAAGCGGGCATGTGTGGTGGAAGTGGATCAGGGCTTCCCACAGAAAACAAATGCCCCAGAATGCCAAGTCAGAAGAAGGGCCGAGTGCTTATCCCTGGGAAGTGGGGCAGACACATTAGTACACGATGTTTCGGTGCTGTCTGGGGACCTGAGCTGACGGCACATCCTAGACCGGTCCCCTTCTGAGAAGAAGGTAGATGATGATCACAGTAAGTTTATGCCATTCATAAAAAGCCACCCATCTGGATGTGGTAGTACACGCCCAAACACACAAGAGACTAAGGTAGAAGGACTGAGAGAGAGAGGCTGAGTTACAAAGTAATTTCAAAGCTAGCCTAGACTACGAAGTGTGATCCTGTCCCCAAACCAAAAACAAACAACCCTTCTGTTCCCTGGAGCATCTGTGAGGAAGGAAATCAAAACTTTGCATTTTTTTAGGCTGACTCAAAATGCCAAAATACACGATGTTGGAGATTCCTCACACACCTTTGGGCTTAACGGTCTTCAGAGTTGGCTTGCATCAAATCCATAGGATTCATTCAGTTTTTGGCTAGAACAACTCAGTACATATGACAGATAAGAGTAGAACTGTTCAGAGTAAGGTATAGCTGGGGCTGGCCTACCTGGGCCTCGGTACCATCCCTTTGCAACTCAGGGCTTCCCAGTAAAAGTCCATTTTCATTGACTCTCACATCTAGAGAGGCTGGATCACAAACCCAGATATATTGATTCCAGGCTCTGTTCATTCCTCTTTTTAACCACAGTGAGAATAGTAGGAACCATTGACAATAACTGTGGTGGTTTAAATGAGAACAGCCCCTATAGGCTCATATGTTTGAATGTTCAGTCCCCAGTTAGTGAAACTGTTTGGGAAGGATTAGGAGGTGTGGTCTTGTTGGAGGAGCTGTGTCACTGGGGGTGGGCTTTAAGGTTTCAAAAGTCCACACCAGGCTTAATCTCTCTCCCTTTCTCTCTCTCTCTCCCTCTCTCTCTCTAAATTGTAGATCAGATGTAAGCTCTCAGCTACTTCTCGAGCACCATGCCTGCCTGCTACCATGCTCCCTGGCATGATGATAATGGACCAGCCCTCTGAAACTGTAAGCAAGCCCCCTAATTAAATGTTTTATTTTACAAGTTGCCTTGGTCATAATATGTCTGCTCAGCAATAGAACAGTAACTGAGACAGTAATATAATGGCATAGGGATGCAAAGAGTTGAGGCAGTAGTCAGGGAGCAAGCAGCTAGGATAATAAAGGTAGATAAAAGCAACAAGTTTCAGGAAGAAAAGAATCGAGCATGTATTGGTTATTTTTAGCATAATCGTGACAAACTACTAACAGAAAAAAATGCTAGGGAAGAAAGCTTTATTTTGGCTTATGGTTTCAGAGGGCCTCAGTCCATCAAAGCATGCTGGGGTTCGTGGTAGTGGGAGCATGTGGTGGAGGCTCCTCACATCATGGAAGACCGGGGAGCAGTAAGTGATTGGAACCAGGACCTGCACTATCAACTACCTCTGCTAGCTAAGCCCCAACTTCATAAAGTTCCACAGTCTCCTAACTATCAGCAGCAGCTGAGGAACAAGAGTTCAAAATGAGCCTGTGGGAGACAGTTTAGATTCAAACTATAACAGCAGTTCTCAACCTGTGTGTGAGTCCAGACCCCTTTTGGGTAGCATAAGACCATCTGAGTATCAGATATTTACGTTATGATTCATAACAGTAGCAAAATCACAGTTATGAAGTACTAATGGAAACAATTTTATGGTTGGGGTCACTACACCATGAGGAAGTGTATTAAAGGGTCACAGCATTAGGAAGGCTGAGAACCACTGAACTATAGCAAAGCATTTCTGACAGGAGGTAGTTAAATGCAGTTTCTTTGTGTGTAAAGGACAAGGCACACTGGGGCTGACAAGATGACTCAATGGTTAAGAGCACTGATTGCTCTTCCAGAGGACCCGGGTTCAGTCCCCAGTACCCACATGGCAGCTCACAGCCGTCTGTAACTACAGTGCTGGGATCCAGGGCTGTCTTCTGGCCTCTCTGGGCACCAGCCATGCACATGGTGCACGGACATGTGCACAGAGAAAACATCCATACACATGAAGTAATATAACGAAACCGAAAAAGAACTGTTCCACGAGTTAGGGAGAAGTAGAAGAGGAGACCCTGCTCTGTATGTGTCCTTTGGACAGGAAGATCACATCTCTTAGATTTCAAATAAGTCTCTGAGATGGCCTAACCCTAACATGGGCATTTCATAAATGCCATTTCCTAAATCACTGGTAGGCTAACCTCAGCATTATGTTTGAGTCTATCTCTAGAGTTTGTGCTAATCGATCTCCGTGATTCCTGGAATGGATAATCAATATGGTAAAGTTGTGGAGACCAGAGCTTTCTCCTTTCACCCATCCCCATCTCTGCCATTGTGGTAGTTCATATATATGTACTTGACTAGGCCCAGGGGTGTCCAGGTTAAATATCATCTCTGAGTGTATCTGTGAGGGTGTTTCTGGAAGGCATTAGCATTTGAACCTGTGACCTCAGTAAAGAAGATTTCCCTTCTCAAAATGGTCAAGCATCTTCCATCACACTGAAGGCCTGGTTAAAGTAAAAGAGGACTTTGTCCTTTTTCTCTTCCTGTCTCCTTACTTGAGTTGGAACATCTCAGTACATCTTCTCCTGCCCTCAGATTCTGGCTCCATGGGTTTTGTTCGGACTAAGGCCGAATTATATCATGCCCTAGGTTCCCAGCTTGTAGACTGTGGGACTTCTCAGCCTGCTAATCACATGAGCCAAGCTCATAATAAATCTCCTTGTCTATATTAATACATTTTAATGCATGCACCTCCTATCAGTCTATTTCTCTAGAGAACGCTGATTAATGCTCATTTCCTCCAGTTACTGCATATAGAGGAAGTCTTCAAAATATCCAAAGAACTGTTCACTCTACAAGGCTGAGTGCTCATGTACAAAGTAAAGTAAGCAGCAGGTATTTACATATTTGTGGAGCAATGTCAACTACACCAAGGGTCGTTCCTAAGCCCAATTCAAGGTCATGACCCCGTCCTTAAAATTCTTTAAGTGCTGGAGGTGCAAAGTTGGGCAACAGGTACCAGGAGATACAAGGCCATGGAGGATATTGCACTTAGAAACTTAACCTCAGAGAAATGTCAGAGATGTGCAGAGAGATTCGTGTGAAAAGTTGTTTGATGCGGTATTGTTTATGGTATTGAATGTTTATGTGTCTGCCAAAAGAGAGTGGTTAAGCAAATTATGGAAAAGCTATATAATAAAATAGCATGGTACCATTAAGTCCATTTGTGAGAAAAGACATCATGGAAGTAAGTATTTATGATTTATTAGGAGAAAGAGAAGGCTACAAAATACCATGCTATGTTACTCTAAGTTCATGCTACATACTATAAGATATACTTTTGTTGCACCTATTTATTTACTTGGGGGATACATGTGCCATTGGCCCATAAACAAAGATCAGAGGACTTTTCCCTTTCCACCAAGTGAGTTCCAGGGAGTAAACTCAGGCCATCAGGGTTGGCAACAGGGACTCCTATCCTCTGAGTCATCTCATCAACAGGGACTCCTACCCTGAGTCACTTCACATCTGAAAAGTACATTTTTAGAAAACATGGGTAACTTGGATATACAACGGGGCCTGTTTCTCAAAGTTGAGTTATAATTGATTGATCACCACTTTGATTTTCAATTCCATGAACTAGAGAAGCCTGCAGTCTTTCCCAGGATGCTTCTGACATCCCCAGTTACCCATGTTTTCTAAAAATGAACTCTAGTTCTCTGGATTCAGGAGAAAACCCCTTTACCTGATGATTCATCTCAGCAGCCCCTCATTTGCTATTTATTGATTTTTGATTGATTTGTGTTTCAACAGTTTTTTTTAAAGACCATCTTAAAAGCGAAGTAAAAGACAACATGAGAAAAAAAACTACAAAGACAATACTCATTAAATAAGTGCCGTCTTTAATCAGACGCGGGGGATAGGTTCTCTTCTGCAACTCCAGATACGGGTTCTGTTGCCCTGCGGGTTCTTGACTTCTGGGGTGGGGGGTGTCATGGCAACTAAAGCTGCCCTGTAAATCTACGGTAGCAACCAAAGGTATCTTTTCTTCCCAAAACATCATCTTCGATCTTGACACTGTGCTTTATTTTTTAAAAGGTAAGATGCTGGAAGCCCAGTGGGATTCGGGGATTCTTTCCCCTGTGCAAGCACAGCAAGGCCCTATAGTAAGAAAGCACAACTGTCTGATGCAGGTAGGTAGGCACGAGTTGACAAGGGCTGCAGGTCCACCTGCCTTGACGACTTGTCTGTATTAATCCTCTCCCTTTTGGCTCTCCTCTCAACATTGCCTGTGAGGCTGTCCTCGGGGTGAAGGTGTCCCTTCAGCATCTGCTCTATCTCCATGGTGGACCCTATAAACTGCAGTCACCGAGATGTCAGTCCACACCAATGCTGATGGTCCCTAGGAGCTCACGATTTATACAGCTATTTAATTAGGCACAGAGAGAGCGGGGTGAGAAGGGAGACTAAGAGACATACACACTAGCACAAAGCACTGGTGGGGAGGGGCAGAGAAAGGAAAGCAGGAGTTTCTAACTTTGAAAGCAGTATTTATTCATTCAGTTATTTTGAGACAGTGCCTCACGGTGTTGCCAAGGACGGCTTGAATCTGTAAGCCGCTTCTAACCACACTTTCACCTCCGTGTCCTGACACGGCTTTGAACCCTGCCGTTTATTTGGCGCCTTACATTTCAGTTTATTGATATGTGATCTAGTTTACTCAAATGAAGAGGTAAACTATAAAAGTCTTAAGTGGGCTCAACAACAACAGAAAAGCAGTTTTACAGGCGTATGGGAAAGAAAGACAAATTCAAGGAGGCAGGGGTGGAACAGATATGGGCGTGCAGGGGACAGGAGGCTACGGCAGGGCACACACTCTCATATCTACCACCCGGCGCACTTTGCACATTTAGAAAAATAGTAAGAAAAAATATTCTTTTCAGCCTTAGCAGCAGAGCTGTCACAGTGTATTTTCTGTACAATGTCCCACCATTAACAAAGGAAGGAACTCAGAGTCAGAGTAAAGCCTTTGCGCCATGTAGAGCATCTGCCTAGCATCCATGAGGCTCTCTGGCTTTGCTCCTTGGCACCAAATAATACTGCTGTGGTGGTGCAGACCATCTCAGCACTTACCGGTGGAGGCCCTGGAGCATCAGAGGGTCATCCTCAGCTACACTGAGAGGTCCAGGCTAGCCTGGGTTCTTGAGACCAGTCACATAAATAAATAAACAACAATTTCTGAGGGAAAGAGGGAAAACTTGAAAGGCAGCTTCTCCCAGGCATACAAGGCCCCAGCCTTGCTTCAGGGGAGGCCCACACACTCTATGTCATGTCATTAGCTGGAGCAGCCTTGTTCAGAGAAAGCAGGCGCTTGTCTCTCTGCAGATAGTGTCTTTGCACTTGATTTTTCTGTCTTGTGTTGCTCATTAAGTTTCTTTTATATTTCTTCTCCCATCATCCATAGCTGCCTGATTTGACCAGTGAGACAGCATTTGAAAGAGTCGCCATTATCTTTAAAATTGCTTAGACACTAAATCGGGCTGGTGTAATCTGTGCAACTCTGCTTGGTTAGGCTGCCACCATGTGTCCCTGGAGGGAACTGCCATTTAAATAGGAGACCCAGAATCACTTTGAATCATTCGTTCATTCTCCTTTTCTGTCTGCTTAGGAGGCAGACATACCTGCTACACCCAAGCATCAGGGTAGCAGATACAGGAGCGGTTAGAGTGTGGACTTTGCTGTCAGGAAATCCTTAGCGTCATAGGGAAGAGAAGACACAGAGAAAGAAACTGCAAAAAATGATACATGTGGTGACATACATCTGTGATTCCAGCTTTTACAAGGTGGAAGAAGGATGGTCAGGAGTTCAAGGTCACCTCTGAATACATGGTAAGTTCAAGGCCAGCCTGGGCTAGAAGAGAAGGGTAGGGAGATGCTTTTAATCAATACAAATAAAAGCAATGAGAAGGCTAGAAGAAGATGAAGACGAAGCTGGAGACGCCTCAACAGCTTCATGACATGACGTTTGATACCTGCTTTACAGAGTGAGCATGATACAGAGCCAATTCATTCCCTCACCCAGGAGACACTTTAAACAGTTAGCCAATGTCATCAAGGAAGAAAAACACAGGACCAGAGAAAGAATAGCAAGCTTTGTGTTACCGAAGCCCACATCTATGCAGGATAACAAAGACTGGAAAGGTAAAGGGGGAGGTGTGGCAGAAGACACCTAGAATCCCAGCACTCAGGAGGCAGAATTAATAGAGAGATACAGAGTTCAAAGCCAACCTCAGTTACAGGGCAAGAACCTTCCTCAAAACATCAATGCTGGAGACATTGTAGAATGCTTGCCTAAGATATGCAATGCCCTGGATCCCATCCCCAACATCAAAAACAAAACACAACAATACTTGGGAAAGTAATCAAGGCCTTGCTTGTCAAACTAAGGAATTTATATTTGTCTAAGGGATACACTGGGAGCCAGAGCCTTAACGTTTAGTTACTAAGCAAGGGGTGTGCCTGTCAGAGCAAGGTGCACAATGTTGGGTACTCAGTGGTAAGGAAAACATAACATTGCTTCTGTTCTCATAACTTACTGAAGACTTAGGAGAGATGATCAAGAAATGGGCATACAGTTCTGGATCTGGGGTCTGAAGGATACATCAGTAATGTTCAAATGGAGACTTTTGAGATGAATCTTCCATGACCTTGTAAATATCTCTAGGCAGAAAGGTGTTTTGGGAGCTCAGATAAATGGAAATCAAATTCCTCCAAGCAGAAAGTATAAAGGCTATTGCCAGCTGCTAGGGGTGGGGAATTGGAGAAATGATGGTCAAAGGGCACAAAATTCCACCTTTACATGAAGAGTAGGTTCGGGGGTCCTAATTTAAAGCAGGATGACTATACTTAGTAACACTGGACTGTACACTTAAAATTTGCTGAGGAAATAGATCCTAAACTTCCTGATAACATACAGAAAATTACAATTATATGAGGTAATAGATATGCTATTGAGCTTGATTATCAAGATCATTTCACAATGTATGCAAATATCAGACATACCAGTCTGGGGGGCCATTGAGATGGTCTGATAGGTAAAAGTGCTTGGTGTTAAGCCCAATGACCTGTGTTTTATCCCTGAGACTCACATGATAGAAGAAAATGGATTCTCACAAGTAGTCCTCTGGCACATGTATGTACACACACACACACACACACACACACACACACACACACAGGCATACTGAATTGTATAGCAATTTCCTTCCAATTGAAACATCACAACCAGAAGGAAAGTTCACTAAGACTCAGGAAGTGCCAAAGGGAAGCTGCTAAGATAAAGGAAGTAAACAATTCACAAGTCTCAGGAAGTCCCTGAAACCGAATGTACAAACCCCCCCTTCCCCAAGATTAAATAAGCAGTGAGGGCTGTTGAGGAGACCCAGACCAGTTGTGCTACATGGAAAAGATTCTCTAACCTGTCAAGCTGCCTGCAGAGTGTGCAGTGAGCTGCAGGGACCTACCTTTCATGAGCAATCACCCATGCTGGGATAGGCTTTCAGTACATTCTCCTATCAGTAACCCTTCACCCTTACTCCTGCAAGTCACCTCATAAACTTACTGGTTCACTAAGTTGGAGTTTGGTGCTATCGTTATTTTGGTCTGTCATTGGTTCCCTTTCTGGGATAAATAGATATTTGTTCACATCTCCACGGGAAGACTGTCACATGACAGATACAAACAAATAAATATGTAACTGCATAAATATATCAGGTCAGGTGTGATAGAGCATACCTGTAATCTCAGCACTGAGGAGGCAGAAGAATTCAGAGAATGGGCACATCCTAGGAGACAGAACTCTATCCCCAACTCTCAAAACAAAACCAATCCTAGGGTGGTGGTGCAGATCCAGAATTCTAGCACTCAAGAGGCAGAGGCAAGAGAATCAGTACAAGTTCAAGTCTGGTCTACATAACAGGCTCCAGGCCAACTAGGATTACCTAGTTGGTAACCTGTCTCAAAAAGACCAGGGAAAAAAAAGAAAGAAAAATCACATGCCAGCACTTGGGAGGTGAAGGCAGGAGGTTCAGGAGTTCAAGGCCAGCCTCAGCTATGTTGCAAATTTAAGGCCAACCTAGGCTACATGAGGCTATGTTAAATAAATAAGTAAATAGATAGAGAAATGAGAGATAGATATAATAGATGATAGATAGATAGATGATAGATAGATGATAGATGATAGATAGATGATAGATAGATAGATGATAGATAGATAGTAGATAGATGATAGATAGATAGGTGATAGATAGATAGATGATAGATAGATAGGTGATAGATAGATAGATGATAGATAGATAGATGATAGATAGATAGATAGATGATAGATAGATAGATAGATGATAGATAGATAGATGATAGATAGATAGATAGATGATAGATAGATAGATGATAGATAGATATAGATAGATAGATGATAGATAGATGATAGATGATAGATAGATAGATGATAGATAGATAGATAGATAGATAGATGATAGATAGATAGATAGATGATAGATAGATAGATAGATAGATGATAGATAGATGATAGATAGATAGATGATAGATAGATAGATGATAGATAGATAGATAGATAGATAGATGATAGATAGATGATAGATAGATGATAGATAAATGATAGATAGATAGATAGATAGATGATAGATAGATAGATAGATGATAGATAGATGATAGATAGATAGATGATAGATAGATAGATGATAGATAGATAGATAGATAGATGATAGATAGATAGATAGATGATAGATAGATAGATAGATGATAGATAGATAGATAGATGATAGATAGATGGATAGATAGATGATAGATAGATAGATAGATGATAGATGATAGATAGATGATAGATAGATAGACGGATAGATAGATGATAGATAGATGATAGATAGATGATAGATAGATGGATAGATAGATGATAATAGATAGATGATAGATAGATAGATAGATGATAGATAGATAGATGATAGATAGATAGATGAAAGATAGATAGATGATAGATAGATAGACGGATAGATAGATGATAGATAGATGGATAGATAGATGATAGGTAGATAGATAGATAGATGATAGATGATAGATAGATGATAGATAGATAGATAGACGGATAGATAGATGATAGATAGATGATAGATAGATGATAGATAGATGATAGATAGATAAGACAACCCACACAAATCACTTCATATACCCTAGGTATATACAATTTTTACTTGCCAATTATCCTAATAAAGCTAGGGAGGAAAAATAGGAAGAAGGGAATTGGTGCGAATTTGGAGTAGGAACAGAGGAAAGGGATGGCAAAGTCATGTAAAAGGAAACTGATCCTAGCCCCGTTAGCTTTATAAGCCACAGCAATGAGCCTGGGTTTTAGCATCATACTGACTGGCTAACGGCTTGATCCCCTTGCAATTTAGAAATACCGTCTGGGAGCAGATGCCCTGCGCACTACACAACGCGCTAGAGAGGGCCTGGCTCCCAAGATCTGCAAGCAAGATGCTGTAATCAAGCGTTTTATCGTATTTATATCATTTCCACATCCCTCACCTGAAGGTGCTGAGTTCGTTTTGCCCAAGGCAAATGAGCAAAGTCAAGAATTTGTGCTATAAACTGGGTGTGGTGTGCAAGCCTTTAACCCCAGGACTCAGGAGGCAGGGGCAGGTGGGGTCTCTGTGAGTTTGAAGCCTGTCTGGTCTACATAGCAAGCTCCCAGGCCAGCCAAGGCTACACAGAGACTCTGTCTCAAAGAACCAACCAAACAAACAAACCAAACAATCTGTGCTAAGTGGAGAGAAAAGTTAGTTTCATCCATGTGCCCGTGCCCTCACTTAGCTTCTATGTTAACTTTCACTCAACTAGAGGCATGGGTCCTTATAAAGAAATTCAAGTTTGCAAAAGGCATCTGGGTGGTGGATTATAAATAAAACATAAAATAATCAGGTTGTGACATTGAGAAGCATGTCTGGGAATCATGAAAATCGGAAGCCTTTCTGGTTGAAAGATGCTCCTTTCAACCTTCCGACCGGCTTTGGAGATGGGGAGACAGACACAGGGAGATGATAGGGTCAGAAACAGAGAGGCAGCTGGATGCCAGAGGGATGCCACTGCAGCTTATCTCCTACCTACATCTTGCCCCTTGTACCTCTGAGCCACATCACCCCGTTTCTTCCTATGAGAGCTGAGACAATTTTTAGAAAGTTCAAAAATCGCTCCTAGAGAAACGAAAAATGTGCCCTTCACTTTCCTTTCCCTGCACCCAAAAGAGGCCTAAATCTCCCTCCACGCCTACATCAAACCCGAGACGCCAGGCTCACTGTAAGTCTCTTTATTCAGCACAGTTTCTGCAGCAGTCTCCAAGCACCTGTGGGTCTTTAAAGGCAACGTGAAAGGAAGCAAAGACGTCCTCCAGCACAGACGTGGGGCTCGGGAAACGGTGCATAAATCAAAGCCGGAGAGAAGCCTGCTAGCAACCGGAAATCAAATTGTGTCTGTGAGAAGGACTGTGTGGAAAATAGATTAGAAGGCTCTGAACAAGAGAGGATAAAGACAGACAGCCCCTGAAAAAATTAATGGGAGGCAGACACGGCCGGGAGAAGCAGCCTGAATTCACAAAGAGCTTTGCACTGCCTCAGGATAGACCAGGGTTTCAGCCACTTATGTCAATTCCTGCCTAGATAATGCAATGGTCGCCTAGTTATGTCAGTTCCTGCCAGATAATGCAATGACTGCCCATCTCCACATCTTTCTTTGTGTGAAAGTTGTTGCTGAAACTTTCCATTCCATCTGTGATGTCCACAGTCTGAAAGCCTTAACTTATTCCTTTTCTCAAAGCCTTATACATTCCACCCTTGCTGAGTGTCATATTTACATCCCTTTTCCTCACCCCTTACCTGAAGGTACTGAGTTTGTTCTGTCTAAGGTGAATGGTCAACTCAAGAATCTTTGCCCAGGCTGGCCTTGAACTCATTACGTTGCAGAGAACTGCCTTGAACTTCTGGTCCTCTGGCCGCCACCTCCCAAGGGCTGACATAATAGGTGTGAGCCACACCCACAAATTCTGCACCACAGATTCAAAACTGGAAAGATGCAAGATGTACAAGAAGCTGTCAGATGTGGTGGCATACTTGAGAAACAGAGGAAGGCAGATCTCTGAGTTTGACACCAGCCTGGTTATAGTGAGTTCCAAGCCAGCCAGGGTTGTATAGTGAGACCCTATCTCAAAAAAACAAACAAAAAAAAAGTTCTAAAAGTAAAAGATTTTGCCATACTAAGTGTTTATAATGACTCCATTGGATGAAGTATTGTATATTATTAGGTTATAAGAATTCCAGAGATTATTTAAAGTACTTGAGAGGATCTATGTGAATGTCACACAATTGTATGCAAGAGAACCGAGCATCCTATCAAGAGTCATAGAACCAAGCCGCTGAGATATCAGCGGACCTTTACACGCTAGTCTTCTCTTTTCGCCAACTCTGTCGTGGTGAAGTCTCTGTAGCTCATTATTGTCCCCAAACCAACCCTCCAGCCCTCTGAGAGAGACTGACTTTTGTAAGGTGAGAGGCATCTTTCAGCTGATCAGGCTTTTGCTCCTGTGTGCTCTGCCTCCCTGGGGTGACAGGCTGAGAGAGCAGATGCAGGCAGTCCTACAAGCTGCCACTGAGGCTCTGCGGTCCCCTCACTTCTGAGTCAGAAAACTACAACTTTTACTTTTTTTCTGCCTCTTTTAGATGCTGGCCAGTTGTATGGTTTTTCTGATACTCTTAGTGATCTTGCTCTTTGTCTAAAGCCCCACCCCTGCCATATGACTGTCTGCACCATAAGCTGACCTCCATGCCAACTTAATTCAAGTGCCTTAGCGCCCACCCCCCCCCTTTTCTCTATTCTCTTCCTCCTCTGGGTTTCTAAGATTTACAGCTTGCCTGCCCTAGGATTTTCCTCTTACTAAAACGGTCCTCAAACTGAGAGAGACAGACAGGCAGAGACAGAGAGAACACAATGCTGTACCTATCACTGTACTTATCTATAACTTTAGGAGCTTAATTTAAGACATCTTTATTACTTTTAGCAGTGTGCGCAATCTGTGTGTGCTTACACACTCGCACATGTCATGGCACACTTGTGGAGTCAGTGTTGTCCTTCCATTATATGGGTCCTGGGGATTGAACTCTGGTCATCAGACCTGGTGGCAAGCAGCTTTACCTGACGAGTAGCATAGGCATTCTCTATGTGATTAATGTTATTTCAAAACCCCATTTGGCTTAGTAGCAACAACTTCACCTAAGTCCATTTCAACTTGTATTACTAAACCCTAAATAATAAATATAAATTAGCTTATCATACCAAGCTTGTCACACACTAAGATGGTCATGTCACTCATTAGGTTTGTTTGCAAAGATCCTGGATCCTTCTTCTAAATTTCCCCATATACTTGCAGTTCAATGTGGCCGTGCGGCTTGCTTTGGAAATAAAACATGAGAACAAGTGGCATGTCCAGAGGGACATTTTAAATGCCTGTTCATGCTCTTCCCACACATTAAAATTCACTTTCTCTCTCCTCTCCCTCTGCCATGGGGCCTGGCAACTTCCCAGCAAGATCCTACTTGAGGGCAGTACTGATGTGACCCACCCTTCAGCTGATCTGTAGCGGATGCTGCACTTGTGAGAAATGAGTCTCTGCTGTTTGAACCACTGAGTGTGCTTTCGTATTGTCTGAGGCAGGGTCTCATAGCCTAGATTGGCCTTGAACCTGTGACCCTCCTGGTTATCGCTTTTATTACCTCAGCAGAGCTGGCATGGCTGAAGGACATGGCTCTGTTAATGTTTCATTGTATAACAAACCTCAGATAACCATGAGAAGAGGGGTTCCTATTGCTGATGGGTTCAGAGCTTTTGGTCCATAAATACTCACATTTGCAAGAATGACCGAGTAGCAAGGAGGTATCTCCTCTCTCTACTTAAAGCCTTTGTCTGCAGGATGTGCCTCTCATCCAGCCACTGGAATTTGGAAAAAAAAAAGTCCCTGCTTCCCCTGGGTGAATGTAGAAAGCCTAAACTATAAATATAGGTCTCCCGCATCTGCTCGGGAAGAAGCTGCAAAATATTCAAAGTCTTAATGGGCTAAAGCTCTTTGTGATCCAGGATGGGAGTATTTCCTGTGGGAGGCGTGGGCGCAGCAATGTGTAACATAGCTCCTGACACTCATCACCTGATGACACTCATTTCACAACATCCGGCACATTCCTGGTGTCACTACAGAAAGAAACGAGCTAACCCGGTTCGTCCCTCCCTTAAACTCCCTTAAACTAAGCCAAACAAACCGCTGGAACCAGCTGGAGTTTCAAGTCAGTGACCTACTGCTATGGGCGGGATCCACACCCTCCGCCTCGGGGGCAGGGCTCAGGGGGCAGGGCTCCAGGAGAGACACAGGGGGCGGGGCTTTGGGTGGGGGCGGGGGTGGGGTGGGGACCTGGGGGCGGGGCTCTGAGCGGTCAGGTCTGAAAGGGAAACTGGAGGCCTAGGCCGCTTGCACCACCGACCTTGCTATTTCTTGGTTGCAATGGCTGTAGTCGCCCGGCTGCAGGCCTTTGTGGCGAAGGGGCCCTGCTGGCTCTGGCGCAGTCCGCGGGCCCCTCTCTCGACTGGCTTCTACAGCCCGGGGTCAGCAGAATCGGAGCCACGGCCCACCAGCACGCGACAGCAGAACGGAATCAGGTCAGCCTGCCGACAGTGTCAGGGCTCTCCCAGGAGTTGGGCGCCCAGACTCAGGATAAACATACCTGGCTACCACTAACCCTGAGTTATCAGTCACTGTTTGTCTTTTCATCCCTTTGGTGGAGGAATCTTTGCATACTGAGTTTACAGGTGTCCCTTCCCTGTGCACACTGGTACGATGCACATGTAAGGGTTGTAAGCAAAATTGCCTACTTAGCCCCCTAAACCCTCAGGGCTACGGCGCCCAGTTGTCCAGTCATTTCTGAACCATCCTGCTGATGTGGGCACCACATGCATCCCACGGGCTGTTGTCATGGCCTCCAAGAAAACCCATCACAAGAGAGATCCGTGGCCTTTACAAACCTAGGCAGGCTCCAGGGTTAGGGCATGCCAAAGTGCAGGGTGGGGGGAGGTCAATGAGTAGGGTAAAGGGCATAACACCCAGATCTCTGTCCTCGTGTGCAGCAAACCTTAAAGCCTTAAAGATATATCAGTGCACCACTTGAACCATGAGATAATGAAGCCTTTTTCACACCTGGCCGTTTGCCTGGCCAAGACAAGGCTATGAAAGGAGACATGTTTCCATGTTTAAGAGTTACAGATGGAGTCGTTTAAGTGTTACATCCTTCTACTCCAGTAAACAGCCCTTCTTAATCCTAGAAGACCATGTCTGACTTTTTAATCCTCACCCAAACTCTTAGGTGTCCCCCTAAGAGGATGGAGAGCCAGCCCCTGGCCTTCAGCTTCCCCATGTCTTCCCTCCATCCACTAAACCTTTCTACCCCTACTGCCTTAAAGGGGCTCAGCACACAGGTCTGCAGATACTAATCCAGGGTGTCCATATTCTGTCTGTCCCCTAACTCCCTACAGATAAGTGTGGGTGGCCACCCTTGGGCCTGTGGATGTCCACCCAAGGGCTAGGCATTTCAGGGCCTCAGTAACTAAGATATAGCTTAGAAAAGGTAATTTCATTCCCTGTAGACTCCTTGCTCATCAGCAGAGATAGAGATACTCCCCCCAAAAGCCAGAGGAGGTCTGTGAAGTGTAGGCCCACATAAGAGTCTTTCTTTCCAATTTTAAGGAGCAGCTCTGCTTCTGAAAATCTGATCATAAACTGCGTGTGGTGTCACAGGCTTGTAATCGCACCATTTTGAAGGCTGAAGCAGTATGATTCTGCATTCAAAGCCCACCAAGACTACATAGCAAGTTCAAGGCCAGCCTGACCTACATAGTAAGGCCAATCCCCCCACCCAAAAAAAAAAAAAAAAAAAAAAGTCTGGTCATGTCTGATTAGAAATTCAAAAGATAGGAGACTGAGTCCTTTAGAATTAAACTTGAATCAGAAATCAGAAAGTGGGGGCGGTAAGGAGATCAATGGATAATAAATCATAGGAATCATATATTAAGATTCACTCTGAGTCAAGCATTAGAACAATACTATGTTAAGCACTAAGCAGATGGGCTTCTGCAGCTCAGTCATTTGAAGGCTCTCTCTCATTTCAAAGCCTTGCCTCAGAGTGATAATGTCATACCATGAGGGCCAGCTGTGAGATGAGTCCTGTGTCAGGCCCTCTGCATTCATCGTTCCTAAATCTCGCCATGACCCACAAGGTAGACATCACCCTTGCTTCGCACCCTGTCAGGAGGTAGGGGAGCCAGGAGTCTGAAGGGGATCCCCTCTGCCTCCCAAGTTGCTTTCACTCATGTGCCACCATGTAGAGTGGGCCAATGAGACTCTTCCAGTCCACTGCATTCAATGGAATTAGCCATGGAAAACGTAAATGCTACTTTACAATGATGATCTTCAGATAACTCATTGGAGCATTTATGGCGACCAGATTTTACCTCTGACGTATGTCCCGTAGCTTGGGGAAGACCTCATCAGGAAGAAATTTCTTCTTTAAGGGGTAATGGGTGAAGCTCTCAGCTTAAGGCATTCCACACTTGGAATTAAAATAGCCGTTGGGAGGACTGGAACTGGTAGAGGTTTAGGAGTTGCGATGTCCTGTGAAATAAGGGAGAGCTGCAGAGCATCGTAAAATGACTTTCAGGCTCCTGCTCGGGTGACTGAGCAACAGCTCAGAGGAGAGGGCTGAGTTGGGAGAGATTGTTCAATGCACACCTCAGTGGACAGGCACCCCAGGTGGATACGCACCTCAGTGGATGTGCATCCCAGTGGATGCTCACCCCAGCAGACACGCACCTCAGTGGGGTAGTCCAGCCAATATCATAGTGAGCATATAGATGCTGGGCTCTGGAGAGAGGCTTGAACTAGGACAATGACTGGGAGATGTCAGCAAAGAAGGAGCAGTCGACGTCATGGCCACCAGTGAAGTTGCCTGGGAAGTTTGCACGGAACAAAGAGAGGGCAAAGGATGGAACTCTGAGTGTCTCCTGCCAGAATCTAGGAAACCCTAGAAAAATGAAAGAAGAGACTAGAGAAGAATGAACCCATCCCCAGAGAAGACTGCTTCCAAAAGGGGAGAGTGGTGCAGGTGGCTCAGGCATCTGGTTCTGGCACTCAGGAGATGACCATTGAGAAAGGTGTCAGAGGACTGTGGGAAAAGACGTCCGCTCGTGGGGCTGTAGATGAGACCTGTCTGGAAGGGTTAATGGGACTCACAGAAACAGACGACACCAAACAGCAAGCCTGTTTGGGCTGGAATCTTTTTATGCAATGTTGCCGAAGGCCTTAGAATTTCATTTAGGCTGATGTAGCTACTGGAGTGGCAGGCGTGTGTGTGTGTGTGTGTGTGTGTGTGTGTGTGTGTGTGCGTACTCTCACATGCACATGTTCATGTGTGTGTAGTTGCACATGCATGTAGAAGCCAGAAGACCACTCTGCGTGTCATTCCTCCCACGCTGCCACCTTTTCTTTAGAGACAGGAGTTTCCCACTGGCTGGAGTCTGTCTCCACCTCCCCAGCGTGACAATTTAAAGTACGTGTCACAAAACGTGGTTCTGGACACTCATTCATTATTCTACCGAAAGGTCACAGGCCTTTCAACACAGCCTCCACAGATAAAGGTTTCTAAGTATCAGCAGACCAGCTGCAAGCAGTTCCTGTACTTCGGAGAGAATATGTTTATGTGGAAGCCGCAGCAAAACTGAAATGGTATCCCAAAAGGAATGATTATTCTTATTGTGCTGAGATAAATTCAGTCGTCAAAGTTGTTTAAAAAAACAACAACAACAAACACTTCTCCTAAACGTTATTTACAGAGGGTCCAATTGACCATGTACCAATAAAATACCAGGTTCAGAAGAGAATGAAGAAGGCTTAGAGAATGTGTGGGTGGAGGCTGATAGGGAATATAAAGCGTGTGATGAGAATCTGGTTTGGTTCATTGCCCATTTCTTACGACAGCAAAAATAAGACATTTCTATGTAAGGCAGCAAGACAACAATACAGGTTGTTTTACTCAGAGTGTGGGCAATTTAAAAATAGAAAGAGGCCCTTTGGGTGCTGGCTCTTTGCGAGATGCTACGTCTGTTGTACGTGTTTGTCCTTCTGCTCTTTGTAAATCATCTGTTCTCAGACTGCACAAATTATCCTGCAGACTTACACGGCGAGGAGGCCTTACAAATGCCACATTTTGTGCACACTGGCAGCTGGGCCTCCACCGCCTTTTCTTTGGGGTGGGGGTGGGGGAACTCTCATCCTTGGCTCCTCTCCTGACCTCATTCTAAAGAACACCACCTGGAAAGAAACCGCAGGTAGGGCCTGCTTGTCAGATTCACCTTGCCCTGCCTCTGTCACCTGAAACTCACATCCTCTGTGGGCAGAGATGATTTGGGGACTGCGGTGACTCACCCTTGCGACTGAGGTGGCAGTCATGTTTTTGACAGCACATGTAGGGAGGGGAAAAAAAAAAGGCAAAAACAAATCAAGGGACCAGGGAGAAAAGGCTAGCCTACCTTTCAGGTCATCTTTTTTTTATTTCTTGTTTTGACGCAGCTGTCACTCCAGAACGCTGACAGACCCTCAAATTGGCACTAAGCCCTGTCAGTTCTCCATTCTTGGGTTTCAAAATTGCTCCTAAATTAGAAAGGAATTGCAGGGGTCCTCGCTTGTTTTGACTGGGTGCATGACCCGGGGATTATCAAATGCTTTTCGCAGGAACATTGTCTTAAGCAATCCCAAGAAGAGGAATGTGCTGTCACTGGCCATGCTGAAATCTCTCCGAAGTGACATTCTTCATGAAGCTGAAAGCAAAGAGCTGAAAGTCATTATAATTTCAGGTATTTCTCTGAAGCCTGTCGTTAGCTGGCCCCTGGCGCCCACATAAGGTTTCTCAAAATATGTTGGTGAGCTGGGACTCGCCTCGCTTAACTGGAGAATTCCTCTGACCTCCTTTGAAGAACATCGAAAACCTCTGTGATGCTGTAGGCTTGCTCCTTGTTAGCTGTGGGGATTGTAGCAAGACCTTTGCTCAATGAGATAATGGTTTCTCCTTGTCATCAAAATCAGACAATCTAGGGGCTGAGGCGATGGCTCAGTTGGTTAAACCCTTAGCCACACAAGAGTGAAGACCCACATAAAAAGCTGGGTTTGGTATTCTGTGTTTATAATCCCAGGTTGGTCGTGGGGGATGGGGGAGGTGGTGCAAGGCAAAGACAGGTGACTCCCTAGAGCTCCCTAGCCAGATAGCCTAGCCTACTTGGTGATGTTCCAGGCCAATGAGAGATACTGTCTCAAAGGGGAAAGGGTGTAGGTACCTGAGCAATGACATGTGAGGTTGTGCTCTGACCTCCACAGGCATATATGCACATGTGTACCCATCCACACGTGAACACACATGTGTACCCATCCACACACGAACACACGCACCCAAGAGCAAAGAATCAGGACTGGGCGGAGTACAGCTTGGTGGTAGAGTACTTGCTAGCACATACAATTCTCAGAAACACACACACACACACACACACACACACACACACACACTGTGAGTTTGAGGCCAGTCTACAAAGTAAGTTCCAGGACAGCCAGGGTTACAACAGTGAAACCCTAATTCGGAAAAAAAAAAAAAAAAAAAGTTTGTTTTTTTTAAAATTTAAAACAGAATTTTAAATCAGAAACTCAAGTTTCTTCATGAACCATATGAGATGGCTTTAATCACTAACCCCTTGGTAAATCACTGTTCGCTAGCAGGTGGGGCAGCCGAATTGTCCAAATTCTCTTTGCTAAATCTTGCTGATGTCTAAATCTACAGTGTCATCTTTTTTTAAAAAAAGGCTACATTTTACCCATTCCTTTCCTTCATTTTTCCAATAGGATTTTTTTTTTTTTAATGTGTATGCGTGTTTGGCCTACACATGTGTCTGTGTCTGGTGCCTGCAGAGGCCAGAAAAAGGTATCGGATCCCCTGGCACTGGCATTGCTGACCGTTGCAATCTGCCATGTGGATGCTGAGGGTCCAACGCAAACCCTGTTGGTGAGCAGTCAGCGACCTGAACCGCTGAGCCACCGCCCTAGCCCCTCTGGAATTACCATTTTGGAGCTGGAGATGTGGCTCATGGTTAGAAGCAATCGCTGCTCTTGCAGAGGACCTTAGTTTGGTGACCAGCACCCGTTTTGGGTGGCTCACAACCACCTCGTAACTCCAGGAGATCCAATGCCTCTTGCCTCCATGTACATACACTTACATTCACATGTTCATACTCACTCACAGACACACACACATGCTTCAATATAAATGCGTAAAAAAATACAATTATTGCTTCATAGATACTGTGATGGCATAGGTCCAAGTGACACCATCTTCACACACCCCTAGAAAAATACGACAGACACTGTTTGCTGATGCTTTGTTTGTCTAAGCATCAGTGTCCCTAGAAAGGCTCAGAGCTACCTTCTTAGCAATGGCCAGACAGAAATTTTCAACTGTTTTATGTGGTGAAGGGGAAAGAAGTTCCAATTAGTAGCTTGCAGCGGGCTTATGAGGCATAACCTGGACACAGCAAAGGCTGCTAATGTCTTAACCACATCGCTTTCTCCCTTGCAAAAACAAGATAACATTGCCTGTCACAAAGGAAATGTGGGGACTGCTCTCAGCTTATCAGTCGACTGACACTCTGTTGTTAAGGGTAATGATGGGAGCCACATCATCCACAGCTCTTTTCTGTAAAATCAAGAGCTGGAGCCAGGAGGCTCCCTTGTCTCTGTTCACACTCTGACCTTCGCTAGATGATAGGTGCCTTGCTTAAGGCATGGCACATTTCAAAGGACTCGCACAAGTCGATACAGGCCAGACAGTGCACAAATAAAAGCATCAGACCAGACAGGGCCTCATGGAAAGCACCGATCCCAGGGCCTTCTCATGTCACTGCTTTTTGCCATTCTGCTACCTCTGATTGTTAACATTTCTTTTTTCTTTTCTCAATTGGAATCACTCACAGCTGAGGGCCCCGTGTTTTCTTCTGGGCATGATTTGAAGGAGCTGACAGATGCGCAAGGCCGTGATTATCACACTGAAGTATTTCAGACCTGTTCTGAGGTAAGCTGGGGTGACAGCCAACGCCGTTAGCACAAAGCCATTGTGCATTAAATAGTGAGGTAGCCTTCTAGCTCCAGATAAGAGTCTGGAGAGGTAGGTCTCAGAAGCTCTGGAGTCATGGCGAGTCCTTCATCCAAGCAATTATTTGATTTTTTTGTTTTTCGAGACAGGGTTTCTCTGTTGTAACTCTGGCTGTCCTGGAACTCTCCCTGTAGACCAGGCTGGCCTCGAACTCACAAAGATCCATATGCCTCTGCCTCCCAAGTGCTGGAATTTAAGACATGTGCCACCACCACCCAGCTTGGTTTAGACTTTTAAGAAATGACCATGGGGTCTGGGGAGATGACTCAGTGGTAAGAGCGTTTGCTGTGTAATCATGGGGACCTGCGCTTGGATTCCCAGCACCCACGTGAAAAATTGGTCACGGCCACACACACGGGGGATGCAGATACAGGAGGATTATGGGGGTTTGCTGGCTGCCAGAGTAGCCAAAAACCAATGAGCTCTGGGTTCAGTGAGAGACTCTGACTTAAGGGAGTGGGGTAGACTGATAGCACAGGGTACCAGACATCCTCCTCTGGCCTCTGCATGTGCGTACATGGGTGTGTGAACACACACACACACACACACATGAGAGAGGAAGAGGGCGAGGAAGAAGAAGAAGGAGGAGGAGGAGGAGGAGGAGGAGGAGGAGGATTTGCTATTGACTGTATGCACCAACAAAATAAAATAAACAATGTGCCCAGAGCTGCCATCTACAGATTGTGGGGTGCCTTGGTGCACTGGCTTTGAGGTAAAAGTTGGGGATGCACAACCTGAAAGAAGAACCTAAGATTATAATGATTTTTTTTTTAACATTTAAACTGAGCTTGGAAGATTTCTCAGTCAAGCATAAGAAGACCTGAGTAGATAAACAGCATCCATGTGTTTAAAAAAAAAAGCCAGATGTGTCAGCATGTTCCTGTAATTCTAGCACTGGGAGATGGGCACAGGGCGTCGCTGGAGCTCACCGGCCAGCCCAGCCGAATTCCCGAGCTCTAAGTTCAGTAAGAGACTCTGTCTCGAAAATAAGATGGAGAGTCATTGAGGAAGACATCTGAAATCAATCTCTCTCTCTCTCTCTCTCTCTGTCTCTCACACACACACACACACACAAAACATCCACACTCTGAAACTAAAACAATGCTGTCGATGGAAAAGAGAACATTCCTAAATAGAAATAATTATGATGTTTTAAAACTTTTAGCCAACCCTTATAATTATCACCTCCAAAGAAGAAAATTAACCTCTTCGCTTTTATTTTCTGTATGTGGGGGGTCAGAGGTGAACGTCGAGCGTCTTCCTCGATTCCTTGTCTTTTGAGATTGGCCTCTCCTTGAACCTAAAGCTCAGGGATTAGGCTAACCTGGCTGACCACTGAGCCCCAGTCTCTGCCTCCCCAACACTGAGATAGCAGGTACACTGGGGGATCCCCAACCATAAAATTAATGTCTTTGCTGCTTCATAGCTAATTTTGCCACTGTTATGAATCATAATGTAATTGTCTGATATGCAGGTGGGCTAAGGCCACAATCAAAGGGGCCACGACCACAGATTGAGAACTGCTGTTCTAGCTCATTCATGCCTCTGGCTCATCAGAAAAGATTCAGTCATAAATAGGACATAGTCCTAAAAATCAAACAAGAATGCAAAGCTACTGACTTCTTTTGAAGGTTTCTTTCTATTATTTTTATACGTGTGTGTGTGTGAAGGGGGTATGTGCACATGCATGCAGGTGCCCTGAGACACTAGAGGCATTGGATTCCCAGGAGGTAGAGTTAAAGGCAGTTGTGGGCCACCCAACACGGATGCTGGGAACTGAACTCTAGAAGAGCGACTGGAGCTTTTAACCACTGAGCCACCGCTCCAGCCCTGAGTGCTGTTCTTCAACACTGATTCTGTGAAACTCAAATCGTCTTGGACAAATGCGTGAAAGATCAGTTTCCTAGTGTGAGCACTGAGCAGACTAGAACAGAGAGAGCTAAATGCTTCACCGTTCAGTCCATGCACAGGCCAGTTGGATTCTGAAAGGCAGGTAGAAGTCTCTGCTGGCGGGGCCTCCCCACGCTAAAGCACATTTGTTACAGACCACAGGTTCTGCCTGACAGTCAATTATTTACAAGTCAGGAGGAGGACAAACTGAGTAAGAATGTGAAGAACTCGTTAGGGGAAAGCTTGAGTGACTTTCTGGGAGGTTATGTTGTGTGGTGAGAGTCTCATTTCTTGTCTCTCTTCTTCCAACCCATTAACAGCCGGAGAGTCTTTCCTTGAGTAGATCCTTCCTTTCTCCCTGCTCTTTACCCGTGAGATGAGAGAGGATCGCTTTAGAAAACAATGTGGACCCTCAGTGCTGCTGTCATCTGAGGCGAGGGTAGAGCTCAGTGGATGCCACCTTTTGGAGTAGACAGAACTCAAAACAGAACTTAATTCAGGAAGATAGGAAAGGCGGTATCAATTCTTAACTCCTGTGGGTTTGATTATCCTGGCCTTTTTTTTTTTTTCTTTATTGTTCCTTTTGTCTTCTCTGAACTGCTCTCTGACTTTATTTAAAATATTTTGATTGATGAAAATAAGTATGTATTATAGAAGATTTTTAAAATTTAAAAAAATGAAAGTGAGATGCTATTGTCACATTATAATCACATTATAACCGGGATAAGACTGTAAGTAATGTTTTACTATATAGGGATTTTCGTGATTTTCCCCTAAGCACATAATTGTCTGAATGATCATAGGTAGGTATGATTACAGTACACGGTTGTTTTTATATTACGGTATTATGGCACTGAATGCTTACTAAGTGCCAGGTAGGGTTTCATAATATATTCCAGGTTTGCTAACGTATGTACTGTCGTGTTGTGTTAGGTCAGTGCTGAGAACACCGAAGGGTCAGGAGGCTTGTTCAGAGTTATTAGGCAGTGAGCGAGTGTCAGACTGGGCATCCAATCTTAGCAGGCTTTCTCTACACCACTGTCTAAGCTCTAAACCACCCAGATGTTTTATTTTCCTCCTGAGAAATTTTTGTTTCACTGAGAATGTTGCATTTATTAAATTAGCTGCAGTTCAAGGTACATAGCCATTGTGTTTGTCAGCTTCCTAGTGCTGTAAAGAAATGGATTTTGACATTCAAATTTGGTATTTGGAAGCTTGGAGCCAGGCATGGTGGTCCACGCCTTTAATCTCAGGAGGCAGAGACAGGTAGATCTCTGTCGAGTTAGAGACCAGCCTGGTCTATATAGTGAGTTCCAGGACAGCCAGGTTACATAGTGAGGCCCTGTCTCAAAAAACAAACAAACAAACAAAAATCTGGTGGTGCTATTGTTTTGAACTTGTTGAAGGTGGGGGATGACAATGGCAGGGCTTGGATGTCAAGGAAAACTGCCCACATCACAAATCAGGAGGCAGAGAGAAAAGAGAAGATCAAGAGCCTACAATCCCTTTAAACTTTTTATTTTTTAGATTCACTTTTATTTTATGTATATGAATGTTTGTCCTTGTGTATACAAGTACACCATTTGTGTGCCATGCCTGAGGTCAGAAGAGTGCATCAGAACCTGTGGGACTGAGTTACAGGTGGTTGGGAGCCACTATGTGGGTGCTGGGAAGTCCAAGTCCTCGACAAGAGCAGCAATGTGGGTCCATGCTTCCTGGCTCCCTCCCTTGGACAGCTAAGGCACCGTGCACTGGCCTAGCCTCAAGGAGGAAAGCACAGGCAGGGACCCATTCGGGGTTCAAGGGTTTTGAGAGTGGTGGGATCAAACACCGGGAGGCAGTGTCAGAGAACAGCTCATTTCATTGAAGCAAAAGGAGCCATATATATATGGTAAGGGAAAAGAGGAAATGTTCATGTGGTGATAACTTATTGGCTAGGGCAGGGATAAAGGAGAGCTCTAGTTGCATTGTGGGTGGCTCACAACCAGATATGGGTGGTCCTGTGTTATTGGGTGGGGCTAAAGTCTTGAGGAAGCCTTCTTTGCATAAGCAGAGGTCTCACAGGGGTCAAGGGAAAAGACATTATAAGGTCATACAGGGAGAAAAGAATTCCAGGCTGGGGTCCTCCAGCTGCAATGGTTAGATAAACATTATCCAGGTCACATTTCTTGGAGAGGCAGGATTTTATCAGGTGCTATGTGTCATAAAACGTGGCAGCACTGGAGGAGCTAGCTGGGGTCAGTCAGAGTAAGAAAGAGGAGCAGCTGAGTACCTTCTGTTCTCAGGGTTAGAAAATCCAGGGTTCAAAGCATGCTTCAACCCCCTCTTAGCTCTAGGCCAGCCCCACAGAACAAGTGCTCCTAACTGCTGATCTATCTCTCCAGCCCCACCCCAACTCTTTTTAAGGGAATGGGCCAATAACCTAAGGGCCTCCCCAAGACCCCACTCTCATGGTTCAATCTCCTCCCAATAAATCTTTAATACATGCACTTTTGGAGAATCACCCAAGCCATACCAAGCATTTTTTAAATGGCTTAAACTATTATTATTATTATTATTATTATTATTATTATTATTATTATTGGCATGTGCATGGTGTGTGGGGACTCAGGCCATGACACACACACGGAAGTCAGAAGACTACTTTGGGGAATCACCTCTCTCCCCTACCTTTATACGGTTTCCAGGCATCAAGTAAGCAGGCTTGCATGGCAAGCACTTCACCCTGAGCGATCTCACTGGCTGCGTATTTACCGTGTTTGTAGAACTGAATCATTTCTGGTTTCTTCTGCTGTAAGATAATGATTTGGTGAGCATGTTTGACCATAGAGCTTTTTACCTATCTCAGAGTTCTTACAAGTAGGATTCCTGGATCAGTGGAATAAGGGAACAACGTTTCAAATGAAAGAAAACCTTTCCTTTCTTTGCAGCAAGACTTTAGACAGTCGTGTGAGTTCTTCCTGTCTTTACTTCTCTCCAGGAATTAGACCTGCCCCCACCACCTTCCATGAAAGGCAGGAGCCAGTCATACTCACAAACAATTCTGTGTGCATTATACATATGTGCATTTTTCTGGGAAGAGAATAGTTAACATTTGTCAAAGTCTCAAAAGATGACCCCACCTTCCCCAAAGCAAAAACAAACAAACAAACAAACACAAAACAACTACTGTCAGATACAGAAATCAACAACAGAGTGTATTTGCACAACATTGGAGGTACAGTCTACACTACATCTAGAGGTGTAGGATACAGATGGGGCAGCCTGCCCGACTCAGGCTACATGGCATACAGATGGTAGAGCCTGTTTAACACCCACCCAGACGGTGTGGTATACAGACAGGATAGCCAGCTCCACAAACTTGGCTGCATTCCTTAAAGATGGTAAAGCCAGCTTTACACCTAGAAAACATAACATGCATACGGAAAAGTCTGTTCCACAAATAGGATCACGTGGTATATAGGAGGCAAAGCTAAAAACCTGATCCACACCCGCCATGTGTATATAGAGGAAAGTCTACTTACTCTGCGCCTAGACTAACCGCATAAACGGCACAGCCAGCCCTGCACCTAGGCTCTGTGGTGAACAGGTTTTACACAAGATTAGATGGAGTGCAGGTGGATGCTACAAGCAATAGGCAGGTAAAATGAGCCGTAGGAGATAGCCACCGGTGTAACTGGTAGCATCTTTCAGTGTAACTCTCTTCAGTAAGTAGAAGGAATACGCTCTGCAGTAACTACTTTCAAAAGTGTGTATATAAAATCTTGGGTGGCGGAGGCAGGGAGATCGCAAATTCAAGGCCTGCCTGGGCTACAGAGTGAGTTTGGAAGCCAGCTTGGGCAACTCAGAGAGAACTTGCCTCAAAATATAACAGAAGAGGGGCTGGGGAAGTGTCTCGGAGATGCGCACCAGGTCCTGGGTTCTATCTCCAGCAGGACAAAACCAAAATACAACCCAGTGAATCCACGAAGCAGCAGCAGGGTGACCTGTCATCGAGTGCCACGCTCTAAACATCGCCACACCGCTGCACCTTTACACCGCGTGCAGAGCCCTGACACTCAGCTCTGTAATGTTGTTATGTTACATATAGTCGGCAGGACATATTAGTCCCATTGTATGTGCGTGTCTGCCTATGTGCGTTCATGCGCACGCGTGCATGCGTAAGTGTGGGTGTGTGTATGTGTGCATGGTTATGGAGGCCAGGGACCAGCCTAGATGCTATTTTCAGGAACTCTAGCTTCCTCCGCTTTCGAGACAGTGTCTCTCACTGGCCCAGAGCTCACAATTAGGCTAGAGACTGTCTGGCCAGTGATTTCCCCAGGACCCTCCTGTCTCTGCCTCCCTAGTGCTGGGGTTATAGGTATGGGTCCCCATGCCAGCCTATGTGTGCGTGTTACTGGGGATTGAGCCATGGCCCTCACACTTGTGATGCAAGGATGTATCTATCTCCCCATCCTAGCCATCGTAACCCTATGGGCCACCATCACAAATCTGGTCTGTACTTGACCAAAAGCATCGCTATGTAGTGCCTGACTATATAATTGGTTATTTTATGGGGGTGGGGAAGCTGACAAATATCGAGTGTTTATGAATATAAAGGACAAGTTTCCCAGGCAAAACTCTTCAAATCTGTGAAGGTCGCTTTCCTTTCAATTGCTGCCTTGGGGAAAAGCCCAGCTGTAGTTCCTATCTCCCCTCCCAACTTGCCAAGGTTCAAAGAGCAATAATTTAGAAATCGAAGTTGCCATGGCAACACAATCTGTTTAGAGTGTCATGAAAAAATAAGCTTCAAAAATAAGTTAGCACTCGGGCCCTTTATGGTGGTGGGGGTCACACGACCATGGCTTTGTCTCTCCTCTTCGTGCCAAGGGCTCTGTTTCAGGAATTCTGCTTATTTTTATGACAGCAGGGTGTCCCCCCTTCTCATTTTAATGGAATCGAGAGAGTATGCTATGCAGCATGGTAATTTGAGAAGTAATTACTAAGGAAATTGCCTTCAAGTCCCCTTCCCACCTTAATTTTCCAAGGAAGCTCCAAATGCCAGTTTCAGACTTTTAACGCAAGGGCTGCCCAGAGGTGCGGAGAACTGACAGTTTGTGAAGGGCTTTGCTTGCTCCTGGAGAACAAAAACGCACAGTTCTCCAGCGGGGTGCTAGGGAGGCAGGAGGAGCTGACCTCAGCGCTGGCCTCTTCCCATCATGCTCTGGCCTTAGGCCAATGGCTGCCCATCCTCCCAGCTCCCTGTCCTTGTCACTAAATAGTGCTCTTTCCTCACGGGTTTCCAAAAAACAATCTCTACAGCCTTCTTCCTCGTGGATATGTAATGCCAGTTGATGGTGCTTCTTTTCTAGACTCTGATGAACTAATGCAGGAGAAACGTGCTCGGGAAGTCACACATGTTCCACGCTGCATGGATGTGACGTGGTGTGTTTGTTCCACAGGTCATGATGCTGATCCGGAACCACCAAGTCCCCATCATTGCCATGGTCAATGGCTTGGCCACAGCTGCTGGCTGCCAGCTTGTTGCCAGCTGTGACATTGCCGTGGCGAGCGACAAGTCCTCTTTTGCCACTCCTGGGGTGAATGTCGGACTTTTCTGCTCCACCCCCGCGGTTGCGCTGGGGAGAGCCGTGCCCAGAAAGGTAACTGAACGGCCTTTCAGTGCTCACGGGTTCCAGAGTTAGCTTAGGAAAAGTACCTTTGAGGAGGTGGAGAGATGCTTGCCACACAAGCAGGAAGATCTGAGTACAGTCTCCCAGAATCCACATAAAAAAAGCCGGATGTGGTGGTGCACACTTGTAATCCCGAGGCAGGGAAGGCAGATGCAGGCAAATCCCTGTGGCTTGCTGGCTAGCCAGCCAGACCATTGAGAGACCCTGTTCCCTCCTACACAAACACGATTCATGATGCCTGAGAAACAACACCAAAGTTAGCCTCTGGCTTTTACACACACACACACACACACACTCACTCTTCTATCTTCTATATCAGACGTTCTTCCCAAAGGCCACTGGTGTTCCTTGTATGCTGGGTTGCCACATTTCAATCTTAAAAGCCCCTCGGTATGGCTATTTAGGTTTTTTGCTTTCAGGAAAGCATAGCCTTTGTGTGACCTTATTTGAAACGTGACTGAAGCAGTTCTGTTACATGGCTGCCTATGAGACACAATAACAGCATGCTGACACAATACCAATATCAAGAGGCTGAGCCTAAATCTCTGGCTAATGACAATCTTGCTCAGTCCAGAAAGGATTTAAAGTAGCTGATTTATGGTGCTGGGTTTACAGTGTTCAGACCAGGACTATCCTGTCCGTACAACGTGAATCTGCCCAATGAGCAGCTCTATGTTGGAGCTGTCTTGTCCGATGACAGTCAAGTCCCTAGCCAAGCTTTCTCCCTTCTAAGACCTCACAGAAGAACATTTAGTAAGCATCCCTGAAGTGGAAAACAGTGTCTGTTCCAGGAGAAAGGCATCTTGTTCTCGGTGGAAAATCTGGAAACGGGCAAAATCACACTTGAGGCGCGCAAGGAAGGGAGCCGCTTCCTAGAATGGATTGTCTGTGTTTGAAACAACTACAGAAATTAACAGCAGCTCACATGCCTGAGGCACAAAAGAAATAAGACCCAAAGGGAATCAAGCAGTAGAGCCAAGAAATTCCAGGGAGGATGTCTTCCTTCCATGGCACCTCCTTGTTAGTTTTTGCAGAAACATGTTCTCATAAAGAGATTCCATGGCTACCTACAAGCCAACATGCTGGCAACAGGCTGGAAGTGGGCTGCTTGCTGCAAGAGGTGATGCTCTGCTCAAGTTTTTTCCAAAAGGAGGGTGTTTTATTATTATTATTATTATTATTATTATTATTATTATTATTCTGAGATAGATATTTGCCTTGAATATGTCTGAATTTATTTAGTATATATATTTCTTAGGTCATTGCTTTATGCCCAGATGTTAAATCAAAATATATTACAAATCTCTTGCCAGACTCACAGACTGACTATAACTGCAGATAAAACCGTGAAGCCTTTCATAGCAAGAAGTTGCTATACTGGTTTATCCTATTCCAACATGTGACTTGCTGGAAGGTTCCATGGTAAATGCTTTTAAAGCCTTTAAACCAATCCCACTGTCAGGGTAAAACGGGCAAGCCTTCTAAATCAGGACTTATCAGAATTCCTAGAAACTTCATACTGCATCATGGTTATTAAACTTTACATTTATTTTTGAAAAGAAAGAGGAGAAATTTAACCAAAATATCCCTTAATTTTCATGGAAGCCTGATTCTCGGCACCACATTGCACAGTGTCCGGTGCATTGTGCCTCTCAGAGAGGCATTGTGAGAACCAGGATTGCTCTTTCCCTCCCAAAGATATTTCTGTCAAGAAATGGGCCTTCTCAAAAGATGACCAAAAAAGTCTTCTGGTCAGGGGCTGGGGAGGAGGCTCAGTCAGCAAATTTCCAGCTGCACAAGCACAAGGAACCAAGTTGAATCCCCCAAACACCCCCAAAACCATGTGTCAAAGCCAGGACTAGTGATACACACATATAATCCCAGAGCTGGGGAGGCAGACACAGGAGGATCCCTGGGGCTCACTGGCCTGCCAGTCTAAGTGTCCAGCAACTTCTATCCAATGAGAGATCCTGTCTCAAAATAAGGTGGCTAGCTCCTGGCAAACAACAACCAAAGTTGACATCTGACATCTAAATGTACATGCATACATGCACCCACTCAAATGTGTGCATGTGCGTGCACACTCATGCACACACACACACACACACACACACACACACACACACAATTTGTACACAGTCATGTCCTATTCAGATTTCTGGTCTCTCTTCATGTTCTGACCACTAGAAGAAGATTGAACTCAAACAAACACACTGTGCACATGTCCATGCATGTGCTGGTGACAGGTGACTGTCCTTACGTTTATCCACAGAGAAGCAAGCAGGTGTTTTTGCAACTGTCCTGGACATAGGTTAGGATAGCATGTGTTAGACTCTAGCTCCCTCTGCTGGACACTCTAGGAAATTGCTCCACTGTGCTGGAAAGTGAAGACTAGTTTGTCTGCTGGGCCAAAGTCACAGAGTTGAGCCTACTGTGCCAGGACATGAATTATTCATCTCATTTTTAAAGTGGTTCTCTTTTTGCAGGAGTTAAATAATGCATCGTCATTGTACCATATAAATTCCCTGCCTGTTCCAGCTCCTTCCTTCCCGAGAGCTGGCCACACAGTAGCTCAGAGCCAACGCCTCAGGCAGTGGCTATCCCAGGAGAGCTGGAGAAAATATGAGTCCCTTTCTCAACACCAGTCCCTTCACCACAGCAGTAGAAATCTTTGCTTCCACTTCCTTGTCCACTTGACTGTGTGTTTGCACACTCCTGTTTCTGCCAATCTAACTCACAGTGGGATTTAGAAGTTAGAAAGAATATTAGACCCTCACTCAGACGGGAGCCTCCGCAGAGACCCAGCCCAGACCCAAACTGACTGACTCATATGCCCAACAGAGTTTCAGAAATGCAATTTAAAACCACCTAAGCATCTTAGTGTTTTACCCCCTCAGGTTCTCAGTGAGAATCTGGTATGCTACTCGTGCACACATGGTGGGCTCTGCACCCCCCCATCCCACTCCTCTTCCTCCTTGCAGCTCCTCGACCTGTAGCCCATTGTCTCTGGGGGACAGATTGCCCCCCGGAGACAGGCTATTGCCATAGCCTGAAAGTGGTACCCCACAAGTTTATATGTTGAAATGCAGTCACCAAAGTGACAGCCATCAGAGGTGGGACCTTGCAGAAGTAATTGTTAGATCAAGGGTAGAGTCCTGGTGTTGGGATTAGGGCCCGGGTGGCTGACTTACCCATTTTCTTCCCGGACACAGTCATATTTGCAGTCTCTGAAGTTGGAAGAGGGTTCTCACTAGACACTAATTCTGCTGATGCCTTGAACTTGGACTTTCCAACCTCCCCAGTGTGAGACGATCCTGTTCCTTCCAAGCAACAGTTTATGGCATTTTGTTCTAGCAGTCTGGATAGACCAAGATCACCCAAAAGACTAGCAGAGAATCCCCGGAGTGCTGCAGCACATGGTCCTCCCATATGTGTGACCCCTCCACTTTTCCAACCTGTTTGGGTGCTGTGAAACCTAGAAGCCAGTGTCAGAGAGTCACAGAAACACCCAGTTGAATGAGAATGTTAATATTAGCCACCCCACTTACTGGCTTCTACTGAGAATCCAGCACTGTATCCGTGTCTACTAAGAATCCAGTACCTGCTATCTGTAATAATCACCAAAGGGCAGGAAGATGGGGTGCTCGTTCCTATGTCCAGAAGAGGGATCGGAGTCCGAGGGTTAGTTTACTTAAGGCCTTAGAGCTCTACATACTCACATGTGTCTGAGTCCAAACCCTTTCATTTCCATAAGATCATCTGATTTCCAGGTTAAGCCACTGCCTCAAATCCTTTTTGTTATTTTTTAATGCAAAAACCCCTGGAAACAAGAGGTGCCACCCTGAACAACAGCATGAATTGATTAGGGGAAAGGTGTAGATATATTTTCTTCTTGTTCATCTGAAGCTTCTGGGGGACACACGGTGTAGAAACTTGGATACTGAGTTAAGATTGTGATGACTAGCTGGAAAGACGACATAACTTTTTCCTAGTAAGTGTCACCCTCTAACCCCTTTAACAAAATGTATAAATGTGTGTGTGTGTATATATATATAAAATCACTATGTTATAAAAGTATATAGCTCCATTAGACAGAGAAGGAAAGTGAGGCCCAAAGAGGATGATGAACTTGGCAGGATAACTTAAGAACCCAAAGGCAGGACTAGACCCCCATTCAGGTTCAGGTCTTGTGGCCTTTGACCTTGCTCCAGGAAAGTCTTCCTTGAGTATGCAGTGTTAATCCCATTAATAATTTCTTGGTCATCTTGGGCTGAAGGGAGCGAGTTCAGGATTGCAGACACAGGTGCATATTGTGAAATGTGTCCTGCTGCTGGCCCAATATCTTGTCCTCAAACTCGTGAAGAAGAGCAACACATCAAAGTGCTCTAGGCTGACCTCTTTCAGCCTTAATTCCTAAGAGATCCTCTGAGTCCTTTTCTTGCCACTCTGTCCATCCTGGTGCACCTAGCAGCCAGCCACCTTGCCTTCTGCTGGATTTGTTCCTCCTTCTTGTGCTTCTTTGCCTTAACCACTGGGACTCCTGGGACATATGCAGGGATGCCAGGGTCTTTGCTGTGCTATATTTTGTGCATGGTAGGGAATGTAGAGACCAGAACCTTACTGTAGCCTGGAGACCATGCAGAGACCCCAAAACCAGATTCTGAAGGCCAGACAGGAAATTCTTCTGTCTCCAGCAATGTGGTTCAAGGTTCCAAGACTGAGCATCCAAGAGAAAGCCAGCTGGAAACCATGGCATCTCTTGACCTTTACTTACAGCAGCCACCACATCCTCTGCTTGCCTTCCTAGGCTCACTCGCTCATTCATTCATTCATTCATTCATAAATATGGAAGGTTGTTTGTGCTGTGCAAGTCAGCCTTCTAGTGTTGGGAATAACGGACAGGATATATACCACAAACCCCTCCTGTTTTGGAGGTACATGCTGGCAGACACAAAAGTGTATAAAATATACATTATACTGAATGGTGAAATGTGTCAAGGACGAAAGCATAGCCAGAAATGGGGATGTCTTGAGAATGTTAATAAGGTGGCAGTGGAGGACCTCGCTGGCAAGGTGACAGATGGGAACCTAACACCTGGAGGAGGAACATTCCAGGCGGGGGCTGTGGGGGAAGAATGAGGACCGTGAAGTGAGAACACACTTGGTGTGTCTGAGAAAGGCCACCAGGATTTCCAGAGAGGGACAGGAAGCACCCTTGCTCTGTGTCCCCATGTATCCGCAGACCCCTCTTGTCAACATAGACTTGAATTTGTGGAAGCTGGCTTTTTAGGGCTATTAAATGAGGTCCAGCACATGGCAGGCTATAGACCTATGGAAAGGGGAGAGGTGGTACCCCATCTTCCTGCAAACTTGACGTCTGGGAGAGGGCTTGGGGGAGGGCAGTGATACCCTCTCCCTGCCCATCTGTCCATTTGGGCTTCACAGTCTTGCTGGACTTTGTATCTAGGCCTGAGGATGTTCAAGTCCCTTCTTGTCCTCAGAGCAGAAGCTGCTCTTCGCCAAGGAAATGGCACCCACAGACATGTGTTCTTGTGGAAAGTGGCCCCTGTACTAGTCTGCGGGAGGTTATGGGCCTTGTCTCATCAGTTGTTCACAGTGGACCCCGTCAGATAGGCTGCCTTTCTGCACTAGGCCTTTAAAGGGGTGGGTGGAATCTCCTCTGTTGCCAGGCCGAAACAATCAAATCTGTGGAGCAGCAAGAGGACCAAGAGGGAGACCCCACTCATTCCTGGCTACTTGTATTTTCTTGGCTCCTGGAAGGATTTGATCATCTCCCTGGCAACTCTCTGAGTTAGGGATGTTGACAACATCAGGGAGTGGTAGATGATATGTCATTTGAGAAAGCAGATATCTGGGGGGAGGCATGTAGGTAAATCCGACAAAGATGGGGACTGAGGGAGCCCTGAGACATGAGGAGTGCTTCACTGACCTCCCCTGTCCTTCCCTCAGGTGGCCCTGGAGATGCTTTTCACTGGGGAGCCCATTTCTGCCCAGGAGGCCCTGCGCCATGGCCTTGTCAGCAAAGTGGTACCCGAAGAGCAGCTAGAGGAAGAGACCATGAGGATAGCGAAGAAGATCGCCTCCCTGAGCCGCCCCGTGGTGGCGCTGGGCAAGGCTACCTTTTACAAACAGCTGCCCCAAGACCTTAGAACAGCATACTACCTCAGCTCCCAGGCTATGGTGGACAACCTAGCCCTGCACGATGGGCAGGAAGGAATTAAGGCCTTCATCCAGAAGAGACAGCCCATCTGGTCACACTGAGCCGGCTGAGGAGAGCCTGGCCAATGGCCAGTGCCAGGGAGTCCCCACCCCATCCCACCCTATCTTCTCAACCCAGTCATAATCCTGCCTCTTGCTTGTAAGAGAAGATAGCCCGCCTTTCTAGCTCTGATGTTGGTTTCCCAGTGTGTGATCTGTATTAAAAGCCATGATTCTGTGGGGAAAGAATCCAGGGGTGCCAGTTGCTGCTGGCACATGCCTTTAATCCCAGCACTCGCGAGGCAGAGGTAGGCAGATCCCTGTGAGTTCGAGGCCAGCCTGGTCTACAGAGTGAGTTCCAGGACAGCCAGAGTTACAGCAAAGAAACCGTCTCGAAAAACCAAAGTCAAACAAACAAAGAATGAATACAGGGGAGTAAATAAAGTGCCAGGTCAGTGGCCAGGTTACTGCACACTGAGGGGTGGGGGGTGGCTATGACAGAAAGCCCAGTGTGTGGCAGAGCCTGCAGCACCTGATGTGAGGTGCTATTCACCCATAGGTGACAATCAAGCAAAGCATGAAGGAAGGCTACCCACCCCAGCTCGTCTGTAGTTCCCTTAAGGCAGAGTCTGGTTGCTCATGACAAGCTGAACATTTCAAATCTCCATGAGATCATCTGCACGCTGAAAGTCCTCTTGATTCTATCAGGAAATAATCACGCCCGCAGCTTTGGAATAATCGCATGTGATTTGAATAAATTAAACATTTATAGAACTGGGTCATTCTTACTTCTAACCCACTGTAAGCTAAGAAAAGGAAAGCGTGAACATTGTGAACATTTTCTTTGTATGTCCGCTCTGATGGGCACGTAGCAAGGACCTTGTGTCTTCTAATGAATGTCCTTGCCCTCCAGGTACTACTAAACCAGAGGATAAAATCAGAACAGAACAGCAAGAAGACCCAGAACAGGTCCTACTCATCGAGGTCACTTCCTTCCCACACATTTCCTGACCAACATCAATCCCTTGAGTTCCCCAGTTGAACTAACATTTAGACAGAATTACAGTTTTTGGCTTCTGGTCTCATGCAGCCCAAGAGGTATTCAGAATGTCCTTATTTGTAAACATGACTATATATATATCCTTCCCCTCTCCCCCTCCTGTTTTTCCCAGGGAGAGGGATTGAACTCAGAGCCTTATGTATGCTACGCAAGTACTCTGCCACTGAGCTACACCCCAGTCTTGACTTTTCTTAAGCCAATTTTTGTCACCTAAGAGTAGAATACAACAAGGCACAATGACACTCTCCTGTAATCATACCTACTCAGTAATCTGAGGCAGGAGGATCACACATTCGAGGCCAGACTGCATAACTTAGCAAGACCCTGTCTCAAACAAAAAGTAACAATGCAGTAGCTTGGTGATGAACACTAGTCTAGAATGCATTAGGTCTGGGGTTTATCCCCAGCACCAGAGGGGTGGTGGAGGGGAGAAAGGAGGAAGCAGGGAGGGAGAAGGGAAGACAGGCAGAGACAGACAGAGATAGACTGACTGACAGACTCGTATGGTTCTAACCTGTGGTTTCTACTCTAGTTCCTGGAGTAAAGGTAGCTTATGACATGAATGTCCCAGATACTATTGTCCCAGGCCTCTCTTGGGATGGGCAGTGTTTTTCCTTCTCCAGGTTTTAGACAGGCAGAAAAGGGTTTGCTGTGAGAGTGTCTCATGAGCAGAAAACCATCTGGACTGCCACCTCCAGTCTACCTGTTCTCACACAGCCCTCGTTCGGGTCAGGGGAGTAATATTCCACAAGGATCTCCTTGAGGCCAAGGTACAACCTTTGCCCAATGTAAACAGTGGAACTGGAGTTTGAAGACTCTAACATGCCTGCCTGCTAAAGCCATAGTTTTTAGTCCCTTGGCTGCACTGCCCCATGGGAAATGTTTCAGATCACTAGACCAAAATCCAGGAAGGAAAATGTTTAGTTCCCAATCCGCACACTTGCTCTCTTGGGGAGCTCAGTTGCCTGATGCTAGTCTGAATTCATTACCAGGGGCTGAGCACAATTTGGAACCGTGTCTGCAGGAAATTACTCTGAATGGGGAGGATACATGCTCTGCTTCTCACTGTTCCCGGGGATGGTATGAGCCTCGCCTGAGTTCAAGGACAGTGGCTGTCCTGCTCCGCAACATTGTCTCCAAGCAAGAGAGTGGACAACACACTCCTATCTTAGGGACTTGGCCAGCTCACAGGAGACACTGGATCTGTTAACTGGCAGGATGCTGGTGAGAATTTTACTACTTGGCATTCCTAGTTAGGTTTTAAGGAGTGACATTCCAGGTTAGATTATAGGACTGGTTATGGTGTTTAGTCCAAAAGGAATGGACCACATACTATATGTTCCTCTTTGGTGCCCCCACTGAGAAAATTACTGCCTGGTGGGTGCTGGATCATACTGATGAGAGAGCGAGGGAGGGGGATCCTTTTGGAGAGGCTATCAAAGCCTTCTCACACATTTGACAAATGAAAATGAAATGCCCCATTTCCCTATGAGCAAACACTACTCCCTCAAATCATGAACTCCTCAGGCCTCTAGGCTGGCTCCCTAGCCTGTGAACTGATGAGTAATGACCACTAGCTATAAATACCAGTAGTCACTGGGGCAGACAATAATCCAGCAAGAACTGTGCCACACACCCCCGGCATCTGATAATCTATCCCAAGGCTAACATCCTTCTCAGTTTATTTGTATTTTTCCTTTTAACAGGATGTTGAACGAAAGCTTCCTGATAACTACACATGCTGACCGTTTTTGAAAAGTCTATTGTATTCATCTCTTTCCCTCTGCACCACTTGCCTTTAGGGAGCTGAGCTGGGCCCAGCAGACCACACCCTAGCAGGCAGTGCCTATCAAGTTGGTAGAATGGGCATCCACTTCTGCCAGCCCTGAATGAGGCATTGTTCAAAGGCTGGCTTGGCCCCTGGAAAATAGCAGGCCAAATGACAGAACACTGGGGACTTCAGGAGAGCCTAATACCACCTCAGGCAACCCTGAAGTGGCTTTATTCTCCCCCATGCTATGTATGAGGCTCAGAGAAGTCAAGGTGTTGCCTGTGGATGAGCCAGTATGTGGTTTAGAATCTGTACGACCACGAGGGTTATGTTCCCAAATGCTGTACTGTACATCTCTGGCATATGCAAAGACCACTCCACAGACTGGAGCTAGATCTGTGCTGCACTCAGAGGGGACCAGGATTAAGTGGCAGAGTGAAGGGAACTCTGCTTTCCAAAGGAGATCTGGGGGGAAAGCATCCATTTGACCAGCAAGAGCATCGAATGCTGGCCCCAGTCCTGTGGACGGGTGTAGGGCCACCACCACTGTTCCTTCCTGTAAATGTGCCACCACTGCTGGGCATGGCAGCACACGCATGTCATCCCGCATGCCGGAGACTAAGGCAGGAGGATTGAGAATTCCAAGCCAGGCTGGGCTACACAGCAAGGCCCTGTCTGAGGAGGGAGAATTGGAAAAAGAAGATATCATGCCTGCTTCACCAACACCCTCACTTGTCCTTTGAGTTTCTAAATCCCGGATTCTACAATACCAATGAACTTCTTCTCTGCTGTTGCAGAAGACAGGAACTTGACTCTGAGCACTGACCAACGCTGGAAACACATGATTCCATTTGAGAACCAGAGATCCATCTACAGACATGAGAGTTTAGGTCACACCACGGTCTTTGAAGACGTCATTGGCAAAGCAGACCCCGCATAAAGCTGAAACCTTTCGGGTTTGGTCATTCCTCTTCTGTCTCTGTGCTCCCAAAGCCCTCCTGTTATTCAGCCACTTTCTTCTCTCTCATCCTTCTGAAATCCCATTTCATTAAGAATGGTGTTGCCAGTGTGGTCCACGGGTCACCTACATCTAAAGCTTAGACTGTTAAAATGCAGGGGCCCAAGCTTCACACCAGACCAACCGAGGGGAACATTCTGATTTCTACTGCCCCCAAAATATTCCTTATAGGATTTCCAGATGATCCTGCCACACACTAAAATTTGTGTCTTCCTGTACTGGTATAGAAGCAACAAGTTTGGTCCTCCTAGGAGTACCTGCATTTTACAAGTTGAAACAGGGTCTAGTAAGGAGTCTTGGCAAATAACGCATTTGCCCCCTAACTGAGAAACATGAGTTTGATGCCCAGTACACACATGGTGAAGGAGAGAACAGACTCCCACGATGTGTGCTCTGCCTCCACACACATCCTACACCATGTGGTGTGTGTGTGTGTGTGTGTGTGTGTGTGTGTGTGTGTGTGTGTGTACTTGAGCATGTGCATGGAGACCAGAGGTCAGTCTTGAGTGTTGTTCCTTAGGAGCTGTCCACCTTGCGTTTTGAGGCAGAATCTCTCTCACTAGGACCTTGGGCTTGCCAATTTGGTGAGAGTGGCTAGCCAGCAAGCTCTGGGGATCCACTTGTCTCTGCCTTCCCAGCCCAAACACTAGGATTACAAACATGGTCCACCATGCCTGGCTGGGCGTGGGGCTCGTACCCCATCACTGGGGGTCATTATGCTTACACAGCAGGAACTTCGCCAACCCCGCTATCTCCTCAGCCCTCAAAGTTTATTTTCTCTTGTCCCAAATGAAGGCTCACAAGACGCTGTGAGCAGACCGTCTGGGCTGTGTATACTGCATCTTTTGGATGGAGTGTCTGGCTCTTTCTGGCTCCACGGTGAATTGCTATTTGTTTCAGTTCTCAGAGCTTAGACGATACCCAGCCAGAAGAGGCCTTCAGAGGCACTTGCTGTATCCAGTCACATGTTGCTGTTGCATAGCTCCCTTTCAGATGCAAGGTGACAGATGGATTTTCTGCAACATTCAGACCCCATGTCCTAAACCAGTTTTAGAGAGTGAAACATGGATCGCATTGCTATTTTCTTTATCGAGTCAGGGAAGTTGGTTGGTATTTCTCTTTAAATTGAAGTTGACATGTAAGCGTGGCACACTCCGCTTGGATGAAATCAGACTTTTAGGGAGTTTGGGCTTGTTTTGGTAAAGCAAAACTAACGCATATTTTAGTCTGCAGACACCTTGGCTTCCGGTGATATAACATACTTCAGAGAGATTTAAGAAAATGAGTAGTCGGTCGGAAAGGGTCAAGATAGCTAAGGTTTCTTCTTGCAGTCATGTAAGCCTTGAACCAAGACGGCCTCCATCACGCTCTGCTTCATAGTCTCAGAAAGCTGTGCACTCACCTGAAAGCATTCTCCAGCATATGCTCCCGGAGAAGAACGCAACACTAAAAAGCTAAGGAACCCGAGACAGACGCCCTCAGATACAGAGGCACCTGTGTGCTGAGTCAGACACAGAAGCATCTCCTTCCAGCCAGAGAACCAGCAGCTCCATGAAGAAGGCTGTCTGGATGAGTGAGGGCTGGGGAGATGTGGACTAAGGAAGAAGGCAGCAGAAGACATGGAAGCTCACTAGGTATATGGTGTCTACTAAAGGAGGCCATCGAGGGGTGTGCATTAGGTCAGAGATAGATCCCCCAGGGTAAGAAGCCATAGAGTGTAAACTAATCCTGCTAAGCAGAGAGTTTAAACCATTCCTGCTAAGCAGCGAGTTTAAACTATTCCTGCTAAGTAGTCGGGAGTCATGTAAGATTTCTAATCGAGAAGTGGGATCAAAATAGGGAACTTCCAACATTTTTTTGATGGTTTGTAGAAATTCATTTTAAACTTGTGATTTAGTAAAACATCAGTCCATCTTATGTGTGATTTTTCTATCTCAGAATTTCCATCCACCGGCCCTCTAAACAGCGTGTCCACTGCTTCATAGGGGCCCTTGAGCTGTTGGGATAAGGAGTCTACCTTGATGCGAAACGTACACAGTCCATTCTGCCACGCCGACTCAGCCCCTTTATTTAAGAGATGGCCACCATCTGGACACAAGCAAGCCTTTGAAACCAAACAGACAACTGCTATCTATAATTTTCAAAATACCCCTCTTATTAATATATTAAGCATCATTCAGTCACCCTCAGAGTTGTTTGTCTCAGGGTCTTTCAGTGTTAAATTTATCTATATGCTTTTTTCCCTCGTAGACATAATCAACATCAGACAAGGAATTCCAGCTTTTGAGAGACGGGATACTTTCCCTCAGCATAGCAGACAGGAGGGTTTTGGCTTTGTAATTTATAAATGAAAAGGAAGTATAATTCAGGTGAGGTACCACTCATCTGTAATCCTAGCACTTGGGAAGCAGAGGCATGAGTTTAAAGCTAACTTGGGCTAAGTAACAGGTTCAAGCCCAGCCTGGGCCACATAGGGAGATCTTGCCTCAAAAAACCAAAGATTGGAAGTGAATGGGGTGTGTCTTGTTAGGGTTACTATTGCTATGATAAAACATCATGACTAAAAAGCAAGTTGGGGAGGGAAAGGTTTATTTGGCTTATGTTTCTACATCACTGTTCATCATCAAAGCAAGTCAGGACAGGAACTTAAATCAGGCCAGGAACCTAGAGACAGAATGCAGAGTCCATGGAGGGGTGCTGATTACTGGCTTGCTCCCCATGGCTTGCTCAGTCTGCTCTCTTATAGAACCAGGACCACCAGCCCAGGGAGGAGGGCTGGGCCCTCCTCCATCAATCACTAATTTTAAAAAATGCCCTACAGCTGGACCTTATGGAGATGTTTTCTAAATTAAGGTTCCCTCCTTTCAGATAACTCTAGTTTGTATAAGGTTAGCCAGCACAGGGTGGGGGTGGAGCCATGGGGGCTGAACCCTACACAAAGAACTACAGGCAAAAAAGGAATGCTCAGAGTGGGAGAGAGAGTCTTCCCTAGGGAAGAACACACCAACAGGTTATCCAATACAAAATGGCTAACCTTGAAAGCAAAAATACAAGTAACGCTATACAGACCGTGCAGGCTATATTTATGAATATATATAATATATGTATTATATATATACATGCAATAATAATTACTGAAAAAATAGGTCATGAATTTGAAAGAACATAATGAAGGGTATATGGAAGGGTTTGGATGGAGGAAAGGGAAAGGAGAAATGATATAATTTTATTATAATATCAAAAATAAAAGAAAAACACCCCAAGGGCTGCCCTATAGGTCAGTTTAGGGCATGCACGAGACCATGGACCCTGGATGCAATCCCCATTACCTCAAAACCCCGAGGCAAGGGTAAAGTCTGACAGTCTAAATGAAGTAGCTGCGTCCCCGGGAAAATACATTCTAAATTTAGTTGGAACAAGAATGATGACAATAGTAATAATAATAATAATAATAATAATAACACAAACAGGCTAGTATTTTAGACAGAACGGTGTGTTGATGTGATAGAGAAGACATTAATCCTGCTTCGTCTTAAAACTAAAATCTATGAACTCTTTAAGAGCACACGATGAATTAGAATCCTTTGTGAAGACAAAGGCAGGCTTCGTTTTGTGAATGAAAAAATGACACACATTTGTAACATGTGACATTACACATATCTCACTGTAATTTACCAGCATTTTTTTTTTTTTCAGAAAAAAAGCAAGGTGTGGGATGGGGAAGAGGCTTCACTTTCATTACATATATTTTAGATGATAGGACTCCTCGGGATGATAGAATTACTGGTGCTTTAAAAATAATAATAATACTTATTACATTAGGGGGCTGGGGAGAGGCTCAGTAAAAGTACCCGGCTCAGTAAAAGTACCCGGTTCATAAGCATAAAGACCTGAGATTGGATCCCCAGCACCTACATAAACTGGGCATGGCAGCATGGATCTGTCTCCAGTGCACCGCAGGGATGGGGGCAGGAGACACGGCATGAGTACAAGCAGACTCCTAGTCCTAGTTAGAGACCAAGTCTCAGGAAAAAAGTAAGGTAGAAGCTATTAAGAAAGACTGGCCCAGGCAGTGGCGGCGCACGCCTTTAATCCCAACACTTGGGAGACAGTGGATCTCTGTGAGTTCAAGACCAGCCTGGTCTACAGAGCAAGTTCCAGAACATTCAGGGCTACACAGAGAAATCTTGTCTCAAAAAAACAACACACACACACACAGGAAGAAAAAAAGAGACACCGGATGTCAGCCTCTAGCCTACATAAGCACGTGGACCCGTGCGTGCACGCTGCATACACAAATACATACATACATGTGCATGTACATAAAACACACACAAAATAACAGCATTAGGAAGATACGATGCTCACGCCATGAAATGAACCCACTTAAGATATACAATTCTAGTATTCGTATTCGTAGCCTTATGACGGAACACAATTTCAGACATTTTAATCAACCCTGCACTCGACACTTCTCTTGTAGTTGCGGCAAAATATCTGACAAGAAACAATATAAGGAAGGAAGAGCTTGTTGTCTTAGAGTCCGAGAGGACATACTTCACCATAGCTGGGCAGGAGCAATGGCAGGGCCCTGTCACAGGAAGCCGGACCTACTAGAAGAACTGAAGGCTCGACCTTCCCTCCAGTGAGGCTCCCCCTCCTAAAGTTTCCAAAACCTTCCCAACAGCGCCACCAGCTGGGCACCAAGAGTCCAAACACGTGAGCCGTTTCACATGGAAATCATGACACCCACAAGGGAAGCCTTGAGTCACTGTCCAGATCCTCTCAAGTCGTCCATCCCTGAGCCTAGTTAAGAGGCATATCTGTTACTGCGACGTTAACTGGCCCATCCCCACGTGCCTTCTCTGAGCCCAAACTCTCACACTTGTTGCCTGTCATCGCTTTATTCTCCTCTCTTAGGAAAAAACAAACGAAAACCATTTTTACCACAGAAAGCATGCTACCATGAAGAGCAATGGGGCTGGCTGTAAAGTGGGGGACAGAAACGCAGGAGAATCTATCTGGCTTGTTAGTGAGCATAGCACATTATCCCTGTAAAGTTTTCAAACGGGTAATCACACAGAGACGTCAATGTGGCTAAGACAGAGATCCAGCCACGATCAGCATCCGATTCAGAATCCTCTGACCAAAGACTGGAGTGACTTCTTGTTGATAAGCCTCTCCCAAAAAAATAAATAAAAGAAAACTACCCAGGTGAATGTCACGGGCTTTCTGGAGGCATCTTCCACGCTGAGGAGGCAGTGCGGGTACGCTGTCCCCAGCTTCCCCCACCCAGAGTCCCCTGCGAAGGAATTTATGAGCTACTGCACTTTCACCGCCTTCCTCGGCATTTATTGGCTTTTTGATGAATGTTAGAGCAATTTTTCTGTCAAAAGCTTCTCATTAGAGGCCTGGCGATGTCCGTCCTGACCATTATTTTGCTCAGTATCACTCCTGGTCACTGTGAGGGGAAGAGCTTCCACTTAGAAACCATCCATCTTGGCAGCAGCAAAGATTCCAATAATCCGCTTCCCACCCGCGCCGCCCTGGGGCACGCTCTGGGAAATTGAGACAAACGGTCAGGCTGCCATGAATCCCACACCCTCCAGCTCTCTCCTCTGCCTCTCCTCGCCTTTAAAGACTGATTTCAGCTTTTATTCTGTTGCTTTTTAAAATACATTATGGGTAACTTGGTGGTGAAATGATCACCAGGACTTCCTTGTGAGGGATGACATGATCTCACAGGAGATGAGAAGTCTATCTTGGCCAGGTCTAGAGAGCTAGCAGGTATTGGGAAAGACTTTCCAGTGTCTTTTAATGGGCTGTTTACTGCAGCCCTCAAATGCACTGTCTTGAAATAATTGTGGCATGGAAAAAGTACACGGAGGCCTTCCTGACGTTTCTGCCACTCTTAAGCATCATTATCTACTTTAATAAACCTCTTCCACCGCCCATTCCAGGAATCTAACCCAGAGTGGTACATCTCAAAAAACATTTTCTGTGAACAACTCCAAACACATGGAAAATTTAAGAGAAATTGTAAAATAATGAATTAATTTAATTTAATTTAATTTAAAAAACTACCATGGATCCATTACCACATTTTAACAATGGTCAATTTATGGCCAATCTCCTTCTTCCCTCTACCCACCCCTTCCACACCCAAGACTTCTATAAAGCAAGCCCAGACCAAATTTTGATTTTTATAAGAGAGTACTAATGTCTGACCACTCCTCAAGTACAGCTTAACAGTAAGCGCCTCTGGGAGAACACAGTTCCTCAAAGGAACAATTTTGGCTAAGGATCTTGGAATACCCCCTCTACAGCAGACCAGCCAGGGTGCTGAGAGATGAGCTTCCTTGCTAGGGTACTTGTTAGAGTGACTGGTAGTCTCACTGGGGATCTGCCAGTGGCTGGGAATAACTGGATTTCAGTGTAGCGTTTTTCATGGCCCCAAGGACTAGGAGGCACTACAAGCATTTAGCAACCAAATGCCAGACTATAAAATGTCTCATAAAGTATGAGGCAGCTCTACAGGTCAAAGATGTGTCTTCCACACCTCTGGGGGGCGCATTCAGAAAGGTGCAATGGTCTAAATCCAAAAGAAACTCCATTTAGAAAGTGTAATTTGTAATATGTTTGCACGGCTTTACTATATGCAGAATGTGCTAGAAATTGAACTATGTAAGTTGAAAAGTCCTTCGTTTTATTGTTGTTATTGTTTAGAACTTTACGAAGAGTCATTCACCATCTGGGAAACTGCATCCCACACACTGTGCTTCTTACAGGATTCAGGTCAACTACACTCGTAGTCTCAGTTCACGGAGAGTCTACATAGAGCTACAAGCATCCAAGGACTTCATTTGTCTTCACTGTAGATGTGAATCATTTCCACCAGAAGCATGCTGTTTCGTCCTACATCTTATGCATTATACAGCACTATAGGATGCATAGTTCCAGGCTCTCTTGTATAAATTATTTCACAAACACCGAGAGTTGGTTAGCTCGGTTATCTGCTTGCTATTTCACATTCCCTGACTGTTTTAACTCAAGCTTTTAAAGACCACATTTCTCAACCTCAGAGACACAGAAATGTGGGGATTAGGAGACTAAATGCAGGGAAAGAGAGAAACTGGGGGAAGTGCGGGCAGATAGCCAGGAAGGAGAAAACCCAGCAGATGGGAGACACGCATCTAGCACTGTGTACTCCCCAGGCCCTAATGAAAGGGCAATAACAGTTTATGGTGAGCAGTTAGAGAGAACACACTGCAGGGGATCTAAATAGGGTATAGGGAAAGACATGCAGATGATGCTCCATCCAGATTCCCTACAAATGGTCCAGCCAGATCACCCCATGGTGACAGGCAAAGCCTTAACTACAAGCAGTCAACCACAGAGGCCCCGCATTTGAGGAGAGTCTAGCGTTGTAGAAGTTTATTTTTAGCTCTGTATAAAATAATTGTTTTGTGCACTGTTGGGTGAGGGGCTGCCTAGGTCTTGGTGTTTTGTATTGTCTGTAGGTATTGGATTGATTGCTCAGGATCTGCATGAGCTATCAGTAGACCATCTGAGGAGTTCTGAATCAATAAAAACACTTGAACTCAGACCTCAGGATTCCACTGTTGATTATGGCACCTGCCATGATGGAGGTTCCCTCTGCTGAGGTCTGGAAGGGTTTGCACCTATGATTGTGACTCCTTGCCATCCTTGGCGAGCTACCACAGTCGGCGTACAACTCCAGCCTAGTGTGGAAGACAGTGTTAAAAGAAAGTGCTTTGAAAGAAACAGGAATTATACAGAAGAGAAAAAAAGTTTAAGTGGGCCAGAGAGATGACTCAGCCAGTAAAAGTACCTGCTGCCTGCCACGTAGGCGTGATGACCTGAGCTCAATTCCTAGAACCTGTGTAAAAAGGCCAGATGCAGTGCCCTGCACCTTTAATCCCAGCACTCACATAGGAAATGGGAGGAAGAGGAACTCATCCAGAGAGATGGGAGGCAGAGACAGGAGAGTTACCCAAAAGCTCACAGGTCAAACCGCCTGGAGTGCACAGCACAGCAAAAACAAGAGACACTGCCTCAACAAAGCAGAAGAAGAGAACCAACTCCTGGAATTTGTTCTAAGACCTCCACAAGAACTGTGGCACACACCTGCCTTATTCCATATATATCACACACAATAATAGTAAATAATAAGATTAATAATAATAATAAAATTGTAAAAATAATAAACAGGGGCTGGAGAAATGGCTCAGCAGTTTAGAAATGGCTCATGCTCTTCCAGAGGACACAGGTTCAATTTCCGGCACCCACATTGTAGTTCACAATCATATGTACCTCCTGTTCCAGGAGTTCTGATGCCCTCTTCTGGCCTCCATGGGCACTGCATGCACGTGGTGCACAGGTATACTTGCAAGCAAAACACTCAGACACACACACATAAAAAAAATCTATCTCTGTCAGTTGGAGGCCAGCCTGGTCTACGGAGTGAGTTCCAGGACAGCCAGAGTTACAACAGAGAAACCTTGCATCAAAAAAATCAAAATAAGTAAATCTTTTTTAAAAAAATAATAGTTTCCGGGAGCAAGTTCCAGGATGGCCAGGCCTACACTGAGAAACCCTGCCTCCAAAACCAAACAACGATGACAACGACAACAACAAATATTAATTAATAATAATAGTATTGATATTCTGAGAAAAAAGAAACTGTATTCATGAAACATGAACAATTTTTGTGTGCACATACATGTATGTGCACAAACAACATATGATTGTTTGACTTAACAATTTTTGGGCTTGATAATGGTGTGACACCAATAAGCATCCAGCAGAAGTGATTTAAACCTCTCCTAGGATAAGCGATGCACAATAAGATTCTGCCTTAGGCTGGCAACAGCAACACACAAGTTCCCAGGTGGCCTTGTGATTTCAAGGCAACAGTGAATTGTCAACAATACACTGGGTGTGTTGCTATGATATTTGGTAGGCAAGGTAAATTTGACATATTTCTGACTCATGATATTTTCAATGTGGTGGGTTATTGATATATAACCCCATTTTATACCAAAGAACATCTATGTTCATGTGTGTGCAGGTGTATATGTACATGTGGGTACATGTGCACATGCGTAGATACCTGGAAGACAACCTCAAGTGTCATTCAGGAACACTATCCACCTTATTTTGAGACATAGTCTCTCATTGGTCTGGAACTCACCACCACATGAGCTAAGGTAGTTGGCCAGAGAGCCCTAGGGAGCATCACCAGGATTACATGTACCTTCACATCTTGATGGCTATTCCTGGTTGTAGATTTGACTGCATCTGGAATTTAACTAAAACTCAACGGGCACACCCGTGAGGGATTTTTTTTCTTAATTAAATCATTTGAAGTGAGAAGACACATTTTGAATCCAGATCATTTAGGATAGGAAGATACACCTTTTTGAGGGGAGGAGGGTGAGACAAGGTTTCTCCATTGTAGTTCTGGCTGTCCTGAAACTCATTCTGTAGACCAGGCTGGCCTCGAACTCACAGAGATCCACCTGCCTCTGCCTCTGGAGTGCTGGGATTAAAGGCGTGTGCCACTACTGCTTGGTGGAGACACACCTTTAATCTAGATCTATTGAGGTGGAAGATACACCTTTAATCTGGGCCACATCTACTGCTGGGAGCTTATATAAGGGACATGGAAAAAGGAAGCTTGTTCTCTTTGCATGCTTGTTCTCACTCTCACTGGTATGTCTATGTCTTCACAGGAATTAGAGCCTACTTCTTCAAAACTCTGCTGTCTGCTGAAGACCTGCTGAGATTCCCAGCCTCATGGGCTGACCAATTACTGTATTCTTGGATCTTCCTTTGGTAGATACCCATTGTTGGAGTAGCTGGACCACAGCCTGTAAGTCACTCAAATAAATCCACTTTAGATGGAAAGATAGAAGATAGATAGATAGATAGATAGATAGATAGATAGATAGATAGATAGATTCTATAAGTTCTGTTCCTCTAGAGAACCCTGACTAATACAACATCCAACTTCTTAATGTGGATCTGGGGATCTAACTCAGGCCCTGTGTTTACATGGTAAGTATTTGACTAACTGAGACATCTCCCAAGTACAAGAAGGTCTATTTTTTTTACATATTATCTATTGTATATGGTTTTATATCTGTATGAAAGAAACATACAAGACCCTAAAAAGATCTTTAAAAGCATGAGCTCAACAAAATTGCCATATTAAACTAGGGGAAATCTCTTGAAACCAGCTGAAAACAAAAATACTAGGAAAGAGGCAGGGACATTTGAAAGGACCAGCTCAGGAATAACAGTGACAAATCATCAGAATTAAGAGAGAAAGGGAGAAAGATGCCTTTAAGGAAATAATTCAAGCAACACCCCCAGAGCACAAAAACAGTTTCCACACTTAAAGGGCACGTCTGCACAGACCATGGGTAAAAACTGACCCATGTCAAGGTTGGATCATCGAGAAATCTCAGGTCATGAACAAAGAGAGAGAAGACGCATGAAGCTGATGGGGACAGAACATGGATTGTAATGTACATTATATTGGCAAATGCTAATCTATCATTTGAGCTCACCAAGATCCTGGCTCTCGAAGTAGTGTTGTCCCCCAGTCAATTTCAGACTCAAACTTGTTTGTCTTGAAATATCCTCCAAGGCCCCTTGTCTTGAGATGAATTCCCTACTCCCAACTCTGTGACCAGGGAAGAAATCAGCAAAACAGCTCAGGAGTAATAGGACTGTGTTCTTGAGAAAAGCTAGAAATGATTTCTAACAGAGGTTCCTAGTGTTTAATCCTACAGTGCCTGCAGGGGGAATCAGAGGCCCGAAGTCGGGCTGTGGGAAGTACAGCCATGGGAAGTTCGTCCATGGAGATAAAGCTCTACTGGGAACTCCAGCTGACTGCCTCAACTACCCGAGTTGGCTTCTACTGGGTATTTGTAAGCCCCCGATTTGATAGTGCCACTTTTCTGCTGTATTCGTTTACTGGGAAGCCTCGTCCAAGGGCTCTGCTCTGCCTGGGACTCTGGGAAACATGACTGCTTCAACAGGTTCCCCAGACAGTTTCTGCTGGGTGTTTTGGGGACTAGATCTGATGATGTTTTGCAATCTGTCTGTCTGTCTGTCTACCTATCACTTGCTATTTATTCTTTTACTTTAGACTGGAAGTATAGCTGTCATTGATCATTCTTCAGACTATACATAGTAGGGATAAAAAAAAAAAAACACTTCAAACGTTTAAGAATAAAGGCTCTGGCTTTGTGTTATGGGGTATTCACAAGAGAAGACTGCTCAGACATAGCTTTAAGCCAACAGAAAGTCTTTATCAGCTGGCCAGCCACTGGTGTTCAGGATCCCAGTGTAGACCACAGCCTTTCTGAGGATGAGCTTTTATGCGCGCGAGCACACACACACACACACACACCCATATTCTGGGTTGACATGCTTCAGTTAACAAGAACAGTTAGACAGAAGCAAAACTCTAGAAGGTAAAAAGCAAAGTTAGTACATTTTGAGACTATCTAAGAACCGTACGGACATTGATGGATTAGATTTGGCAGGTGGTGCAGCCTGATGGCAGTTCTATCATGGCACCTGTTATGCTAAGGTCTCAGGGCCTACTAAGGCCTGAAGCCCTGTTGCATTTGTGATTCACAACAATGCTAGCGGTAAGACAACAATAGAGTAAATCCTTCCAAAATAACAAAGAAACACAACTTTTAATCTTTTCGTAAATGTGGCAATGAGATAAGAGTATTTTCCAGGCGAGCATGTCATAAAGACAATGACCTCCTCCATCTGCCCTCTTCAGAAAGCTGGGACACGGTCCCTCCCAACAGAATAAACATGAAAGAAGAAGTAGGGTACAGAGACCAGGATTTCAACCCACCAGGGGAAAAAAAGGAACCCAGGTAGGCTTACTGGGGATGAAGTAGAAGGACAATTACCACAGGCAGCAACCTGCCCACTAGTGGTCAGGGAGCTCAAAGGCCTGTTGTCATTATGTCCCTTGTAACACCAAACGAATGCATAAACCAAGAAAGAAGACACGGAAGCCAGAAATCGAATAGCCCCCACAGCTGCTCTCTGCCAAGCCCCCTCTCTTCGAGGGCCACCTTGGACTTGTTCTGCATAGATGCCAACTCAGGAGTCTCCAAATCACTCATCACGGAAGCGCAAGGGGCTGAGCATCCCCTGTTATAAGCGGAGGCAGTGGGGCAGGCCCCTCGAATAGCTCCATCAGGATGGAGCACCGACTGCCTTCTACAGTGGCCAACCCAACAGCTCAGCCTTGGTTTGTACCTTTCCTCCTCTTGTGTGGCCTTCTATTTCTGTTCCACGGAATCACCTTACAAAGTAGATCACCTACATGTAAACCTGGGTCATAAGTTCTGATTTCAGGGCAAGCACAGGCTAAGACAACCGGCAGAAGAGATCGTGGGAACTCTAAAAATGATACTAGGGGGAAGAGTAGGGTAGCAGTAGGGCAGGGGCCTGGAGTGTATTCAGCTCCAGTCACGGGAAGATGTGGGGCTATGTCTCCCAGAAATCAACTGAAATTCACAGCCATTTCCACTGACCTTATAGAGAGTTGTCTGGGAGGCTGGCAAAGGGAATTGGAACAGCGCACGCTCCTTTAGGTTGAATCAAAGGGCACAACTCTGTAGGAGAGAAACCAGAGACTCAAATCAGCATTCTCAAAAAATGCAACCAATGGCCATATGTATGGAACTAGAGATCATGTTAAGCAAAAAGAATAATCCAGCCTACAGGCTGCAGCCTTGGGTGGGAGAGAAGAGGAAAAAGAAAAAAGTGAGCCAAGCGTCAGCTTCCATGGTCTGCTGAGATGCAAGGTGCCACATACTCCCGGCCACTGTGGAGCCACTGTCGTAAAGCTGCCTCCGTGGCTTCCACGACGTGAGCTGGAGAGGTGGGGCTGCCCAAGCCCGTTTAACACAGATGGTACTGTCACAGATGGTACAGCGCCTGGTGATGGACACGCACCTGCAGGTGTTTGATGTCATCTTCCCATCCTCCCTTTCCAAATGGAAATGTTTCCTTTGTGCCCTTGTATGTTGGAAAGATGTAACTTTTTTTTTACTTTGAGAGGAAAATTAAGAGGTTTCCCTTAGTCTCAGGAGGAACTTTGGTCTTCTGAACAGTGTTGATACTGTCAAGACGAAGGGGACATTTGAAATTGGGCTGAATGTATTTTGCATTGTGAAAACCTCAATGCCAACCATGGGTCACCTCCCCGATGAGTGCTGGTCAGGGAGGCCCCGGAGGCTCCTAATATAAGCTACTGCCATTGCTCTTGGTTTCGTTTCTGTTTTTTAATGGGGGTTCTGGGAATTGAGCATGCTCACACGGCAAGCATTTTATCCACTAAACCATGTCCCCAGCCCATTAAAAAAAATTAATTGTAAAGGCATTCTGGGATCCACTTCTGTGTCCTGTCACTAAACTTTGGTATTGTTTTGTTAATTAATGCCGCCTACTAGAGAAGGAACAGAATATTTAATTATCATCAAATAACATGTAAACTTTTATGGTATTACTTAAGAAAGAAACTTCTTGTACAAGCGTAAGGGGTTAGAGAAAGGGGGGATGAGATGTTAGTGGGAGGCTTAACCAAAATGAAGAGTGCATAAAAAAGCTGTATGGAAACCTATGATTTTCTAGCCCAAGACAAAGTTCAATTAGAAGCGGTAGTACAACAGGTGACATGAAAGGAGACGGGGATATATGTGAGGCTAAGGATTTAAGTGGGGATATGTGGGTTTGGAAAGCAAAAGGTAGTGGTGGGCTAGACCAAGCTAAGGATCCATGAAGAAGCCTTAAGGAAATTAACTAGTTTGTAAGAAAATTAAAAATATTTTTAAAAGAAGAATTTGAACAGAAGTAACCTGCATGGGTAAACAATGCTGCTCCCAGAAGACCCGGGTTGTTAACTGAAAATCTCAATGCCAACCATGGGTTACCTCCCCTTGAGTGCTGGTCAGGGAACCCCCAGAGGCTTCTAATACAAGCTACTGCCAATGCTCTTGGTTGCCCGCCATAGCTAGATAGTAAGACTCTATTGCTAAAGACACCACTCACTTTGGGTGTAGGCGTAAAGAAATCAATCTCAAACTGACCAGGAAACCCTGCCTCTGCTGACTAGCTCACAGAATGCCAGAAGTGCTTCACAAGCTTCCTGGGGAGAAAATTCATCAACGGTCTTAGCAATGGAACCTGCATGCTAGCATACTGACCAGCTGACAACGTGTGCCCATTGGTGCAATTGTGGCAGGATGGTTATAGGGAAAACAAACTGCTTTCTGATTGGATTAGGGGCTTGCCCATCAGGAGGAACGTCATGGCAGTCCTATAAGCCTGGTCAAAAGCCAAAGGCTGAGGAGATTATAGCCCTTCGGGGGAACCTGCTGTGGTTTTGCTATGCAGTCATGCTGTCAAACTGCCTTCTAAATATTTGTGTTTATACTCATAGATTCGTGCCGCTCTCAACTTCGGTCAGGGAAGTATTCACGGCAGATAGTGGGTAACGCAGAGACCCGCAATGGGTTAAACAGCTAAGTAGGAATACCATTGAGTATCCATCTATGGTTAAGTCATTAATATCAACATCCCACCACCCAAAGCTCAGGGAACTTCCCAGAAGAGAGGGAGGAAAGTATGTAAGAGTCAGTGGATGGAGAGGAGAGTTGTCACGGCTGACTTCCGGACGTGGCATGCCTGTGGGATGCGTCAACTCACGGCAGCTGTGGTAATCGACACAGAAAAGCTCTTGGCGGTTGACGGCTGACAAGGTCACTGTCCTTGGGGGACACGGTCAATGGCAGATTGTTCATGTCCCCAGGGGATGGCCCCATACCCGTGTGCATATGGCAGGACTAATTGGACTCAGGGAATTAACAACAACAAAAGAGGACATGAAGTCAAGGGGAGGAATGGATTTATACACTTTTCAAAGAATAAAATTATTATCAATAATAATAATTGGTTGTATAAACCAATATACTCCCCACCCTCGGAGGCAATTACATCTTCAAAGGCAAAAGCGAGTGATCCCCAACCCTCGCTAATTGGCAACCTATATTAATGTGGCTTCTCTACACTTAATGTAGCAGTTACAAAAATTTCCAGCAGAGGGCGATGGTTGTTTACCTCTGGACTGAAATTTTAAGGAGAACTTGCATCAGGTAACTAGACCAGAAAAGTCTCATTTGTTGTTTGGGCTTTGGTGGTACTGAGGATTGAACCTAGTACCTTGCAAATGCTAGGCAAGCTCTCTGCCTCTGAGCTATGAACCTGTTCGCTTTTTAATATTGAGAATAAAAATAAACCAATTTAGCACGTCATGCAGTCAGGTTATTTAGATGGCAGCAGTGGAGAAGGAATAAGCTTATAAACACAATTGTTAGATGATTTTTATTGTAGGGGGTAGAACCAGCAGCCCCTGTAGCCTGCTGTCAATATATCTCCTTGGGTTTCTCCCTGGGTGGGCACTGCAGGAGGACTCCAGAGCATGACTTCTCACCCTGGGCAACATGGACCTTTGGGGCCAGACAGTCCTTGGTTCTGGCTGCGGACCTGTGCACTGTGGTCTGCAGAACAGTATTTCTGACCTTACTCACTGGTGCCAGTCACAAGGATCTCTAATTACGACTGCACTGTCGGGAGTCATGGGACTTCGTTCTTTACTACAGTTGAGTAATAAACATTTTTTTTAATATGGAAGGAGGAAATCCTGAAGGTTAAGGCGGCCCACTAAGGCCACCCTTCAGTCCTGACACCTGTGTAGTGCTGCCGACATCATCTGGTGAGAATCGCATAGGGTATGTACCCACTTGACAGAGGTGTAGTTTTGGTTAAACAAAAGTTAACCTCAATACTAGAAGGTAAAAACATTCCAGTTACAATTCTTGCCTATTGTGGGATCAGCAATCTCATTTCATACACTCGCTGAGCAAACATTTCAAACATCGTGGCTTATGTGTATGGGGTAAGGGGGGCTTAAGGAATATTGCTAAGCATTTGGTGTAAATAAAACATTGATTCCAGATCATGAAAAGGGACCCACAGAAGAGCCCATAACCAGTAGATCCGCACAAATGTTGTACCGTGGGGGTGTGTTTAGCATTTGATGGCGAGGCTAGTCTATACAGTCAGGGCGACAGGGTGACATGAGTACTCTTTCCTAAACCTCACCTCTTCTCTGGTCTTTTGCCGCGAAGTGGTACTGAATACACCAGCACCCTGCCTGGATGGAAGGCTCTCAGTTGCTGGCGGAGCTGCTGAGCAGAAGTAATTTCTGTGGGAGGAGAGGAGAGATTGCTTGAGTGTGGGTCACTGTTGTGGTTTTGAGTCTTAACAGTTTTGTTTGGGTTTTGCTTTCTTGGCAAAGATGTTCAGAGGAGAAAGTCAGCAACGGCTGCTCCGTTTCTTGCAGCTTAACATTTCTTGGTTGTCTCTGATGCTAAGCCCCATTTCCCTACCGTCGACTTTGACTTTCAGTAGACCATTTCAGTGGACATATGAATAACAGGAACACATGCACTCCATATGTGTGTGTGTCTGTGTGTGTATGCATATATATGAATATATGTGTGTGTGTGTGTGTGTGTGGTTTATTTATTCTGATCTTAAATTTCTGTCCTCTAATCTCATTTCCTTTCTAACTAAATGCGCGCGCGCGCACACACACACACACACTTCTGATAATGTCAGCATTAGTGATTCCTTGATTTCAGAGCTTGGATATTTGGTTAGAGACATCCTTCCTGGTCTCCCAGGCTGAAGTCGCCTGTCACTCCATCCCATCTGGATTCTCTTCCTAACTCCTAGAACTCTGGTTTTTCTTCCTTTCCCCTGCCTTTCTCTTATTCTCTCCTTCCCCCTCGTTCCCTCTCTTTCTTGTCCACCTTCTGAGAATATGAACTGCACGAGAATGGTGCTGTCTGTCCTTTCCATCTCTGTAAGGTCAGACCCGGCTCAAATGGGGCACTCAACAACTATGTATGGAGGGAAGAAAGAAAGAGAGGGAGAGGGAGGGAGGGAGGGAGCTGGGGAAGGGAGAGGGGGGAGGAAAGGGAATTGGAGAAGAGAAGAAAGGGATAGAACAAGGCAGGCAGGTGGGGAGTACAGTTGTTTGTAAGCAGGTGTTGGCTCTGTGGTCTGCACGGAGAACACTTTCCAGTAAAAAGACTGAGAAGAATCAAGGCCAATGGGGAAACAATTCCCTATATTAGAGTGAAACAACAGAGAAGCAAGGAGGAAGCTGGCTAGCTCCATGATTTCCCTTCACAAACTTCTCCAATAGCAATTGAATTGCACACAGCCTCATGCTTCTCTTTTGCCACATATATAGCAAATTATGTGTATGGTATACATATCATATATGTGTGTGTATTATACTTATCATGCTGAGAATATCCTGTATTTGCACATGTCTTATTCTATGTATGTCCCAAGTATGTACAGAAAGTGGGGAAGAGAAGATGGCCCTGTTATTGGAGGGCTGCCCAGGGAGTATTAGCCTTGGAGAAGATCAAAATTTATTTCTCAAGACAAGGGCCAGAATAGCATCAGCATAGTGGAGAGGCTGCAGATGAGATGCAGGGGTGGCAAGGACCAGGAAGGAAAAGGGTTGGACTGTGTAATCTGTACACTGACCACTGACCATATGTATCTTCTGTGTGTGGAGGTGGGGGACCTAGCCTTCTGCTGGAGTAGTAGTGAGTCACCCCTCACACCAGAGCTATCCTTGCTCAGGGGGAGGTATGCCATTTGTCCAGGGACTCTTCCCAGAGGTAGTAAAGTCTGAATATCCATCCACATGTTCCAGAAGTCATGGAGATCAGAGGCCTATAGTTAGATGAACCAGAGGAGTAGGTACAAAGCAACAAGAGATCCCTCCTGAAAGAACAGGACTTGGGTGACATGAGCTCGCCTCCATTCCTTGTGGGAACCAGGGTTATCGCCAGGAAGTAAGCAACTTCTACAGACCCTGAGTTTGGCCTGAGTGATATATACGGACCAGCCATGGCTCAGAGTCCTGGTTGGTGTGCTCTGAGGGAGAGCAGGTGGAAGTCAGAACAGGACAGAAGGTTAAGGGAGGATGCCAGAAGATAATGAGAGCAGATGCACGAGTAACACCCAATAGGTGAACGATTGAATCCAATTGTTTCCAACGCTTTTCAAACAGCCGTGTCCTAATGTTAGAGTGACGTGTGGATCTGAGCTTTGAAGTCACTTTATTTTTATGTTTGTGAGTGTGTATGTGAGGGGCTGTATGTGGTATATGTGCACCTGAGAGCATGCCAGAGAGGGTCCTGTTTTGTCCTTATTTATTGAAACAAGGTCTCTCTCTGACCCTTAACTTGGGCTCACAGCCAGCAAGCCCCAGTGACTCTCCTGTCTCTGTGCTCCCTCACAGTACAGGGGCATGGATACACATAGCTTTTCCCACGAGTTCGTACTTGAGAGCTTTTACCAACTGAGGGATTTTTTCCAGCCCTGGAAGCCATATTAGATAGTCATAAAAAAAAACAGCCTGTTGATTTCGGGAGGCTAGACTACTGATTTCACTGGATTACAATATATTGAGAACTGTACGTTACAATACTCAAAGGAGAAATTGCTCTTCGTTTCAGTTCGAGAGCTATTATGCCTTCGCCTGATACATTTTTCAGAGGAAGGGCACTGCAGAAGCTAAAAACAATCTGTGTACCCCTGCTCTCCCAGTTCAAGAGTTTCTGAGCACGAGTTCGAATCCCTGGACTACCACTTGTTTCTACTTTGTTAGCTCAGGTGCCAGCCTCAGGGCTGCGCGATTCCTATCTCTGTTCATATCGAATCACCTGGAAGGTCTCATCACAGACCTTCGGAGGCCAAATGAATAGACTTGGAAGAACAGGCGTTTGCATTGTCTTTCCTTCCTTTTTCTTCTTTTTCCATTTTCATGTGTGCACATGTGGCAGGAATGTTTGCACGTGTACAAGCAGACGTGTGTATGGGTACATGTGTGTGCGCACACATGTGGAAGCCAGAGTTCGAAGTTAGGAATCATTCTCCATTGCTCTTCCACTTTATTCGTTGAGACGGGGTCTCTCAACTAAAACCAGAGCCCATTAATACAACTACTCTCCCTAGCCAGAGGCTCTTGGGATCCTCCCTCCCAAGCCTGGGATTGCAGGAGGGCGACCATGCCTACTCGGCATTTAAGAGGGTTCTGGGGGTCTGACTTGGACCTCAAACTTACACAGTAAGCCCTTAACCTCTGAGCCATCCCTCCGGCCCCAGGAACTTGAATTCTTAAGACATTCCTAAGCCGACATTTGTTATATCAACGCTGCGGAAATATTACCTATACATGAGTTTTCAGTTTGCTTTCTGTCTCCTTTCATGAAATGACCACATAAGCAATTTTCCTCTACAAGATGAATTTACATTTAATAAACCTCCTCCACTATTATGTTTGTTTTGTCTTGTCCTGGGTTGTTTTTAATAAGGGAGTAGAAATCCTAGCCCACTCTGTTTGTTTGCTTACTTTTAAATGGTGCTTTGATTTCACAGCCGGCTGTATTTATGTTGCCCTTGGCCTCCTCCCAAGAGAACGTCAGTGCCGACGGTGCCGGTAGGAAAAGCTGGGCGTCTGCTACCCTCTTTACTTTACCCTTAGGTTATTTGATCTCTGTGTCTCAGGATGTCCTCTACTCTAGACACTGACAGCACAGAGCTGCAGGGAGATCTCTGAGTCTAGACTCTGCAGAACTGGACTCTCAGGTTAACAGGAAAACGCATGGGGTGAGGACGTTCCCCCAGGGAGTCAGGAGACTACAAAAAATGACTTCAATAGCTGTGAAAAACTAGTTATGACTAAAACCAATGAGGGAGAAAGGAGTGTGACCTTTCTGCTTTAGCTTCAGATAGGAAGAGATTTGAAATGAGAATCTTGAAAGAGAAATTGCTCGAAGATGAGGTTTGTTCTTTCATATTGCATTGAGCACCCCAAATAAAACACACCTACGCAGCTCATGCATAATGATGGTACTTTAAACTCTACCCAATTTAAATGAGGGGTGTGCGTCTGTGTAGTTGTCGATCAGTTTTAAACACGCAGCACCTGCCTGTCCATCATTGCCCCTTCTGCCCCCTCTGCTGTGGATCCCCAACCTCAACAAAGAAGCTGCACTTCCGTTTCATGTCTGACTTCCACATAGGATTTCAGTGGGGAACAGTGTGTAGTTCTGCTAGATGTTCTTTCACATGTTTTATGTGCTTGCATAATGCTCCCTAAAGCAGAACAGCTTAGAAGGGGAGAGAGATCACCAGCTGAAGAGTCAGAAAACTCCTCAATGACAGATGTAGAGCATACTAGCTTCTGGTTGCTGCTATGACAAGTGACTGCAAACTTCATGGCTCAGCAACTGAAATACATGTTGCCCTTCAGTTCTGGAGGTCAGAAGTCTGAAATGGGTTTCGCTAAGCTGTGAAGGTGTGGACAAAGCTGCATTCCATCTGGAAGACGCAAGGGGAGTAATTGTGTTTCCTTACCTCATCCTTGCCCAGCTTCTAGAAACTGCCAGCATTCTTTGACTTAAGACTCAAGTAGCAATTGCATCACCCTAGCTTCTGTTTCCTGGTCACAGCGTACTCTCAATCCTGACTCTCCTGCCTCCCCTTGAGAACGATCTTGGGAGTACATTAGATCCGCCTGCATGACCCAGGCAGTCTCCTGACCCCAGGAGCCTTCACTTAATCAGGGATAAAAAGTTTCTTCTACCAAGTAAATTAGCATAACCACAGGTTGGGGGAATTAAGGTACTGCAGAGGTGTAGGATTCTGCCTTCCATGTAAGAGCAGAGCCAGGTATCTCCACAGCCCTGAAGCCTATGTTGTCTCACCCTCTCAGGTGACCCAGGGCTTAAGGTCAGCCCAGAGGGGCTCTACACAGAATCAAAGGACTTTCTCTTGAGGTGCTCACTTACCATTGTGCTCCATTCCGCTGCATTGCCCGACTCTTCAGAAGGAAGGGGCTTGAACCTCAGTGTTAGGATGCAGCTTGGTAGAGCTCCAAAAAAAGGCTTGGGAGTAGAGTCTTTATCCTTGCCTTTTGACACACCTGAAGGGACCCTAGATAGGCAAAATGAATCACTCTAATAGCCAAGAGGCTCTGGGTGCACCCCAATGCATGGTACCAAGACCCATTTTTCATGTTGATCAGAAACAGGCAAACAGGTGACTCAGGATGAGGAAAATGGATGAAGAAAAAAGCTGAGTTGACAGTGTGATCTGACTTTCTGAGCCAGCACCGGAGAGGCAGAGCTCACAGGAGTGGCTGGCACTCAGCACTACCCAGCAGGTGAGTTACCTCCATCTACCCTTCAGAACCCACTAAACCAAAAAGGATTGGCTAGAGAGGAAACACATGCCAAGAATTCCTGCCAACCGTTCTGTTTCACCGGGCCTTTATGATTTTCCTACTACACCCAGCTGGGTTCAAGAAGTTAGTCAACCACAGAAGGAGGAGCCAGGTGGAAGAGGCCTCCACAGAGAAGTGTTTACTATGCTCACTGAAGCAAGCCTCACCCACACCTCCCCCGCTATGGATGAACAGGAAATAGGAGCCAAAGTTCAGGACCCAGAGAGTTGGGGCAAGTCTCCTGGGAAAGGCTATGGAGAAGGGGTTTAATGATAAGGAGGAGTGAATGATGGGAAATTCTTCCTGTGAAAGACAAAGTCACCTAGGGAAGGGGTGATATTTCACTAAGGGCTGTGCACATCAGGAGACATACCTGCACGTTCTGAGCATGTGATCTGCCCAGTCAGAAGGAATTCATGTGTAGTTTAAAGATCTGTAGTTAATACCTTGACCTTTTTCATTTTTTATTCCATTTTGCACTGGGCTTTGTAAAGTATGCAGGTTCTTCAGGTACACCTTGCATGTTTTTTTTTTTTTGTAGGATGAAGGATTAAAGAGATAAGAAATGCCCAGTTTCTTATCTTTCAAGGCAGATGGCTGCCAGGTTCCTTCATCATACAAAACTGAAAATTCTTCTCATCCATTCATACTCTCTTGCACACACACACACACACACACACACACACACACACACACACACACACACACACACACATACACACACACACACACACACACACACACACACACATACACACACACACACACACACATACACACACACGAGAGAGAGAGAGAGAGACAGTCAGAGACACAGAGAAAGAGAACGAGCTACTCCCCTATACAACTGACCATACCAATCAGAAGTTCATAGTGGCAGCAGGTGAGATCACACCTGATTTATTAGATACTGGTTGCCTTTTAGAGATACACTTTGGTCCTCAGCTGATGGGAATAAAAATGTACATTTCATCATCTCTCGAATTCTGGAAAAGAGCTGAACCTCAAATTGGTTTGAACACTGGAATTTAAGTGCTTGAAAAATCTCAGTCACTGCTTTCAGATTATGATGTAGAAAGCCCAACGAAGTGGCACACACCTTAATTCCCAGCGCTCCAGAGGCAGAGGGAGGCAGATATCTGTGAGTTCTAGGCAGGCTATTCTACATGACAGGTTCCAGGACAGCCTGGGCTACATAATAGAGAAGACACCCACTCCTATAAAGGAGAATATAGCTTTGAAAACAAAACCAAGAGGAAAGGAAGACATCACTATAACATTGAGCTGTGGCCCAGTAACAAAGCACGTGTATAGCAGGCACGAGGCTCTGGGTTCCATCCTTGGGACCACAAAAAAAAAAAAAAGAAGAAGAGCGCAATTATAATTTCCACGTGAGGTAGTCAGGATACGTGAGGGTTTATTAAGCCGAGCCTCAAAACCATCACTTGCACACAAGATACGTGAAGAATGTGAGCGTGTCTATGCAGTTCACGGCTAGTTACTCCTCACCCCAGCCAGGACCACATCCTCTGGTTTACAAAGCCATGGCTTTCTCTCAATCATTTTCTAGTGACTTCTTTTGCTTACTGTCAATACTGTGTCTTGGGTCAAGGGGTGCCCTCTGCCCAAAATTGGCAGCAAAGCTGATGTTGGTTCTGACTAGGCCCTTTGTAAGAAAGTGACTGACAAACCCGGGGAAGAGGGCAGAATCTGAAGCTGACAAAGATGGCTGCAGGTTTCCGCTGCTCATGCCCAAGCTCTAGCTATTTCTCATGAGTAAGTGTTTTTCAGGTTGCTGTCTGCCTTTGGCTGGTGTCCAGTGCCCTGGGATGGTTGGTTTTGAGTTTTGTTTAACTTTTACCATACTCTGTCAGTTTTACAGTGCAGGAGGAGAGGGGGATACAGGGAGAGAAGACTCTCTGATGTCTACAAACCACCATAGCTATGACTTTGGCCTCTGAAGGGTTTTCACAGCTTCCCTCCACTTATCTTCACTAATCTGTATTGGCTGTCCGGCCCTGGAATACTCCAGAGTTTAGCCATGGTGCATTGGGATGACACTTACAGCTAATCCTTCCAGAAGCACCTCTATGATTTGAAGGCCCTTGTGAAGGGCACTGAGGATGAGACTCAAATTCTGGGTGAAATTTGAAGCAGGCGCACAGGGCACCGACTGACTCACCACAAGCCTGCCTGGGGTGCGAGCTTGGTACAGTATGCTTCTCTGTGGGCTGAGAAAGAGAAGCCATGTCTTCTCAGGTGGGTAAGGTTAAAGAGTTGGGAATACTTCTCTTTTTATTAATAATACTTTTATTACTAATTTGAGTTTCATACAATGTATTTTGATAATACCCTCTTCCCATTCCTCCCTGTTCTGCCCTCTCACCCTTGTGCCCTCAAAAAAAAAAAAAGTTCTACTTGTGTGGCAGGAGCATGGATCATGGGTATCACCATGGTTTTTGGAGACAGCAGGCTACTCTGATCATGGACACTCACCTGGCCCACACTAGCCCAAGGCCAGCATGATGAAGTTCAACCCAAACCTGCAGGCACTTGGGCCTCCAACAGGCACCTTGACACCAAACAGGCACCCTGATATCCTGCAAGCACCAGGGCATCCCATAGCACCCCCCCCCCAGATATCCTACAGGCACCATCCCACCCCCACAGGCACCTGGTCATTCCACAGGTATCAGGGCCACACTCGGGAAGACTTCTTTTCTGCTAGTAATTGTCTGTTAGGAACTTTTACTTCTCTGACATTGCTTCATTTGAAAAGAGTAAATCCGTGTACCTGAAAAACAAGATCTTGGAGTGCTGTATGTCATCCTACCCTTGGTTAAAGATGAATGGTGGAAAGAATACAAAATCAAGGACCTACAGACACAAGGTCTAAGACTCAGCTCTGTAACTTCACAGGGTGTGACTTTGACAAACCATCTCCTGTTTTGGGAAATTAGCTCCCTGGTGTGATGAGGAAGTGGGAGAGAAACATCAGTTTTCCTTCTTGTTTTCTGTCTTTGAGACAGAGTCTCACTATGCAGCCTTGGCTGGCCCAGAGTGCATAGAGATCCATCCACCTCTGCCTCCTGAGTGTTGGAATTAAAAGCATGTGCCACCATGTCCCAACAAATTTATTTTTTTATGTGTATGTGTTTTTTGCCTGTGTGTATGTCTGTGTAGCACATGTGTATCTGGAGCTGGAGGAGGCCAGAAGAGGATCCCTGGGACTGGATCACAGACCATTGTGAACCACCATGTGGGTATTAGAGATTGAACCCAGTGCTCTTAATGGATGAGCCATCTCTCCAGCCCCTCAGTTTTCAATCTTATGCTCCATATTTCCATGTATACCATGTCCAGAAGATATGATGGCATTTTATGTCCCCACAAGTGAGGTAGTTACCCAGAAGTACCCCCCCAAAAAAACTATTCTTCCTCAGAATAGTTAAATGGGGTTTTAAAATGTTTTACAATTATTTTGGTATGATGTTTAAAAAACCCAAAGAAGGCTAGAAAGATGGCTCAGAAGTTAAGAGCGCTGAATGCTCTTCAAAGGACCTGTATTCAATTCCTAGCACCCATGTGTTTGCTTACAACTCCCTGTACCTCCAGTTCTTAGGGCTTCAACGTCCTCTTCTGGACTCTGCAGGCACTAGGTGTACAAATGGTACACATACATAGAAGCAGGCAAAACACCCATATACATAAAATTTAAAGAAAAAAGAAAAAGAAAACCCAAAGCAAGTTATGGTACTTTATCTGGGGGAAGAAAGGCACAAACTCTGTTCAAACAAAACATTGCATATAACCTCAGCACATCCACCACACCCATTTGAACCCCAGGTTAAGGGCTTTCAAGAGCAAAAACATTGGACAAGACATGAGACCACAAAGAGCTTCAAATTCTAGGATTTAGCTCTAATTGTAGGCTTCTCCTCTTTGGGGGACAATGTGGGTAGGGCGTTTGAATTAAAAACCAGACCTCGAAAACGTCATTACAGAAAATGAGCACTGTTTATCTCTGAGGAAGTCGAAAGCAAGTAAACTTAATCTCTTACCAGAAGCTCAGGCCCAAAGGAGGAATCGCAAATTATAGGCATTAATATTTATCATTGCCAGAGAGGGAGAGACTGCAGGAAATGATTTGCAAGGCTCCAGCAGCCATTATAGCCCAGGACAGGAAGCTGAGCTGGGAGATTTGTCTTATTAGTTAACGTGGAGGACGTCCCAAGGCATGCCTCCAAGGGACCTTAATTCCTCATCAGAAAGACTCCCTGGGGACCATCTGAGGGGTATCTGCCCCTCTCCCTCTTGGGAAGTGGAGAAGCAAATCAGCTATGATAACTGAGTGCTCTCTCACTGGCTCTTAGAGTACTTGTGTTTGCTGCTCATTCTGAACTTAGATTAAGCTTGCAGAGAGGCAGTCAGGGTCTGAGGTCTGAATTCACTTGGCAGACACCTGTGCTAAGAACAGAGGTTGAGCCCCACGGCCATGTGGCCCTGGTGTGTCTTTGACTGCTCTGTGGCACTGGAAGATAGAAGGGTAAAATGGCCAAGCCCCCAGGGCGGGACTGTCATTATCTGCTCCCAGTACTGTTGCCCCGCTTATGGGCTCACCGGTTACTTAGTGGAGAGTGACATTTGATGCAAAATGGAACAAACTATCCTGTGGAAGAAGGACATTTGGAGAAAGACAAAGTGAAGTGACCCTGTGTGATCCCATTCAGGTCACTAAAGGCAGCTGCCTGAAGCTCAGCTCCAGTGTATCTCTGAGGGTTCATTTTCTGCCCCTTGATGCTATAGTTTCCTGACAAAGTGCAGGGGTTCAGCCATTTGTGGGCAGTGCCTTCTGAAGCCTCAGAGACACTGCATTATGGACATCACAAGAAAGGTCACTGTGTAGTTGGGCAGTGATGGTACATGCCTTTAATCCCAGCCCTTGGGAGGCAGAAGCAGGAAGATCTCTGTGAGTTTGAGGCCAGCCTGGTCTACAGAGTTCCAGGACAGCCAGAGTTACAACAGAGAAACCCTGTCTCTAAAAATCAAACAAACAAAAAAACAAAGAAAAGAAAAAAAAAAGTTCACTGTGTGTTCATAAACCTTTCTTCCATTTTCATGTGCTTGTTTTTATCTGGATTTTGGTTTTGGTTTTGATTTTGATTTTTCACCAGTTACTGACAGGATAATCAATGCTAAGACTGCTAGGGGAACTCTATACACTGACCTGTTTCGGAAAACTCCACATCTGTCAGCCTAAGAAAGCTCCATGGAGTTCTAGTCAGGCATCACACATGTCCAAATCAGATGCCCCTATTCCCCGTGGGAAACTGCTGTCTTCAAGAGCTCCTACGGAGAAAACCCAGAAGCATCCATGATTCTCCTCAGTGCCTTACAGGCTAGATCTGATCTCTAACCTGCCCATCCTGGACTAAGCTTTCAGGCTCTGCCCATCTTTCACCTTCCCACCATCATACCCTAACCTGGGTGCCTTTTTCTGCTCTGGTATCCTCAAAGACTTCTTAGTTTCTTCTGTCCACTTTATTGTGCAGGGTGATTCTAACCCTCCCTGTTCCAAATTCTCCAACATTCCCTATAACTCGGTGCATTTCACTCACAGTTCCCGCCACTGGAGGCCCTGTTCTTAACCGCCTCTCGGAAACCCTTCCCCTCACTTCCTGCTCGGTGGAGGATGTGTGGTCTTAGATAGCTTAGGCCCGCATCAAAGTACTCCCCTAGAATTCCTGATCCTCCTGCCTCCACCTTCTGAGTTCTGGAACTATAGATATGTGCCATCATGCCTGGTTTTATGCAATTCTGGGGGTTGAACCCCTGGCTTTGTATATGTAAGGACGGCCTTCTACCATCCAAGCCGTATCCCCAACCCCACAGCTGTTTCTTGAGGACACCAATTTCCTCTCGCCACAGCATCTTTGCACGCACAGGTCCCTTGTACCCAGAAAGCTCCTGCAGACCCCCTCATATCTGCAAGCCTCATTCCCTGACTTGCTGCTCAATACACCTCCTTAGAGAAGCCTTCCTGGTCATGGTGTCTAAAAATAACAATAAATGCTCGTGTGTATCTTCAAAGTCACCAGGCTCTGGTGACTTTATTTGGAATGATAGTCTTCAAAGTGGCCATTAATTTGAAACAAGATCATTAGAGTGAGCCCTAATCCAACAGGGCTGGTGTCCTTGTAAGTACACATGCAAAGAGAGGCATGTGAAGAGGAGGAGGAAGTTGGATATCCACAAGCCAAGAAGGAGGTCCTCAGGAGAAGCCAGCCCTGCCCACCTTGATGGTGGGTGTCTAGCTTCCGGGACTGTAGACAATACGCGGGGTTTTGAGGACACCTTATCTGTTTCTGCTTTGTACGGCAGCCCAAGACAAACAATCCACCTCCTTCCAGCAGTGTGTGAGAGTTTGAGTCTCTGACCCAATGCAAGCAGCTGTTGGTTTTTCCCTGGTAGGTGGGAGTGAGATGATGCCACGCTGTGTTCTCGGGTGCATTTTCCTGGGTTCTTCGAGAGGTTGACCATCTTTTCATTTGTGAGTCATTCACATTTCTTCTTCTGTGAAATGACATATGCCTTTCGTGGTTTTTTAAAAAATAATTCTTCAAGCATTTTGAACGTATTTTGATCCTTTTTGCCCTCCCCAAATTCTTCCCAGATCCACCCCACTTCCCATCCCACCCCACTTTCCTTCCCAACGAATTGGTGTCCCTTTTCCTCCCTATCAAGGTCAATTTGGGTTGCCCATATATTCTTGGATGAGTGGTCTTCCACAGGAGTGTGGATGCTTTATCCTCTCTCAGCAGCTAGGAAATGCCAACAGCTCCTGAACTAGGGGACCGCTACCCCCAACCCCCTTCTTCATGCTGGTTTGGTTAGAAGGTCTTGTATACACTGTCAAAACTGCTGTGACTTCCTGTACAGCTTCTCTGCTGTGTCCAAAAGACATTACTCCTTATAATCATCTATCACCTCTGCCTCTTAACATTCTGTCTGCCCCTCCTCCAAAACGATCCTGAGCCTTTGAAGAAGGGGTGCAGTATATACACTCCATTTAAGGATGGGCATCCTGTAGTCTCTTATTCTGTTCTCCTTGGCAGTTTTAAGTCTCTGTGTTGATCACCACAAACCTCTGATGAGGTTTGAGAGATGCACTGATCTATGGGTGTAATAATAAGCTATCAAGAGTCAGTTTAATACTATGTCATTTAGCAGAATAATAGTAGTAGGTTCCTGTGTAGCCGCAGGTTCTTGGCTTGATAATGGTGCTAGGTATGGGTTTCAAAGGTTGTTTGAAATTTTTGTGTTGTTTTGAGGAATTCTAAATATTAACTCCCTGGTGGTGGTTACATGTCTTCAAGTTCATGGCTTGTCTTCTTACAACATTTTTTTTTTCACCAATAAAAGTTCTTTTGTTTGGGGGGATAACTTATTTTTAAATTGTTATTTATTTTCTTATTGGTTGTTTTGTTTTGGAGGGTGCTTTTTTTTTCTTTTGGTTTTGGTTTTTCAAGATGGGGTTTCTCTGTTATAACTCTGACTGTAGACCAAGCCAGCCTCGAACTCACAGAGAGATCTGCTTGCCTCTGCCTCCCGAGTGCTGGGATTAAAGGTGTGTGCCACCTCTGCCCTACTCACGAAATACTTTCTTACCCTTAAGTTATACATGTATATGTATGTGTATGTGAATATGTATACATATGTGTTTACACACACCAATTTTTTTCAAAGATTTGTTTTGCATTTTTTGGAAGAAGTGTTATTGATCCTCCTGGAATTGATTTGTGTGGGTTGTGTGTATGCCAGACTGCTTTATTCATACAGGTTTGCTCCAGAGCCTATTATTCTGCTACACTGTGAACATTTTTTTTGGTTTCTTTGTTTGTTTTTTACCCTTGTACTGCTTCCATCATCTTTGTTCTCTGGAGGAACTCTGCCAAATTCTTCTCCTTTGGAGAAGAGATATAGAAATCTAGATTATTCTAGTACTTTCCCATGTCATTTTAAATTTGAATTCATCTTGTCTAATATTTTTTGAAGTCCTGTTAAAACTTCAAAAGAAATTGCATTGTATCTCTAGACTAACTTGATGAGACCCGAGACCGCTAGTTTGATCAGAACAGGGATCCTTATGACATCGAGTCTTACTTTTCAGAATCATGGCACTCCTATGTATTTAATATTTCTTTAAGATCCTTATAGAAGCTTATAACTTTCCCTGAAAATACCTTTGACACATATATTGTTAAGAGCCTTATTTCTTTCCTTTTTTTTTTCTTTTCTTAACTTTTTTACCTGAATTTTCTCTTTGTTGCTGGTATAAAGAACACGGCTGATGCTGTATACTGATGCTGTGTCCAGAAAAGCTATCTTGTGGATTCTAATTCTCTGTGACTTATTTATTTTCTAATCATATCACTCATGAGATATTAATATTTGCTATGCAAGTATTGGTACACACATTCGGGTGATTTATTTTGTATCTTCTGTGGCTTTTTCTTTTTTTTTTTTTTTTTTGCATTAAGATTTCTTTTTTTTTCCTACAGCCACTGCTTTCTAAGTATCCTAAGAACGGCACAGCATCATCTATCGGGAAGATTGTCATTTAGTGGCTGCTCTCCATTTCTCAGAATAAAACAACAGGCAGAGCTCAGACTGCAGCTCAGTGGGTAGAATGCTCACAAAGCATGCACAGTGGCCTGGTTTGATGCTTTTAAGGCTCAGGTTTGGTCCCAGTGCCACAAGAACTGTGATAGCTCATGCCTGTGATTCCAGCACTCAGAAGGTGAAAGCAGGAGAATCAGAAGCTGCAGCAAGTTTAGGCCAGACTGGGATCTAGGAGACCCTGCCCCCAAACGAAGAAACAACAGAAAGGAGGTAAACATAAAGTAGACAATACTATTTTTATAAACTACTTTTCACCCTGTTATTTCAGGGAATGTACTTCATGATTTGAAAACGGTAAAAAAAGGAGATCAAATATCTCCACAATAGAAACACAAGGCAGGGCAGAGTACATTAAGATGTCGACACTGGTACTTGCTCATGCTTTTAATTATTGGCTAATAATAATAATTAGTTGGATTATTTAATATTTTAAATATTGCTTTTAATCTCTTTTCAGAGGGAAAAAGTGATAAAGGGAACTTCAGACCACGGTGGGTCCAGTGGTTAGGTGATGTCACCAACTATCGACATTCGTTCTCCACACTCTGCCTTCCTTGGTAGCCGCCTTCCCCTGAAGCTGACACTCCAATGATGGAAAGATGGACATAGATCAGGATACATGAGAGTGACCGTGTCTATTTATCATAGAATTATGAGCTATAGATGCTGAGAACTCCCTGATTGGGCTTGCTTGGATCTACTGTCCACCTCTGGGCCAGTCACATCCCTGTGGCAATGCACTGGCTACTCAGCTAAACCCAAGTTCTATCATTGGAGACTAGGTAGAAACACGTAGATCCCAAAATCGACATCAAAGACAGCTGGAAAGGGAGTGGTGCTTGCTGGGGACATATTCGCAAACACCTGCTGTCTTCTTTGGGCTGCTATAACAGAATACCATAGACTGGATAGCACAAACAACAGAGATTTATTCTTCACTGGTCCTGGGGCTACAGGTTCCAGACCAGGGTGCTGGCAGACTCCATGTTGTTGAGAACATCCGTCCCCGTTTGCACAATTTCATCTTCCTGCTGTGGTTCTCACATCGCTCAGAGCAGGGACAGGAATTAAGCTCTCGGTCCTTATAAAGGCACTAATTTCATCCATGAGGGTTCTATGCTTCCTAAATGCCCCACCTCCTAAAACCATCATGTTGACTGTTAAAATTTTTCATAAGTATCTGGGAGGGACTCACACATTTCAATTCATAAAATCCACTGTCCCCTTCCTTATTTCTTAGAGTCTTGACTCCTGTAATTCAGAGCCTATTTTATGTAGTTGTAGACGTATTCTAAATAAGCGTGATGCCTGGTCTCCCAGCTTACTGAAAGAGGGGCATAGTCAGAGCAGACAGTAGAACCGAAAAAATAAAATAAAATAAAAACAATAGCACAAAGTAGACATAAGACTCCAAAAAGCATGAATATTTAGACACAAACAACCAATACAGTGGCTCATTAATGACACCACTGAACCACACAGCAGTACAAAATTAATGTTACTACTATGAAGGCTGATATTTCCCTGTAAGGAGTGGACAATACTTAGAAGGAAAAAAATACATTTAATGGATTTTTCAAGAATTCTACCAACACACAAAATATTACAACAACAATGACAGCTATCAACTGAATTACCAAGAAGATAAGGTTCAGTTCCCTCATATGGTGCCAACTACATTAACTGCTGTAATCTATAATTACCCAAATTATAGTGAAACAAGAAGCCACTCTTTCCAAGGTTTCAGGAATTTCAACCTATTACAGACCTGCTATTAAAAGAAAATTATAACAATCTAATGAGCAAAATGAGTAGTGGGTTTCTTTTTCTTCATAAAAATCAGCCTCAACCTCAAAGGTTACAAAAAAACTTCAGTTAGAGCTGACTAGCTACCTAATAGCCTAGAACCTTAGCATTGTTTGAACTTGATTCTTCACTTTGAACGGAAGTGGTGAATACCATAACTTCCACTTTTGCCTATGGCAAAATCAAGACACAAACTAATGGAATAATTCACTTACTTTTTTAAGATTAAAAAAAATTATGTGTATGGCTGTTCTGCCTGTATGCATGTCTGTGCACCGAGCGTGTGTAGTGCCCATAGAAGCCAGAAGAGAGTGGAAGATGCCCTGGAAACAGAGTTACAGATGGTCATGCACCACCTTGTAGATGCTGGGAACTGAGCCTGGATCCTTTGGAAAAGCAGCCAGTGCTCTTAACTGCTGAGCTGTCTCTCCAGCCCTGAATGGCTCACTTAGAATCGAGTGTACTCAGTAACACAGTGTCCCCCATTGGCCCAGCCGTTATTGATGGTTTTAGGATTGCCAAAACAGGGACAGCAGCGCCACAGCTCAGTCTATTGAATGCTTGCCTGGCGTGCACAAAGTTCTGGGTTCAATCCCCAGCTCTGCATAAACCAGATGTGCTGGCACAGAGCTCTATCCTAGCACTCAGGAGGTGGGGGCAGGAGGATCAGAAGTTCAAAGTCTCCTTTGCATACACAAGGCTCGCCCGGGATACGTGAGAGTCTGTCTCAACAAAACAAAACAAAATGAAGAAGAATCGGAATATGAACCAAGTCGGACACCAGACTCCATCTAGAGCTGTCATCTGCCTTACAGAGCATTTTGAGTCATTTAGCTATATTACCTAGATTAAGATATTTTAAAAGTAGAAGAAGCAGGCAGTCCTTCTACCCTAAATTCTTTTACTAACGCCATAGGGAGACTCCATCAGTACAGACTATGGGAAGAGGAATGAGCTATGTCTCCATCATCAGGCTGGGCTGTGACTTGGTTGTAGAGTGTGTGTCTAGCTCACATGAGACCCTGGGTCTGAGCCCCAGCACTGTATGAAAACAAAAAATGGAACTCTCGTGTTCAGGGTTGTTCTAATAAGTTGCGTGTATTCCCGAGGGACGTGATGGTATTGTAGCAACTGTGCCCCCGACTAGGAAGCAGTAAATTAGGCAGCTAGGAAAAGGTGGAGCCTACACATTTGGGCTGAGCGAAATAAAATGGAGAGCGGAGAGCAGCCCAGCATGCTGCCTTCACCTTTACCCAGCCTTCCTCAAAATCTGAGCTTTAAATTCACCCTTCCTTGTTCTTTTCCCTAACCGGAATAGTCCAGTTACCCTCCTACCATCAGGGCACTCCTTCGGTCTTGGGTCTCCCTCTCTGGCTCCCACAGACTGAGTGGTTGAGACAATGCAAGTTAATTGCCTCCCAGTTGTGGAGCTGGATCTTCAAGATCAAGGTGGCTCCTGAGCCTTCCGTCTTTGACTTACCCATAGCCACCTTCTCTGTCATCATCCCTTTGCCTGTCTGTGTTCTAATCTTTGATCCCATTGGATCAATGTCCACTCTAATGACTCAGTTTAACTTAATTACCTTTTGAGGGACCACCTACCAAGTCACACTGAGGTACTGGGCTTAGAATGCCAATACGTGAATTGAGGGGACACAATGACAGTATCAGCCTATTACGATATCCGATACAGTTACTTCAAAGGAGCCCTCTAAGGCTCAACTCCCCTCTTGAAACCTTGTCTCTCAACCTGTCTCTCATTTATCTCATTCAGAGACCAGATTTGTTGAGGCAGGATTGATGAAGTCCAGGCAAGGCACAGTAGACCCTCAGACCACTCTCCAGCTTGTTTCGTCAGCATTAGGTCTAGGCTCCTTGGGGCTGACATCGGCGCAGCGCAGAGGCGGTGCTGCCTTTGCTACCGTCAGACCGGGAGCAGCATCTACCTGTGGGCTGGTGCCAGCTGGCTTCAAGGTTGACATTAATCACCAGATTCTTACCATGGGACCCAGTGGAGACCTGGCCAAGGTATAGCAAGCTAAGCACATGCTGAGCAATGCTACTGCCATTGCAGAGACCCGGGCCCACCCAGACCACGAGCCTGACGCATGCCCAGTCTGCCTTTGTTCACTAGCCTCCAGGTAAGGGAAGGAAGGAAATTTCTCTGAAGCCCCCGAAGACACGACTGCCTTAGAGAAGAGTGTGAGGAGGCTGGTGTGGATTCTGTTGAAAGAGAGGGGAGGAGGAAGGGAGGATACCGATCATGTGTTCTTTTCAGCATGGCAGATTCCCGGGACTCTAGCTTCGGCATGAGCTGACAGCCATCAGAATGTCCTGACTAGATTGTCTTTGTTCCCCTATGCTCGTGTCTAGCTTTTCCATATGTAGTGGGGAGATATTGAGATATTTCCACTATGATTCAAAAGCTTGGAGATGGGGTTTTCCTTATGGAATGTTCTACATCGTCCAACGTTGATGATGAGACTCAGGCAGAGAATCAACCGTGGCTAATCAGTGCAATGGACTATAAATTAAAACACTTCCAGATAAAAGGGAGCAGGGAGCAGGATTGCTACTGAAATCAAAGCAAAAGTCTCCCAACATTCAAGAAGTGGAAGCAGGACAATCAGGAGTTCAAGGTCATCCTAAGCCATGTAGCAAGTTTGAAGCCAGCCCAAGCTATATGAGACGTGTTCCCCAACCCCACCCCACCCCTGCCACAGCACACCCAAAAAAGTCTGTTTCTTCTCCTGGTTGAGCCCTAGGGATTGTAGCAACCCAAAGCTGGCAGCAACCAGCTAGTTCTCTGATTAAGGCCATCCCTTGGGCTCCCTTCAGATTTCATCACCTAAGTTTTATACTGCCCAGAAGAATGGCCTCTAGTCAGGGTTGGTGCTGAGTTATCCATGGCTCTTTTCTCCCACATAGTGTAGGTATTCATAGGGTTGCGTCATTCCGAGGCCCCACTCTGAGGAGCAGTACCAGGTCTTTCAGCTTCTCCTTTCCCACTTGTGAGACTTACATTCCAACCCTGGTAAACAGAGTCCGGCCATCAGTGCGGAGTAGAGGCTTCTGGTCTCTTCCATCATACCTCTCTCTTCGCCCCCTCCCCCAACACTGGGCTTCTCAGAGTACAGAAGGTAGAAGGTAAATTCTATTCACAAATCATACTTTCTCTTGGTGGCTGTGCTGCAGAACATCACTGGACCAATGTTCCTATATATATCCTCCATGATGCCCCCCCGCCCCCCCCAGTTTCCAGTTAAGAACCGTACATTACAGACACAGGTCATCTCAATAGCAATCTCCCAACCTACAAACTTACCATGGATTGTTGTTACCATTGCCTGGAGGTCTTGAGTTGTTGTTGTTGTTAATTATTTTATTCATTTTCATTGGATGAGGGAATACTCGAGGATGTGCTGATACACGTGGAGATCCAAGGACAGCTTTCAGGACTCAGTTCATTCCTTTCACTGTGGGCTCTGGGGATCAAATTCAGGTCATAAGGCTTGGATGGCAAGCCTTTTGCCCACTGAGCCATCTTGCTCAGCCCTGCCTGGACTTTTCTTGTCTTCTCAGGACTCACCTAAACTTATCCTTGAGTTGTTTCAGGAATGTAGGCTGATGATTTGACTGTGCCCCTCAACTGTCCAGGGGTAGGAACCTTAATCATAAAATTAATAATTGGTGGATCTTTAGAGACGTGAATAGGAATATATGAGGTTGTGAGGGTGGGGCCCCGTTATGTATTAGTGGCTTTATTCCCAGAGGAAGACAGTCCTGAGCTAGCTAGACCCTTTCTGACCACATTACCCTAGAACACTAGAGGTCAAACAGATGCCAAACAGATGTCAGCACCATGCCCTGGGACGTCCCAGTCTCTAGAACTAGTTTAACAAACTTCATTGCTTAATATGTCTCCCAGCATGTGGTACTCCATCACAGCAACAGAAAATAGAATAAGATGAGGACCTCAGATTTGTTCACAGGGACCCATTTGTTATGGTGTTTTGGGCCTTTTGGAATATCCCCTGCATCCCCTGGGCCATCTTAAGGATCAGTGCTGTTGTCGACTCAGTTTAATACTATCTATCCAGAATCTTCCATGGCATCCTTGATCCACAGTTCCTTGCTAACGGTGATTCTTGTCAGGAAATGGTCCTCACTTACCAATCTCCTAACCTCTCCTCTTTTGCTTTTTATCACCTCCTTCATTTCTACCCTCACTGACCTGTGCAGAGGAGAACACACTTCTCCACATATCATCCCCGGGTCTTCTTGCAAGATTTAACAGCAAGAGAAAAGCACAACATTTAACTTTCACGTTCCACTGGGACCTTCAGAAATTAAGCCCCAAAGAAACAAGGAAATCTGTGTGGGCTTTGTTATTGTTCTGTTTTGTATTTTGAGACATGGTCTTGCTCTATAGCCTTAGCTAGTCTGGAACTCACTCGGTAGACCAGGCTAGGCTTCGACTTGTGCTGTCTCTCCTATCTCTGCCTCCCAGAGCTGAGTGCTAGGATCAGGGATGTGCGCCCGCATGCCTGGCTGACAGTCATGAAGACAACCGAAGGGCAAGAAGGTCTGCTCTGATGGCAATAAATCCCAGGAGGGGAGCTTGGCAAGGTGTGTTTGTTCAGGTTCTTCCTAGCATCCCTGGGCAATTTTCTTTAGCAGGACACCTGTCACTTTGGGGGAGAAAAAAGAAAAGAAGATGTGATAACCTGCTTTGACCGTCTTCTCCAAAGCCAAGGGACCATGCTTAGCACATCGTTGACCCTTTCAACTCTTCTGTTAGTCCCATTAGTAGGTTTCACTGGTAATCAATAAGTCCATCCCATAACCTAGGTCCTGATATGAAGGAGTGCATAGCCCCTGGCTTTGTAGCCATCACAGAGCTTCTGATCCCCTGGGGATACAGGTTAAGGTAGGTTTAGAAGCAACCCAGCCACCGATCAGAATGCTGAATGTAGAGCAGTATTTAAGCTGAGCTTCAAAGAACAGCAAGATTTTTACAAGGGCCAGGATGAAAAGAGCACAAGCCAGGGCCTGGAGCTAGACAGCACAGGAAGAGCTCACAGAGTCACCATAGTCACAGATGTCTAAACAAGAGGAACAGCAAATGATTAGAGGGGGGCAGAATTGTAGACCAACCAGAGGACTGCAGACCTATATATATGTGGTGTACATACGTGTGCATGTCCGTGTGTGTGGGTATATGTCTGGCACATATGTGTAGCAAGTGCACATGCACATGTAATGTGTAGGCCAGAGGTTGGTATAGGTGTCATCTTCAATGTCCATTATGTTTATTAAACCAGTGTCCCTCACTTAAACCCAGAGCTTTCAGATTCAGCAAGTCTAGCCAGCTAGCTTTCTCCCAGGGATCTTCTGTCTCTGCCTCCCGAGTGGTGAGGTTACAGGCTGCCTGCCACACTTTCCTGGCATTCACATGAGTGGCCAGAAATCCCCAAGGACCCTCTTGTCCCCATCTCCTCAGTGCTGGGATTAGACGCACACACGCCCATGTCCAGCCTATGTGTGGGAGCTCTAAGGGTCAAACGCAAGTTCCTATGCTTGCATGGCAAGTGCTTTACTGACTATTCCCCATATTTCCCAGTCCTTTTTCCTATTTTAAAAAGAAATAAACTTTGGGGTAAGGGCAGATCATTTCCCTCCCCCTCTCTGACCTCACTGAAATCTTTAGGTTTCCAGCTTACTGACAGCTCTCCTGAACCTCCACCTGCAGCTCTCTCCCAGTGTGACTTTTGAAAGAAGTAGGTCATCATTCAACCATCTGGAAAGGGCTGCCAAGAAGGCTCCTTCCCTGGAGCAGGTACTAGCTGATCCTGGAAGGCAAGCCTGGCTGAAATGGAAGGCCTCTGAGATAGCAAACAATGCCGTCAGGGACAGAGATCCCCAGTGTGGTCAGCCACGGGCTGGTGCTGAAATGTCACACTGCCTTGGCACATTGCAGTCCTCCTGTTTCAGTTACAAGATACTTTTTCACTTAAAGATATCTATCCAAAGCCACCCTACACACATCTCTCCACTGGGCAACAGGACAAAGCCTATGGAGGTAAAATACATATTTACATACCTTTGTGTCCTGCTAAAGTAGATGGCTTTCCTTCCCCGAGTATCTGAAAGTTATTTTGTTGAAAAAGGATGGTAGGTTATTCTACTACTGCCTTGTTTTAATAAAAAAGTGTTCCACAACAACCCCACCTGAAAGGTAGTGTCCCTAAAAAGGAAGTAATTTATCGAAGAAAGCCAGACTGGGGCTGGAACCTTGACTTTCTTCCTGGTTTTCTTGGGTCTTCAGTTTCTCTTCTGAAAACAGGATATATAATTCATCTGGTTAATTCTGAGATGCTTTTGAAACTCCTGCGTGAAAACTGTTCTAGGTTCAGAGTTAGATCTTAGCAAAAAAGAGTGAAGCGTGCTCCCAAAACCTTGTGGAGCCTGAATTCTACCCCCTGCCTCCCTTTCTCTTGGAATCAGAGCCACAGAAGGGTTGAGATGGGCTCTCTGCCTTTCACATCTGCGAGTAATGTCCAATGTCCTAGTTAAAGGAATCTCACTGAAAGCTCATAACCACTCTACATGAAAATGTGTGTGTGTGTGTGTGTGTGTGTGTGTGTGTGTGTCTCACACCTCGGATCTCACACATGCTAGTTAAGCATTCCTAACAAGCATTCCACTGCTAAAACCTCCTAGCCCCTGAACTTTGTTAACGCATCAAAGGAGTTCACAATTTAGTCAATTTATGAAATAAAAATATTTATGAAATAAAAATATTTCCCAGTATATTTCAAGAGATTTTTATTTATTTGTTTATTTTATAGGGAAAAGGGTCTCATGTAGTTCAGGATTCTAGATGTTATAAATCCTTTGCTTCCAAGGATAACCTTGAATTTCTGATTCTGTTTTGACATCTTATGCTGGGATTATAGCCATGTGAGACCACACCTAGTTTATGAGATACTGGGGATCAAACCTAGGGCTTTATGCATGCACAAACTACTTGGAATCAGAGCCACAGAAGGGTTGAGATGGGCTCTCTGCCTTTCACATCTGCGAGTAATGTCCAAATGTCCGAGTTAAAGAAATCTCACTGAAAGCTCAAAACCACTCTGCATGCACAACTAAGCCACAACCACAGCCCCAAATACTAGGATTTTAAAAACAATCTATCTCTTGTACATCACTGTGTGTGAACGCATGTGTGCATACCCCACAGTACACTTGGGTATCAACCCTCTCTTTTCACCAGTCTGAGTCTTCCTACCACCAGCAGTAGGTGGTTCGAGGACGAGGGCCACAGACACCACCCTGAGCTTCGTGTGGATTCTGGGGGTTTGAACTGAGGTCTTCAAGCTTTACTCACCCAGCCATCTCCCCAGCCCTTAAGATAATTGTTTCGCATAATCTAGAAATGACTTGTTATCCCACTCCATAAATGAGATGACTCCTTGCTTGTGTATCCTGCGGCGCTCTGGAGGCAACCTGCAATTGCTTGATGCCTTCAAAGTATGACCCTACCCAGGCCTGTTCCTCTTTGGAGCTCATAAGGACTTCTTCCTGTGGGGAGTGGGGGGGGGAGAAGAGAAAGGAAAATCAATGAAAATTAAATGAGTCCGTTTTGTTTTAGTAAACTTGGAAGCAGACCAGTGAAATGCAAAGCTCAAATCCATTACGGAATTCTGTTTGTAATCAAGTATCCTTGCCATCTCCAGACACTTCTTGAAAAGGGAATGTGTAAACACCCCATTGAGAATGACTGTCCCACTGAGAGATAAGCAATTTACAAAGGTGGCACATCTGTTCCTGCTGGGAGAATTCGGGAGTGAAGCAGCCATGTTCGGGGCCAGCTCTTCCCTTAGCTGATAAAATGAAGACTTCTGTGTAGTTGGAATCCCAGATGTGGTCTCTCTGCTGCTTCTGTGGTTTTGCTTGAATGGAGAGCTTTTGTCTGTCTTGGGACAAGGTGCGATTTTGTCTATGTTAATTGTGCTCAGGGAATTATTCTGTTTTAGATCTGATTGGTATGGGGAAGCACAGAATCTTTTTGTAAGTCTATACCGTTACTTCACACTTGGGATTTAGTTATGTTTTATTGGACATTGGAGAGAAAGTTTTGAGGCTTTCCATCAAAATCCTGTTGGATTTTCATGTAGTTCTCAACCTCTAGCTGAACGAAGCGGCTTTCTATTCTTCGTTATCCCCGTAGTCCCTCTTAGCTTCGCCTCAGCACCATCGCTCAGATGATATTTAATAAAGGAAGATTTCCACATTTCTAATGAGATTTTCACATGCCTAATGTTTATTACTATTCCTTCATCTCTCATAAAGGTTGTGTTTGTGTCCCAAGACTAATTTGATAAGCTTGAAAAATAGTCAATAATTGGAATACAAATACCTTAATTAGCTTCAAAAAGAGAAAATGCAAGCCAAAGCACTGCCATGCTAGGTAACCGCAGAACTGCAAAGGGCAGCTCTGTGGCTCCTTTTCTAGTTGCTGTGGCAACATACCTGCCAGAAGCAACTCCAGGAAGGAAGGGATTGTTTTGGCTCAGAGTTTGAGGGTAAGTCCCTCATGGCAAGGAAATCATGCTGGCAGGAAGATGCATGAACTGCACACCATGGTTCAGGAAGCAGAGAGGTGAGTGCTGGTGCTCAGCTTGCTTGATCCTTTATTTTCAGCCTGGGACCCCAATCCTCAAGTGGGAGGGTGCTGTCCACAGTCAGGCGGCTCTTCCCTCAGTTAAACATTTCTGTAAACACTCTCATAGACATACCTACAGGTGTGTTTCCATGGTGATTCTAGATCCAGTCAAACTGACAATAAATATTAACTATCACAACTACTCTGGCAAAGGGCAAACCGGGCAGTTAGCCTCAATCTGCCGCTTGCTACTCAAATGAGTTTGAGCAAGTTATTAAGCCCTTTGGGAGTCTCGCTCTCCTCATCTATAAAATGGGCACGTCTTCCAAGCCCCACTGTGAGAATCAGATGTGTGTGAATGAGTTTCATATACTGTAAAACGATACAGAGGTTAAAATGTTGTAGTATTTATATTATGAAATGTGAGAATAAGCTCTCCGTGGTTTTTTTTTGTGTTAGCGTATGTACATGTGTACATGTGTTCATGTGAGTGCATGTGCAAACCTCAGGTGTCATCCCTAACATTCATCCACCTTAGGCTTGTTTTTGTTTGTCTGAGAAAGGGACTCTGACTGCCCTGGAGCTCTCCAGAGATGGCTAGGCTGGCTGGCCGGCAAGCCCCAGGATCACCTCCACAGCACTGGCCGGCAAGCCCCAGGATCACCTCCACAGCACTGGGATTGCAAGCACCAATGTACTTCATTTTTTTCCCCCCTTTTAATGTGAGTTTCAGAGGGATCAAATTCAAGTCCTTCCTGCTTGCATAGCAAATTTTTTATCTGCTGACCTATCTTTGTCTCTAGTCCAAGATCTCCATGATTTTAAAAAGAACTTAGAAAAAATGAAGATCAAAGATCAGAAATTACAGATCATGAGTTCAAAGGAAGCATTTAGTAGCGGTAGACACAAGCTGGTAGCAGGAGCACGTTGACATGTAAGAAGGGCCATGTAATGCCACCGGTCCATGTCACCTGTGTGAATATTGACAAACCAAACATCTCTTTGGTCTCCAACTTCGTGATACTGTTTTCTTTAATACCAAAATAAAACAGCAAACTCAGAATGTAACTCAATGATAGAGCACTTGCCTAGCATGCTCAAGACACAAGGTTCAATCTCTTAGCACCGGGGGCTGGGGGCTTTAATTAGTCATAGTCTAGAAGTACACAGGCCCTCATTTCTCTATCATATTCAAAGCAAGGCAGTTTGAATCCTCTCCACAGTCAGGAACTTCCAGCTCTATGTCAGCCTCTGCTTGCATTTCTAAAAACAAAGGGATCTGATACTGTTGTTTACTCCTGGTGACTGAAGCCTTATGAGTCCTGTCTCAAAGCCTAGGTGTTTCCCCCACACTGAAAATTCTTTAGGTCTGTGTTTCTACATGAGGACACAGACTTCTCTTGCATCTCCTACCTAGCTCTGCCCTTTTCATTTCGTGAGATTCCAAAGAGCAACTTTTTTTTTTTTTTTGACACAGGGTCTCACAGATCCTAGACTGGCCTCAAACTTGCTACATAGCCAAGGATGACCTTGAACTTCTGATCCTCTGGCCTCCACCTCTGAATGCTGCTGTTATGGGCATACACCACCTGCTTTCTGTAGTGCTGGGAATTGTTCCCGGGCTTTGTATATACTAGGCAAGCAATCTACAGATTAAGTTACATTTCTTGCCTCTAAAATACTTCCCTCTCTCCATCTCCCTCCTGAAACCTCATATATGTCAAGCAAGTGCTCTACCACAAAGCTACACACAGCCTCCCAGTGGGTTTTTCCGTCTCACGTGGAATGGCTTAGCTCGGTCTTGTTTATTTTGAGTTTGTTTCTCTTGTTCTCTACAACTCTCCCATCTCCAGCATTCATAACCAAACAAGGGTGGAGGGTGGATGAGTGAGCTTAAGTAAAGGGGCACGCAGCCCGCGATGTTCAAGCAAGCTGTCCAATCAGCACCAGAGTAGGTGCTCAGCTGTGAAATGAAACAAACTCTGCCCGTGGTGGAGATTTTTCGGGTCATCATGGAGGTAATGCTGGAGGCCAAGGTGGTGAGGTCTTTTGCCAGAGAAGAGCTGTCTGAAGGCTGTGCTGCAGATGCAACTGTGGGGAAAATGGCCACATCGAATGCATGATCCAAACTGCCTAGTGAATGAAAATGAACGTGAGATCCCAAGGAAGGTACGGCTGTTGAACGGTCGCGAGACTAGAAGCCTGGCATTAGAGGGACATAAAATGATAAAGGCAATAAATATATGTGGCCTACCCTTTCCTCTTGTGAAGCATTTTTGAAGTGAATAAGAATTTTAAGAAAAAGCCAAGGGGAAGAAACTCCCTCTGCTTAGCACTTTATTTCTGCAACTGGTTTATTTAGGACCATAAAAATGAAATCAGTTTAAGGCTTCAATATCTTGTCTCCAGCTAGTTTTCAACAAATTCCCATTCCCACACATCAGTGATCAGACTGCCCAAATCAGCAATTTCTCAGTTTTTATTATCACACCAGTCTCAGTTCTATGTTTAAGATTCAGTCTTAACTTTTTTTTTTTTTTAAAGGAGGAAAACAGATGTTGACAAGGCCTCCAGGAAGTTGGACCCTTCACACATTACTGGTGGGAACATAAGATGGTGTATCTGTGGCAGGCAATGGTATGGTGTTTCCTGCCTCAGCAATTTCACTTCTGGGAGGATACCCAAAGCTACTGAAAGTGGGGACACAGGAGTTATTTGTACAACAACGTTTATACATCCTCATTCACAATAGTCAAAAGATGGAAATTACCCAAATGGCCATCTGTAGATTAATAGATAAACTGCAGTTTGAGTATGCAATGGGAGTATTACTCAGCCTCAAGGCTACAGACACAAGAGTAGTGGCTGGTACAGCTGCTATCAAGGACAGTTTGTATTTGTTGACTGTCGGGAGTTAGCCATTGGGATTCTGTGTGTGTGTGTGTGTGTGTGTGTGTGTGTGTGTGTGTTGTATTCAGGACCTTACACATGCTAGGTAAGCATTCTACCCCTGAGCTAGTATACCCCAAACTCTCCATGGTTTAAAATACCTGTTCTTGGCCCAGAGGGTTTAGTACTCTGTTACAATTTTAGGATAACAGGAAAATGACACTTAGGGAATTTTGTGTGGTTTCCCTTTAGTTTTCCTGTTGTGATTCTTTGTGGGAAGGGTTTGTTTATTTGAGTCCTATTTACCAGTTTAGACAATGATGTATATTTTAAGCACCTCAGAGACCTGTCAACAAGGGTCTCTTAGCCTCCTCTCTGCTGAAACTGTAGGTTGGAAATAGAGTTGAGACCTAGTTCAGGGAGCCTGGCCTCACAGTTTGGAGCCATACAGGGAACAGAGCTGTTGGGTAAGGGAAGATTGGGGCCTTCCTGGGTCTTACTGCCATACTATTTGGGCAACCATCCCAATTTTGCAATACAGGGCTAAGAGCTCACTCAGAACCCACGAAATTAACATTAGTGTCATTACACTCCAGGTCAGATCTGACAGCACTGGATGTCTTCGGTTCTATCTAAGTTGTATTGGAAAATGGCAGCCCTCACATTCAGAAATCTGTAATTATAGAACACCTTAAATGAAACAATATGACAAGAATTTAAGTTTGCAGAGGCCGGAGTGTAGGCCAGCTGATAGGGTGCTGGCCTAGTATGTGTGAGAGGAGGCTCTGACTTTGATCCTCAGCACACATCTAACTGGGCTTTGTGATGCAGGCCTTGAATACCAGGTAGCATAGGAGGATCAGAAATCTAGAGCCACCCTTGGCTGTATGAGCTTGAGGCCAGTCTGGGCTAAAGGAGACTGTTTCAACAAAACAAAAGTGCAGAAAGTGACACAAGCTAGAAATGTCAATTACTCTACTTCCTGTACTCAATACGGAACCCTGTTTATCTATAGCCAAAAAGGCCTAGGCTGAAACTGGGCTTCTTGCCTGTCCCTCACCTAAGACCAGTCTCAACCCATATTCAAATCTGTTGAGGAGAGTCGGCTCCCAGAGCATTCCGGGGGAATGTAGGTTTTACTGAAGGTTGGTGGGGAAGTAGAGGTTAAGTGACATCTTACCAGGAAACTTTCCACCTCACAGCTAGTCTGTTCAGCAGAGCAAGGTTGTATGCATCCACCGTTCCAGCGCTGGGACAACTGGAGCGATGAGCTGAAGACCAGTCAGGGATACATAGAGAGACCCTGCCTCAAATGTAAGTCTCCCTTTGTGTCAACAGCTGCCTCGTCCCCAGCTTCCCCAGACTCTGCAGGGTTTTCTAAGCTGTTTCCAAAATTCTCATCGGATCTTTAAGCTCAGTAAACTAGCTGAGACCAGCCAAACAAGCCATGCCCTGCCAAACTACCCAGACTCATCTTGGGAAACACGCAGTCTCTTCTCCTGGTGTTTCACTTACAGAATCACTTGTGTGCTGTCAATACACGGATAGCAACTGACAGTCTTTCCATCTGCGGCTTGCCCGTATACCCCCAACTCCTACTAGACTATGTGTTCCACACAGATGGGGGACTTCCTTTACTGTCCATAGTTGCATCTCAGCAACCTGGCCCATAGGAACACTTGAGACACAGACCACAAAGAATCTGTGCCTCACATTTACATAAACAACATTGTCTTGATTTCGTAGGGTTATGGGCTTTTGTTTTTCACTAAGGACCATTTGGAGTCTTGCACCTCTTTCGGAACTCTTAGCATTAGACTTGGACCACAGGTGTGGCACGTACTTGTAGTTCCAGCACTTGAGAGGTTGGTAGCAGGAAGACCGAAATTCCAAGACTAGCCTGGGCCACACAGAGAAACCCTGTCTCTAAAACACCAACACTAAAACCAACCAATCAACGACAACCAACTTTGAGAAGCTGGGGGCGTGGCTCAGTGGTGGGTACTTGCCTAGCAAGCACTAATTAACTAGTTAATTAATTTAGATGTAACATCGTTTTCTCCCATCTTTCTCCTTCAAAATACTGACCTGGAATACAGATAATATAATACCATCCATTTGGTAGATGTGTGAAACACTCTGGTTATCTTTTTCTAGCTTAAAAAGAATCTATCATCCCCAGGTCTTAATTTCTTCATCTGTAGGAGAATAATTCTTTTTTCTATTTATTTATTTTATTCATGTGTGTGTGCACACATGAATTCACGTGCGTGGGTTCCTGTGGCGGCCAGAAGATGACATCATATCATATCCCCTTGAACTGGAGTTAAGGGTGGTTATAAGCCACCGACCTGGGTGCTGGGAACTGAACTCCGGTCCTCTGCAAGAGCAGCAAGCACACTGTGCCATCTCTCTAACCCCTGATTATTTCTTTTCCATGAAAACTTCATTGAAGTTAACCTTGAAATGGATCTCCCTGTCCTTTCTTCCTTCCAACAAACAGCCGAACGTTTGGGGTTTGGCTTTGTTTCCTGTACTTTATCTCTTCATGGGTCTGTGTGTCTCCCTCACATTAGCAGAAACTGCACGGAGACTCTCAATGTTTGACAGGCGTTGGATTCTATACTATCCATGTCAGCATTTCCTGACTCACCTGAAAAACTAAAATCCATCAGTTTTTGTTCATTATCAAAGAGTCTCAACAGAAACTGTGGGGTGTACACAATAATACCATAGGGTTCCCTCATAGTCACCCCCAGAATGCATAACTTCATCTTCGGACATATTACTCTCAGTTTTGTTTTGTTTTTTTTAATATCCACTCGACTTCCCAAAGCTTTAATGTTGAAATACTGGTGGTGACCAGGTGTGTCAGTGGGTGATTTTGTCCCTGTGTGGACATCACAGTGAACTTCCAAAAATTAAGGAGGCTATGATGTCACTGGATGGCATGAATTAATTAAACCACATGTGTTTCATGCTGACTGAAATGGTATCGTGTAGCATACGACTCCTTTCTGATAAAGTAAAAACATATTTAGCTTAATTTACTATCTTATTGTTTGATACAGGATCTCTCGTAGCTCAGGCTGATCTTGAAGTAGCCCAGGATGGCCCTGAACTTCCGATCCTCCTGCCTCTGCCTCCCAAGTGCTGAGATTACAGGTGTGAGCTACTATGCCGGGTTTGCACATCTCCAGCCCCTCCTAGCATTCTTTAAATAACTTTATTTTCACAAAATTTCTTAGAGTATCTGTCTCCTGTTTGGAGCTTAGGTGTCAATCAGTTTCCCAGAACAGTAACAAAATAAGTTACCGGGTGGTGGGTGGGGGGATATTTTTGCTCACCACCTGAGTCCGATTGGCTGGCATTGCTTTGAGACCAGGGGAGGCAGTACAACGTGGCAGGAGCGCATCATAGGCTGCGCTCTTCTTCTTCTTCTTCTTCTTAAAAGTCTCTTCAGAAGCACATTCAGAATTGCAACCCTAAGTTAAAAATCTTTAATAACGCTGTGAGAGAATTTGTAAAATGTGAGGATTTCAGAGTGGATTTTCCTGTTTCCTTTCCACCCGAACAATGAAAGCTAAAATTGTCTAATGTTTGGGGATCTACCCTGGAAAACAATTTGAAGACAACTTTTCCAGAACAAACAAACAAACAAAAACAATCAAGGGTGCTAACCCTGTCCCACAGTTCCAATATTATTTTTTGAGACAGAGTTTCATGTGACCCAGGCTGGCCTTGAACTCTTCTTCAACTCTTCATCCTCCTGCCTCCACCTCCAGAGTGCTGAGATTACAGGTGTGAGCCACTATGCCCCGTGTATCCAGTGATGGGTCTGTAATGCAGGACTTCCTGCATGCTAGGCCAGCACTTCCCGGAGACATCCCTCAGCCCTACTTCAATCTTTGAATTGAGGCTACACACAAAATCCCAGGGCAAAGCAGCCGGATCCCTTTGCTCTGGCACCTCTTCACAGCCCTGTCCCAGCCTAGGACAGGGTTCACCAATGGGAGTAGAGAAACAAGAGGTAGCCAGGGAGGAAGGTACCCTGCCAACAAGGTGAGTATCCTAATTTGTGGTCTAAGGACCTGCTCACAAAACCTCACTTCCTCCCACTGGTCCCCACCTCTTAAAGGTACCATTACCTCACCAAGGCACCGCAGGCTGAGGCTGGTAATTAGGCTTGAACACCGGACTTTGGGAGACATTCCAGCTCTAAACTGTAGCACTCATTATGATCTTGGCAAAGGCCAACTGCAGAACACAATTATTTAAAATAATAACAACAGCAATAATAATAACAATAATGACAGAGGCTCTAGAGGACATTGGCAGAGCACTGCCTAGAATACATGCGGTCCTAGGTTCAATTGCCAGCGCTGTGAAGGAAAACTCCGAAGGAATTCTAAATAAATTTTATAAAGTTACAAGGGAGTCTGGTGCTGCAGAAGTGAGAAGGTCTCGGATCCCCTGGGACCAGAATTATAGACAGCCTTGAGCCACCTTGTGGGTGCTGGAAATCTAGCCTTGGTCCTCGTCAACAGTGCTCTTAGTCCCTGAGCCATTTCTCCAGCCCTCGGGGTTTTGTTGGTTTGTTTTTGAAACAGGGTCTCTCTGTGCTGTGTAGCCCTGGCTGGCCTGGAACTAGCTATGTGAACCGATCTCACATCCAAACTCACAGAGACCTGCCTACTTCTGCATTGCTGGGATTGCTGGGATCTGAGTTTTAAACAGTATCAAAGATTAGGACTGTATTTCAGAAGAACAGCACTTGCCTATCGAATGCAAGGCTTTGGGTTCCATTCTCAGCACCACCAAAAAAGGGATGTGTGTGTGTGTGTGTGTGTCGGGGTGGGAGAACAGAGTAGAGCACAGACATGCATCTATCATCCCAGCACTCAGGATGATAGGACCTTGTCTCGAAAAAGGAAATAAAAGCAGTAGGAATACTATAGACAAAGACCTTCTAGAGGTTTCCTTCCTAGAGAGTAAGTATTGTAATGAATTACTATCCTTGAAGTCCCTCTGCACCGTATGTATTGTTTCGCCTCTCTTGTGTCTTTCCTCACCACGCAGAGCCATGTGTCTGGTTGCCACAAAGGTGTCTTGACAAGAGGTGCCCTGGGAGTCAGTCAGTGCTTCACAGTCTGCACCCATCCGGTCAGTCTGCACAGGCACTCAGGGTTAACTCTCCCCCTTATGGTGTTTGCTAGCAGGAGGGGCCTCTTGGGTGAAATTTCTTCTTGGTCTCACCTTCTTTCTTGTTTCCTCCCCACCTCCAACTTTTTCTTCCTGCTTTTCTTTTTTTTTAAATTTCCTTTCTAATTCCAGCATTCTTCTAGGTCATCTACAAGGAAAAAACACACCACAAAAACTTTAAAAAGACACACCCCCAAAAAAAGCTTAGAACGAACAATAATAAAAATGAAAAAAAAAGTCTGCTTTTTTGTTTTTTGTGTGTGTGTGTTTTTTCCCCCTGATCTGTTGCTTGCTTGCTATTTGACCCAGGATCTCACTGTATGGCCTTGGCTGGCTTAGACTCACTGTGTAGATCAGGCTAGCCTCAAATTCATAGAGTTCCACCTGCCTCTGCCACCAGAGTGCTGGAATTAAAGGCATGCACCACCACTGCCCGGCTCTGATCTGATTTCTTAAAGACAAGGGTTATCTACATTCCCTTTTATCTATAAAATTTAATATTATGTACCTCTAAAAGAATCACTTAATGATAAATGCATTTACATTTAACGCAATATGAGACAAAATTTTAAGGGAGAGAGTAACAAAGGAAGAAACAGAAATGGAAAACTTGGGTCTTTATTCACCAAAGTTTAGGGAACTGTCAGATTAGATTCTCTTCTGGATTTGGTTCAAAAAGAGGGGGATAATAATACTTGCCTAATTAACTAGCATGTTGCGTAGATTAAAGTGCTTTGTAAACATTAATTAAAGATTCGGGGAGTTAGGTGAGGCCAGTGTGTTATTAGAGAAAAAGTTGTCTTCCCTTTAATCAGGAACCTCTTCTCCCTGAGGAGGGCCAAGGAACCCTCTAAGGACTGAGGAGCTGTCGGGACTCAGCCCTGACGGCTGCCTGTGACTCAGTCATCTGGTGCAGCCAGCCACTTCCTTCCTTGGTGTTCTGTGAAATGGGGATAAACACAAACATTTTGGGAATACAGACTGTTATAGTAATTGTCATTCAAGCCTATGCCAACCAAGCTTTACAATTAATAAAATACGTGCCTTAGGCTTTCTCTCTGGCAACATGAACTTCCACCCACTTATGAAAGCCTTCCACAACTAGCTATTTTTATTAGCCATTCATACATATTTCTGGTGGCAAAGGCATAGCAACAAACAGCAGGGTCAAAAACTGGGCATTTCTTCAGCTTTCTCTACCTCGGTATCTCTTCTCTGTAAATTGACCATAAGAAGCCAAAGAACCTGGCTCTAGAGATGGCTTATAGCATTGAGGCGCTTGCATGGGCCCTGAGCTCTATCCAAAGCGGTGGAAAGAGAGGACCAGCTCCTGAAGGTGTCCTCTGACCTTCACCTTTGCCCTCTGACCTTCACTTTTGTGTAGAAACTCAGACATACACAAATGAATAAGTGGATGTATCAAAAGAAATCAAAGTTCTCAATAAAGCAAGGAAGATTTTGACATTTTTCATGACAAAAATGATAAATCTTTAAGGAGCTAGCTATGCTTACACTGCTAAGAACTCTGTACAACATGCACCTGTATGGGAACGTCACATAAGTACCTCACAAACACGTACAATTCTAAGAGTTCCTTGAAAATTAAATAAAACTGGGTGTAGTGGCACACACCTTTAATACATATTGAATTTACAAAGTGAATTCCAGGCCAGCCAAGGCTACATACATAGTGAGACCCTTTCTCAAAAAAAAAAAAAAAAATTTAACGCCGCCAAAGCAAAAAATAAATAGGAAAAATAAAAGAAGCATTTGCTCAAATGAATTAAATGAGATAGTAGATACGCGTGTCTTGACTTAGAGTATAAGTATTCCTTAAAAGGCAGTCGTTGTTATTTGAAAATAATCTCTACCTTCAGGACAATGTTGCATTTTGGATGTCTGTAATCCCAGCAGTCAGGAGGCTGAGGCAGAAAGATGACGAATTTGAAGCCATCCTGCACGGTGAAACCCTACTTCACAAAACAAACACCAGTGAAACTCTCAAAGTTGGAGGCGGGGTTGCTGGGGAAGATCCCTCAGCGATTTCACACTGCCCAGCCTCGATTCAGCCTCAGAAGTAGAAAGAGAAGACCCGAAAGGTGGCCTAAGGCAGGGATAGGGAGGCTGGGCGTTGGCCCTTTAAACACCGCGGGCGCGCGCGGGGCTCCCCCGGAGGACCGGAGTCCCGAAGCCGGGGGCGCGCGGCGGGGGTGCGCGGCGGGGGTGCGCGGCGGGGGTGCGGAGCGCGCACGGCCGGGAGCGCGCGGCGGGGCGGGGCTGGGCTCCGGGGAGCGCGCGGCCGGCGGCCCGGGACGATCCGGGAAGCGCTCGCGGCTTGGCTGGCGGACGGCGGGACGCTGCGGGGCGCAGTCGGCGTGGACAACTGCGGCCCGCGGAGGTGACCAGGCTCGGTGAGTTCGGCACCCCTGAGCCGGGACAGGCCTTGGGCGACCGGCAGGGCACGGGGCGCGGCAGCCGCTGTCGGGATCCTCCAAGGCTCCGGGTCCGGGTCTGTGAAGTCGGGGAAGTCCTTTGCGCGCCGCTGGGGCGCCCGTCGCCGCCGTGGTCGGCGCCTTCATCCCGGGACTTGAGGGGTCGCGGCGCGCGGCTGCCCACCTCGGGGTTCTCCCGAGCGACCGCGCAGTGGCCCGCGGCGTGTCGTCTGCGTCGGGTCCCCGCCGCCCTTTCCCGGAGCCCGGCGAGGGGACCGGCGCCCGGCTGCGCGTGAGGGATCGTGTCCCCCGCGACGTGGAGACCCAGGAGGTGGCCAGAGCCACCTGTTGAACCGCGGTCCTGCGCGAATCCTCCCTTAGGCTTCCTGCCTCCGCCGGTGCCCCGCAGGTCACTGAATCGCGCGGGGATGTGCGTGTGGGTCTGCCCGGGGACCTGGGGTGGCAGGAATAAAAAGAATTGTAGCTAATGGGACGCGGCTTAACAAAAGGCAAATACTTGCAGCGTTTCTCCAAGACGGAAAGTTTCCCAGCATTGTTTTACGGATTCTAAATTTAAGCAACTAACCCCCCTCCACTCGCCACTGAACCGCGGGACAACTTTTAACTCTTTGCCTGACCTTATCCTGTGCAAAGCAGAAAATAAGTGTGTGTGTGTGTGTGTGTGTGTGTGTGTATGTGTATGTTTTCCCCTAAACAGAGTAAAACTTTAAAGTCCTGCTGTGGGAAGATTCCTTCTGGCTCCAATTTTAACAGAGAACCGCAACAACAAAAAGCTTTGTCTCTGAACGATCTAGAAACACCAAACCAGGTATTAAGTGTAAACTTGGGGAAAGTGCACGCAGCGCAGACTTTTATAAAAAAAAAAATAATTTTCTGTGAGGTCCTCCAGTGTGTGCTAAAACTTTGCCCTCATATTCCATGCCTGAATGTTCGAGATTGTTTTTCTAGGTGGAGGAGGTATTTTCGTTGGTGCAGCCAATGTGGAAATACAAACAAATGCCCTATTTACTTGGGATTGGGTGGGAAGGGTTGAAGTCGGCTAAGATCTTTCTTGCCAGGCTTGACAGCGTATGTATGGAATCTTGTGTGTTTTCTTGCCCAGACGGTTAATAGACTTTTTTCAGTGACTGGATAGGTTCCTTCTAACAGTGAGCTTCTCCTGGAAAATTTTGGATGCTGATACCTTTAAAGCAGTACATTTCTCATAGAAAGTTAAAACTAGACTAAATGAGGGATAGTTATAAAGGTGAATTGTGCTTTCGAAAATAATTGAGTCTGTTGGGCCTCATAGCTCTTTGTTGCAGAGGGGTTGGCCTGTTTTAATGCAGCATTGGTGTGGCTGTTAGTTCGATCATGGTTATATTTGCAGTCCGTTTGACCAGCTCCAGTGTGCTGAGCCCCGACTTCCCACTGCACATGCAAGAATTTCTAGATAAGAGCCATATGGTCTAAACTGATTAAACCCAGATCTGGTAATCCTGCCTTCGTCAGTAGCTGATGAGACACCTGGCCTTGGTTCCAAAGTTCTCAGACACCTCAGGAGCCTACCGTTGGCACCTTGTGTTGATCTGAAGATCAGCTCAGGTAACTACTAGAGGCAGAGCAGAGCCTTGACACCTGAAGGGGGGGGGGAGTGAAAGGCGTGGGTGGATCAGAGCAAAGCACAGGGAATCCTCTGGAACAAAAAGTTCAAGTGCAACTTATCTGCGTTGGTATGGGATGAACGCCAATAGCATCGAGGCCGTTTGGTAGGTGCCAGGGGAATCCTAGAGTGTCCCAGAACCTGATCACTTTTGACGGTCAAGGACAACACTTTGTATCCGCCTCCATTTCATTTCTTAGGGTGTGTGGGGGTTGGGGGGGTGGTGATGGCTTCCTTATGTGTGCCCTCCAGAGGATGGGTTTCTCTCTGTCCCCTTTCTGAATGCTTCTGATCACCCTGGAACTGCCTTCTCTGCCTGTACTGACATCCCCAATAGCAGCCTGTCTGTGAAGAACCACAGTGAAGTTTCTCCACTGGTAATGCCATTGCCTCCTCCCAGAGTAACAGCACCAACCTTGACATTTGAGAGAACTTAATGAAAGCTGGTGTTGTACCGACGCTCTATGCAGCCTAACGTCCTGCTTTTTGTAGCAGAATCTGCTCGCTCTTTATGAGTGCATGTCATCATACTAGATACTTTAGCACTGGGAAAACTGGATTCTCATTCATAGCCCTCTCCCGCCCTAGTCAGGTTCTCATATGACCTAGGCTGGTCTTGAACACGACACCTGGCAGAGGATGACCCTGAGCTCCTGGTCCTCCTATCCCTATCTCCTAAGTGCTGAAATGGTTCTCCATTTTTTTTTTTAAATGTTTATTACATTTATTTGTGTGTGTATGTGTGTGTGTGTGTGTGTATACACGTGTGCACATGCATCTTCATATGCCACAGTGTGCATGTAGAGGTCAAAGGACAACTTACAGGCATGGGTTCTCTTTCTCTACCATATGAGTCTCGGTATAGAACTCAGGTTGTCAAGTTTGGTGGCAAGCAACTTCACCCACTGAGCCATTTCACCAGTCCAATTATCTTTTATTTTTTTTTAATGCAATAAAATATAAAGTACATAATTACATACAATTTATCACCTTAAAGTCTATTAAAGCATGACACTAAGTGTGTTAATAGTGACATGTAACCATCACACTTGCCTGGTTCGAGGACTTTTCATCATCCTTCCCATTCAACAGTCTCCCTTCCCCCATGGCCCTAGCCCCTGACAGCCACTAATCGGCTTTCTGCTTCTGGATTTGCCTATTCTCATACAAATGGAATCTTAAAATACTTAGCTTTTGCGGTTTCAGGATTCATCTGCATTGTACTGGTCCTGTATTCTTTTTTATGAATGCACAGTGCTCCATTGCATGCATCGTCACATGTTGCTTGTTATGGTCATCCTAATGGTATCAAGCAGTATCTCATTGTGGTTTCTGATTTGCAGCTCCCTAATGACTAAGGATGTTGAGAACTGTTTCCTGTGCTTGTTGACCATTCCCCCATCCATCTGTGTGTGGGGGATAGGGGATATATACATGTGAGGGGTGGGGTATGGTGGAGGGGTCGGTGTCAATCTCCACATGACTTTCTCCCTCCTTATTGAGACAGGCCTGGAATTCGGCTGGCTTGCCAGCTGAGCTCCAGATATCCACCTGTGTCTGCCTCCTGCTTTCCCCAAGCCCCTAGTGCTGTGATTACATATGCATACCAGTGTGTCCAGCTTTTACACGGTGCTGGGTATCTGAACTCAGTCAGGTCTTCTTGCTCCGAAGGTACTTTTCTAACTGAACTTCTTCCAGCCTCCTCATCTGAGTTTGCTTGCTCCTGGCCAACCACAGCCTGAGGGAATCATTCTAATTCAGTGAGGAGGAAAGACAGTTGGAAAGGGAGAGGGGGCATATCCTCGGGGCTTTTTACTCCAGCATATTGCTTTAATTGCTCCATTGTTAGTGATCTCTTCCTTTGTCTAATTTATAAGTTGAACTCTATCATTGAATATAAGTGTACACAGGACAAACATTGTCTATAGGGTTCAGTATGCTACGCTGTACCGTGCATTTGTTGGGGTTCTTGGAAAGTGTTCTGTCCAAATAAAGAGGAAGGCTGAGGTATACATCTTTATTTTTTATTTTTTACTTTATTTGTTTATGTGGGGAGGTACATTAATGCCACTGTGCATATACGGAGGTCAGAGGCGACTTTGGGAGTCAGTTCTTTCCTCTTTTGGTTTTTCGAGATAGGGTTTCTCTGTTGTAACTCTAGCTGTCCTGGAACTCACCCTGCAGACCAGGCTGGCCTGGAACTCACGGAGATCCGCCTGCCTCTGCCTCCTGAGTGCTGGGATTAAAGACGTGCACCACCACGGCCTGGCTTCGGTTCTTTCCTTTTACTATGAGTTCCAGGGCTTGAACTCGGGTCATCAGGCTTGCAGTGCAAGCAAGCGCTTTTACCTGTTCAGCCATCTTCCATTACATCTTTAGAGAAATGTCTGCTGAGGGCTCGATTCTCTCATTAGTTACTTTTGCATTGCTGTGACCAGGACACCTCAGAGAACAACTCTGAGGTGGAAGGTTAATTTGGTGCCGGTGCACTTGAGCAGACTCTTGACAGCAAAGTCTGATGGAGGTAAAGAAGGATAGGAAGGAGCCTGGGACAAGACACCCTGAAGACCCCACCCTTAGTGACCTACTTCCGTCAGCTAGGACATGCCTCCTAAGGTTCACAGAAACTCCCTCAATATCCTCACCAGCTGGGAACCAAGCGCCCAACACCACAGCCTTTGTGGGAGATTCTCATTGCATATGCAAACTGTCGTTCTGTTTTGTTTTAGCCTTTTTACATCACTAAAACCTTGCATGCCAGTGCAGTCTGTGGATTGGGTTCTCTTTCAGCCCTTTGTTCTGTTGTAGGTTGTTTTGTTTTCCTTCTTTCTCTTTGAGACTTCTTCTTTTTCTCAGGGGCGGTTGTCTAACTAGTGTTGTGAAATATTTAATCTTTTGGCTGTTTTAGTTATCCAAAACTCTGGGTGTGTTTATTTGTTTCTTCAGCAATTTTTGTAGACCGTCTACCACATAGCGTGTCCTGAGCCCTGAAGTAGTCACCAGGCAGACAAACAAATGTATACATTACAATTTCTATTTTTTTAATGGACATAGGGTAAAGGAGCATAGGGAGAGAGAGCCACAAGCCACTGGGGCTCCAACTCAGGCTTCATCACCAGACAGCTGTGTGACCACATTGAGCTTCTGTAACTTGATTTCCTGTTCTGTAGTTTGGGACAAGGACTCTGACTTCTCAGAGCCTCTGTAGACCTTGAGATGCAAGACTATGAATTATTGGTTCTCTACTGCTTCCCTTAAAAACCCACTATTCTGAAGATATTTAAAAGAGTTAATTTTGTACATATTAATTATGAATGTGGAGAGTTACTTTAAGCCCTAAGAGTGGCTCATTGCTGCCTCCTTAAATGGGGCATTGGTGTTTTCGATAAAGCTTCACAGAACTGAAAGAGAGTTAGTGAATGCTTAGGTTCGTCTCCTATGGGACTGGGTGTGTAGCACCCAGAATGCTTGCACAAAACCCTGGGTTTGTCTCCAGCACCGCATGAACTGGTTATAGTGGTGGACACCTGTGATCTCAGAACTAGGGATATGGAGGCAAGATGATCAGAAGTTCAAGGTCATCCTCGGCTACGTCCTAGGCCAACCTGGGCTACTTGAGACTCAGTGTGAAAAAAAAAAAAAGGTCCTCTCTCTCATGCTCAGCACATTGGGAATTGTCTCAGAAACTTTCGATTAAAGAAAATAAGATACATATTGCTATCAGTATTATTGCTATCAGTATGGACTGATAACAGAGACACCCACAGATCTTCATGGGGCCAAGGAGGGAGTGGGAGGATAGTGGAAATGAGGCTAACATGGAAGCACTGTGCTTAGATCATCTTGTATAGAGTCCAGCCTTTACCTTGGGCCCCAGCCACTCAAGGCTCGGGAGAACGGTTGTGATAGTAGATACTGGTTTACTGTGGAGTGGACTTTTACCCAGAATGCTCAAGAATGAGGAAGGGTGGGTGGAAGTATGAAGATGTAAAGATGAAATGCTATGACAGGAGAAGGCACCTGAAAAATGTGCAGTAGAATTCTTGGTGCAAACATTTTTTAAAAGTACTGTGCAAAAGGTGGACAGCCAGAAAGCAGCCCCAGGAACCTGCTGAGGCAGGACGGCCTTGAATTTGCTAACTCCGGTGGTAGGCTAAGTTGTCCTCCAAGAGGGAACCAATGGAAAGCTCCCTGGAGGCTGGCATCATTCACTCTGGGTAAGTCAGAAGTCTTCAAACTGTATGTGAGGTATGACCCTCTTTCCCTCCTGCTGACCCCTGTTCTGATTTTAGAGATACTTTCTGTGGAAAAGCTGTTGACATCAACAAATAATTAAGCCACACTCAGCATAGGTGTGGTGACAGACACCGGTTATCCTAGCACTTGGAAGTCTGAGGCAGGGGGATCAAACAGAGCAGAACAAAACAAACAAACAAAACCCACTTAAATCAGAACCTCATTTCAAGGCATACTTGCACTATTTTATGATATTAACTACTAACCCATAACAACATTGGGTTGATTGCTGGTAATGACTGATACTCAGCTGTGCTTGATCTGCGCGGCAACAGTATCTGACTGTACAACCACTCATTAAGCCTTCCCTTTTCAGCCATGGCAAGAATTTAGCCAGGGACTTCGAAAAATCACAGAAAAATACAGGGTAAGGTCTCGGGCGGTAGCTCAGTGGTAGAGAACTTGCCTGGCATGCTCAACCCCTCGTCCTGCAGAAAACTGAAACACAGCAAAAAGCCTGCAGTGTATACTTAAGCCTGTACTTATCTAGTCTCCTCTCCGTGGGATGTGAGTTGTGTGTTTGTTTTCCAAGATGGTCGATCGGGTTACAAGTCCGATTGCTCCAGCAGCCAACTGACCCTTCTCATTATTTGAATAGTTATCAAACTCTACTCTTGAACTACTTGAAGGCGCTCTGTTTTTCCTAAAGAGATTGGTAGGCAGTCCTTGAACTCTGAAGTTAGCAACATCTTATGTGTTGATCGGAGTCACCCAGTATTTTCCAGGAACATTGGTGGTCCTATTCTTAACAAAGATGGGAGGGTCCCTTGTTTAAAGTGGGGCTGTGAACTGTACTCACGGGTCTACATATAAGCGAGCGCTTGAAGGATTTGTTGCTGAGTTCCCTGGCCATGTGCAGTGTCTGGGGAGGAAGAGGAACCTGTGCGTACACAGGTAGGGAGTCTTCATGGCATTCCCTGACAAGAACTAGCAAAGAAATTTTGTTGAGATGCAATTAAAAATTCTATGCAAGGGCCCAGGGTATAAAATAGTCAAACACTCAAAGCCCTGGGTTCCACTAACATCAGGGCAAAAAGAGAAAAGGCTGGGTGCGGTAGATTGACCCAGCAGGAGGTCTTGAATGAGCTTTGCTTCTGGTTTTGATTCGGATCTGTTCATTTGAGATAAGATATGTAAATCAGATGGCCACTTCCAGTCTAACCAGGTGTTATGAATACGCCAGTAAACAAACTCTGGGGAAAACTTCAGGGGAGACGTTTAAGCTCTTCAGGAACAAAGGCTTTGTAAAACAAGAAGGTATAATTATTGCTTGTGAGTTAGAGGGGCCACATTTTATCTCACCAGCTAGCACTTAGTGGGTGCTCCGTAGTATCTGCTGAATAAAGCACACACCACTGTTTCTCAAAAGAACAGTTGAACCTGGGATTTTCCTCTGTCTATAAGAAACTTGACCCCAGTTGGCCAGTGGTGGCACACACCTTTAATCCCAACACTTGGAGAAGCAGAGGCAGGTAGATCTCTGAGTTCAAAACCAGCCTGATCTACAGAGTTGTGTTTTGTTTTGAGACAGGTTCCCTATATGTAGCCCTGGAAGTCCTGGAGCTCAATATGTAGATCAGGCTGGTCTTGAACTCACAGAGATCTATCTGCCTGCCTCTGAGTGCTGGGATTAAACCATACCCAGCTAAAATAAGCATCTGAAATATCAGTTTTTAAAGTAGGAACTGAGTGAAAGTTTGCAATGCCCGTCTGTACAAAGACTTGCATTTCATTTCCCAGACAGAGCTTGCTCCTGCTGGCTAGACAGTCTTCAGGTGAGGTTTTCATTGTTAGGGACATCTGATTTTCATACTTGCTCAGAGATGGTAAACTTGTGACAAAGATCTCCACGCCTGGACTGTTACCCAGGCTGCCTGGCCAGCTTGCTGGGCTCAGTTGTAGGCCCATCAGTTACCTCCATACAATGTGACCTTCGCTCAGTGATTGCCTCCTATTAGCAGCCAAAAGCATTAATAACAGAGACAGTTTGCGATCCTTATTTTCCTACATTGCTCAGAGTTTTTCTAAAAAGCAGAACTCTAAATGAAAGCATGCCTATGCCTTCAAAGACCAAATTTACAGCCATCTTGGCCCTTTCATTGCTTTTCGTCCAGTGTCTATTAGGATTTAAGGTCTTTGATTTTTACATAAAGTATTCACAAGTTAAGAGAACACTGCCACGTCTCTAGTCCCAGCTACTTCGGAGGCTGAGGCAGGAGGAGGATCACAGGTTCAAGGCCTGCCTGTGCCAAATGAATTCAAGGTCAGCCTGTCAACTTAGACCCTGTCTCAAAATATAATCACTTTAAAGACTGAGGGTGCAGCTCAGTAGAAGTGCTTATCTAGCACAAGAGAGGCCGAGTTCCATCCCTAGTGATGTGGGGGAGAAGGAGCCCTATTCAGAGGAAAGGTAAGAATCAAGGGCACAGCTGTGTGTGTGTGTGTGTGTGTGTGTGTGTGTGTGTGTGTGTGTGTGTGTGTCTGCGGTACTCCTGGTCCAACAGCATTGGAAACAAACAACAGAGTATCTTTATATAGTACAGCCTGGCCTTGAACTCTGAATCTCTTGCTTCAGCCTCCTCGGACTTTTGAGATTTCAAATGCCAAACTCAGAAACTCTGTTTTCAGGAGGCTGGAGATGAACTCAGTAGTAGTGCATGAGCAAGGCCCTGGGACCTGGGCTTGAACCTTTACACTGCTAAAAACAAAACAAAAGAACTTGAGGCCATAGCAGGAACGTGGAGAGTCTCGGACCAGCCTGAGCTGTATTACAAGACCCTGTCTCAGAAAATAAATCCAGGGTTTTAATAAATTTAGGATTTCGAGCCCCTACCCCTTCAGAAAATAAGATGATTTTAGAGTTTCAAAATGTGAGTTTTAGCTGAGCGTGGTGGTATGTGCCTTTAATCCCAGCATTTAGGAGCCAGAAACAAACAGTGAGTTCATAGCCAGCCAGGGCTCCATAGTGAGACCCTGTCTCAAAAAGTGTCTATGCCAGGGAGGTAGTTAAGTAATGGATATTGATTGTATTTGGTGAGAAGTATCATCCAAAATGTTGTAGATGCACGCATACATACACTCGCTCGCTTCTGCCTGTGAGAAGTTCATAATCTAGTTGAAGCCAAAAGGATCCTGTGCAGAACCCCAAAAAGATCAGTCGCTCCAGAGTGACAGGTGTTGTCACTTAGTTACAGAGGTGGAATATGAGCAGCAATACCAAAAGGACGGAGCGGAGAGGGAGGTAAGATGTACAAGGTCAGGGAGGAGGAGCTGGGTGTGGCTCTGTTGGTAGAGTGCTTGCCTGGCATGTACTAAGCCTGGCACGAGCACAGGTTCAACTCCAGCACCAAAGAAACTGGGCATGGCAGTGCAGACCCGTCATCCCAGCGCTCGGAAGGCAGACAGAGGTCTGAGCAGTTCAAGGCCTTCATAGGTACTTAAGCCTGGGCTACATGAGACTGCATCTCAAGCACTGCACCTGTGTGTGCGCGTGTGTGCGCGTGTGCGCGCACGTGTGTTGGGGAGAGAGAATATGAATATATCATGGAGGAAAGAGTGATAACTTTGATGCAGTCTCGAGCTGGGTTTAAAGGCTGCGGAATAGGAAGCCGTGGACAGTGGCACATTATGGAACCTGAGCTAAACAAAGGGTTCGTGTGTGTAGTAGTTAGTTACTGTGTGGCTCAGCAAGAAAGACACCGAGGCATTTTCTTTTTTCTTTCTGTCCTTTCCTTTTCCTTTCTTTTCTTTCTTTCTTTTCTTTCTTTCTTTCTTTTCTTTTCTTTTTTTTTTTTTTTTTGTTGTTTGTTTGTTTTAATTTTCGAGACAGGGTTCCTCTGTTGTAACTCTGGCTGTCCTTGAACTCACTCTGGAGACCAGGCTGGCCTTGAGCTCACAGAGATTCACCTGCCTCTGCCTCCTGAGCGCTAGAATTAAAGGTGTGCGCCACCGCTTCCCAGCTTAACACATGGAGGCATTTTCATAGCTGCAAACCCTTCCAGACATCAGCAGAGGGAACCACCTATCATGGCAAGTGCCATCCCGGACAGTGGAACCCTGAGCATTTCATCTCTGGGGTTTTTGCTGATACAGAAGCATCTCAGGTGTTCTGTTGATAGCTTGTGCAGATCATGAGAAATCATAAAGCCTTTATGATTCCTTTACATTTTTAAAGCCAATACCTGCAGACCATACAAAATGCCAAGACCTAGGCGGCCCTTCCCCCAAAAATTCACAAAATAACCATTTCAAACATAACTGGAAATAAACTTCTGCAACATCTGTGTTGTGGAAATTTAAGTGGAAGAGCTAAGGACAGGGCAGATCTAGAGGATGGCTCTGGGTCTGGGCCTGCAGATATGTTCCTTGGCAGTGTACATAGGAAAATGCAAAAGCTGCCAGCTTGCAGGGTCTGTGCCTCAGAGCAATGGGTCTTAGAAGGCTGGCTAAGTGCTTGGCAGGTTGCTGGGGACTGCGGAACTGAGTGTTTGTTTTGCATTTAAGAAAGTTTTTGAAAGTAGAGATTCTTAGAAGAGAATTAATCCAACAACCAACAACAAACCACTTTTACCTTTAGGTTAGGTCAGTTCTGGGTTTCTGAACAGGTGACTTGGGTGTGGGAAGGGACTGGAGGGCACACACTCTGGCTTGGTGTGCAAAGTCAGACTCCATTTTTTCTAAGTGAGCCGAGAACTGAGCTCAGAGCTGACCAGTGTGCTGTGATGACTAGGGTAAAGCTGATTTGTGGAAATGGTTTATAAATTATTTTTTGGTGGAAAAGAGAAAAAAGTCTAAGACTTTTTTTATTTCGCCAACTTTTTGAATAACGGAAAAGGATGTTGGGACTCAGTTTCTACCAAGAATTGGTTTACTAAAATTGTAAGCATCATTCAGATCTCTTCGTTCTCTTCCTCCTCCTCCTCCTCCTCGTCCTCCTCTTCTTCCTCCTCCTTCTTTGTGGTGAACTCCTGTGGCAAAACTCATTCTTGTTAATACATATTACCTACATATACAGAAAGACTAACAGCCAGATAGAGCTATGAAAGCAGAATTCCCATCATGGTGTAAAAACAGCAAGATGTCTGTCACACAGAAGCCACTCGGGTGCCTGTTCATAGGAACAAATGTTGTCAAGAGCCATTGGCCCAAAGGCCCACAATGGCTGCTTTGTGTTTACTGGTCTTTATTTCACCCACTGTTTAATCATATGAAAAGCCCACTCATGGTAATCAGCTGTGGCCATTCTAAATGGTTCCTACCGTGAAACACTTGCATTTTTAATGTTCTTGAAGGTCAAGGGAAAAAAAAAACATATCTTTAGAAGTCGTTTGGTTATTGTGTTATCATACTGAGATTTTTCAGGACAGCGATCGAGATCATTTCTTTGCTGGGTTGGTTTTTGTCCTAGCTTTTGGAAGACATATTCTCAAAATCCCTGTGAATTGGGGAAGGAAGCAGGGCAGGGCCTAAGTGACTGTAGTCTGCTCTAGTCTGAAAATGCTTTTTCTGTTTATTTAAATCCGGGTTCTCTGTTTTCACGTCTTTTCTGTCCGTTCACTCTGTTGATGCTTCTGCTTCCTTTTCTGATGTCCTAAGTGTTGACTGCCTCCTAGCTCCCATTTCTCACATTCCTCTTATCATTTAGTTGGAAATTGTTTCTAATTTTTAATAGTTTCCAAGAGTTATTTAGAACTAAGTTTTTAAGATTTTTAAGACTTTATGTGTGTGTATCTGTTCATCTATATGCCGTGTGTGTGTGTGTGTGTGTGTGTGTGTGTGTGTGTGCGCGCGCGCGCGCGTGTGCATGCGGGCCAGTGTGTGCCCTCTCAGGTCAAAAAAGGACACTGGGTCCTAAAGAGCTGGAGTTACAGATGGCTGTAAGATGTTCAACACCGGGCCTGGGAACTGAACTCAGGGGTTCTGGAAGAGCACTGAGTACTCTTAAAAGCTGAGTTATCACTCTAACCCCAGAACTCAGTTCGTAATAGCTACACATGTGAATTCTTCTAGTTACCTTTATCGATGTGTAAGACAATTAATTATATTGTCAAAAATGAGTGTTTCTTAATGTCAGTATTGAAATGTGCTGAGTCTTGCTTTATGGCCTAGTGTGTCAGCAGTTTTCATGTATCTTTATGAAATTAAAGGAATGTTTGTTTGGAGACAGGATCTGGGTAGTTCAGGGTAGCCTCCAACTCCACCTCGTGCCTCAGCCTCCATACCTGGTTGATGGAATGTATCCTGCAAAACTGCTATAGCCTAGTATGCTAGGAACATTGATTGGATCAAACTTTAACTATGCGGTAGGAGACTTCTGTAGGGCTCCAGTTGATTGCTTTAGGAGAGTGGTGACATCCGAGTAGTAGATCCAGTTCGATCCAGTGTGATAGTACCAGGAAAGACTAAAGAAGAATGGGGAGACAGGTAAACATCAGGATGGGTGTGGCAGGTTGGCATCGGGTCAGCATGGGCTACAATGGGTCTGTAAGGAGAGGGCTAGGAAGAAATCCGACATTTGCTGTTCTAAGTGGGGGGACTCTGCAGGGCTGGCTGGACATGAGTGTCAGGAGGAGAGAGGAACCAACAGTGCCCTCAGAGCTTTGTGCTTGTGGATGGGCCTTTGGGTAGCATAGGTCAGCTTTGGCAGTCCACAAACTACACAACTCTCAGGTAAACAGTGGTGAGACATTGTAACTTGGGTTGTCCTGTGTGGCTGCTGGCTATATTGACAAGCAGTGGGATGGTGGTGGCAGGAGGGTTGTAGGCATACCCTCTAGGTCATGCTAGGTCTTTCTGAAATGTCCCAGCAAGAAGAGAATGAGAAGCTTTTTTACGTCTGGCTCCAGCAAAGTCGCTGCAAGGGGGTCCCTCGCCTCTTTAGTCATAGCTCAATGGCTGTTGTTGGACTTTTCTCTCAGTTGGCTGCTGTCCTCCTGACTAAACCATCCCGGGTAGATGATGAGTGTCCTTACCTTGTTCTCTTTGCTCAAAGGATAAGGGGGAGAGGGATGCTTCTAGTAAATAATGGGGAATAAACACAAGAAATAAATATGAGACATAGTTGTACTTCTGGTCTTGAACAGAGGCTTTATGTCTTTACTGAAGCTTGCTCTCCCCCTGAGAAGAGTCCGTTTCTCCACGCCTTCTGCTGCCCCTGGCCTCGCTTATTGTAACATACACGCCTTAGAAGCCCAGAGAGACCTGATTGGACGAGGACGGTAGATATTTCAAAGTGGTAATGACCCTCGCAGACCTGTGGCCATGGTCAGTACTGTCAATCCTGTCTGCTCCAGCTGAGGATTCCTGTCTCAGTGTCTCCTGTTCCGGGGTAGAGAGAGGTTGCCTCTTTGCTCACCCATGAGAAAACCTGCTCCTCACAATGGACTTCCCACAAAATTCTGTAGGTTCAGTTCCCAGGGCACCTCAAACTCTCAACTCTTTTAGAAATAACGATTAACATCTTGTGGCCGTGAGGCATATGGAACCAAGGTTTCGCCTTCTCTCCCGCCACCTCGGCCTCGTGGAAGACCCCGCTTAGTTTCCTCATACACTTTTGAGAGAACAGCATACAGAAATCTCAATGTCCACATTCCTTGGCTTTTAAAATCAGAGCAACGCATACAAAAGGTGTCCGCTGGGAAAGCATGGTAAGTCACTGCCCTCCAGCCGCTCCGTGAGGGCTCACGTGCTGCCCTCGCCGCCCAGACGGGGCACAGTTCCAGAGCCTTCCCACAGGCTGGGCAGTCGTGAGTTGTGTGGGTGAATCAGCACTTCCTCGCTGTCCTCACCTTGCTGACTCCTGGGGCAGGCTGGTGTGCTGCGGCCCCTCCCCTTTCCTTGGAGCCCTGATTCAGTCAGGTCAGGACGGATAGTTGGAGCTGAGTCAGTGGGTGGGACTCACAGGAAGGATGCAAGAATTAGCCTGCCTTTAATGCCTGGCTGGGCTCACTCAGCTCCTCCTGGGCCCGGAGCATAGCTGTAACACGTGCATCTACCTCTGGGGGCTTTGCCACCACTCTTAGGAGGTCTGTGGGATCTGTTTATACGAGATGCACGCTAGATGTTTGATTTTTGAGACGGACTACACTGGAGTTTGACCTTCTACCTGAAAGCCTGACTTACGTTCTATTAGTCATTTAGGTATTTATATAGTTGTGTTACTGTTTAAGGTCATGTGTCACTAAATGATTTTCAAAACTTTTGACGTTAGTTGTGGTGGTTCCCTGGTTAGGTTTTTTTTGAGATAGGTTCTCATATAACCCAGGCTGGCCTTGGATTCACTGTGTAGCCTTGAACTTCCGATTTCTCCTGCTCTGCCTTCCAAGTGCTGGGACAACAGGCATGGGCCACCACATCTAGTTTTGTTGTTTTTGTTTTGAGACAGAGTCTATTTGTATAGTTTTGGCTGGCTTCCAACCTGTGATCTTCCTGCCTCACCCTCCACCCGCCCAGATTGGATGCCAGCATTCTCAGTTTAAGACTACTAACATTTTGAGTCTTTTCCCACACTATTTGGAGTTAATGATATCTTCTAAAAGGTGTGTGGGGGTTCCAAATCTTCTGGTTTCTCTTGAATTGTCCTGGATTTACTCACTAAAACATGGAGAGAATGGGGTGGGGAATCTCTCTTTAAATCTGCTCTTATAAAGATTCTTGCTGCACTCCCCCAACTGCGAATGCCCTGGTAGGAGATGGCATTGACTGGACTTTCTCCACAAATGGCTCTGTCTGTTAGGTGGGTCAACAGGAGGCATATCCTGTTAGTCTCTTTGATCTTCTAGAATGTTTTATCGAACTCATTTAGTGTTTAGGGTCCTGGGCTGAATTTTCTTCTAACAAGGTCAGAAGATGAGCTAGCTTACAGAGGATGACTTTTTTATTTGTTTGTTTGTTTGTATTTTTAAGACAGGGTTTCCCTGGGTAGCTCCAGCTGTCCTGGAACTTGCTCTGTAGACCAGGCTGGCCTCAAACTCACAGAGATCTGTCTGTCTCTGCCTCCTGAGTGCTGGGATCAAAGGCATGCTTCATCACTATCCAGCATGTAGTTTTTTTTTAAGTGTGTGTGTGTGTGTGTGTGTTCATGCACAAGGGGTACTTTTAAAAAAAGATTTATTTGTATTTATCTATGTATTGTGTATGCTTGTGTTTATGTGCACAGTAAGCTTGTGGGTGCCCACAGAGGCCAGAGGTCATCGTATCCTCTGGAATTAGAGTTAAGCCAATTGGGAGCCACCTGATGTGGGTGCCAGGAACCGAACCTGGATTCTGTGGAAGAGCAGTAGGTGCTCTTAACCCTAGATGCCTTTGTTCCTGGAAGCAATATCAGCATGACCTCCTAGGTAGGGTCAACTTAAGGTACTTTTCACCTTCTGTAGAACTTGCAGTATTATCAGGCCTCAGTCTTAGAGATGCAGCCATGTTTCCCCACGTTAGCTGTGCCCACCGCCTCTTAACTCTAAAGTGCAGTGACCGGGAGAGGGAGCCTGTTTTGTGGCAGCTAAGGCAGAAAGCCTGGGAAAGCCTGAGTGTGAATGTGCAAGAGCTTTAGAATATAGGCCTAGGCCCTTAGTGCAGACAGAGATGCCAGACTTAGTTTACCAAAGTGGTGTCATTTGTAATGCTTTCATTCCTTCATAAAAATTACTCAGACACGGTGGATGCATGACTTAATCCCAGCACTCAAGAGGTGGCAGTAGGTGACTCTGACTCTCTCTGTGAGTCTGAGGCCAGCCTGGTCTACATAGCAAGCTGCAGGCCAAGCAGGGCTGCGGAGTAAAACCCTATCTCAAAAATGTCTATATGTCCTTATGTATTGTGCGCGTGTGCCACATTTTCGTGATCCATTCATGTGTGGATGGGCACAGAAGCTGGCTCCATTTCCTAGCCACTGTGACTAGACCAGTGACTGTCAGCAGTGTGCAAGTTTCTCTGTAGCAGGATGTAAATCCTTCAGGTGTCTGCCTGGAAGGAGGCCCTTCCTACAGCGGGTCCTGCTGTAGCTCTGTTTTCAGTTTTTTGAGAACCCTCTATACTGACTCCCATAGTGAGTTCATACTCTCACCTCGCACCTGCGGTGGGAAACGGCCCCTCACTCTCCACATACTCTCCGCATACTCCACATACTGACAGCATTCGCTGTCATTTGTTTTCTGGGTGACTGCCATTCTGACTGGGGCGACCTAGGATCTCAATATAGTTTTCATTTTCATTCCCTTCGTGGCTAAGGGTGTTGAACATGTCCGAAAATATTTATTGACCATTTGTATTTCTCCTTCTTGGGAGACCTGTACATTTACTTAGCTCATTTTTTGATTGTTTGGTCTGAACTCTATGTAGAGCAGGCTGGCCTCAAACTCATAGAGATCCACCTTCCTCTGGGGTTAAAGGCGTGTGCCACTATGCCAGCTTTAGTGGGTTTGTTTGTTTGTTTTTAGTTAGTTTTCTAGATATCAATCCTCCATCCAACATAGAACTAGCAATGATCATCTTGAATTCTGTAAGCTCTCTGCACCCAGTTATCTGTTTCCTTTGCTGAGCAGGTTTTTAATTTTGTGAAATCCTTTTTGTCAACTGTCCACTAGAATCTTGTTCAGAAAGTTCTTACCTGTACCTGTACCGTAAAATGTCTTCCTCTCTGTTCTTGAGTTTTGGGCCTTGCATTAAGATCTCTGATCCACTTGGGTTATTTTTCATACAGGGTGAGAAGTTTCTAATTTCATTCTTCCATGTGTGGGTATCTAGTTTTCCCAGCACCATTTGTTAAAGAGGATTCCTTTCCTCTAATATACACACATATACATATACATATATAAGTATGTATATGTGTGTGTGTGTGTGTGTGTATGTGTATGTATATTTGGCATCTTTATCAAAAATCAATGGCTTTATGTTTGGATCTTACGTTGTATCCCATTGATATACACACCTGTTTTTTTGTCAATATCATGTTAGTTTTGTTACTATGGCTCTGTAACATAATTTAGAATCAGGTATAGTAATACCTCTGGCGTTATTAATTGTGGGGATGAGCTGTAGAGGACAGAGGATACTGGGAGTCCTGCTCCATCAAGACAGATTCTCACTGTAGCTGGGCCACCAAACCCCAGGGATCACCCTCTTTTTCCCTCAGTATACACACCGTTGCACTGGGGTTATGAGTGCCTGGTTTTTTACTTAGCACTAGAGGTCTGAACTCAGGTCCTCCTGCTTGCCCTGCAGGCCCTCTTAGCCCCCGAGCCATCTCCCTAGGCTCAGCATGCTCTCATTTGCTTATCTGAGGTATTTTTGCATTTTCAGGTGCAATCTAAGATTCTTTTTTCTATTTTTTTATTTGTAAAAAAAAAAAAATGGTATTGGAATTTTGATGAGATTGCACGGAATCTGTAGATTGCTTTTGGCAACGCTTCCATTTTCTGAGTGTTAATTCTTCCAGTCCTTGACAGTGGGGTTGACCTTCCGCTTCGGAGAAGTCGGGCACTTTCCAGGTCACTAACTGCTGCTGTGTGTTTGATTGCCCTAGGAGACCCTGCCTGCCTCGGAATGGGACCCTGGTTCCTACCCGCTTTCCTGTGAGCCAGCCGATTTTCTGTGGGGATGCCTGGGACCCAGCAGAAGCCAGAGTCGTTGGAGATGGACTCTGACATGTCACCCAGCTGCAGGCTCAGTGACTTGAGCAGAGGCAGCAGCCTGGAGAGCCGGAGCAGCAGTTCTCGGTCTAGAAGCTTCACTTTGGTGAGTGGTTGGTTCCTTTAAAACTTTTGGAAGCTGTGGTTGGTTGATTTGGCCCCAGCTCTTCACACCTTTGAGGAATAGCTTACAAAGCACTGTCAGATGTCTTGGAAAACTTCTCACTTCTCTGTGAACTGGCTTTTTTTTTTTTTTTTTTAAATCATATTAAATTTTGCACATGACAGTGGAGTGAATCTTCCTCAGTTGTACACGGGTAACAACTGAGGACAGCTTAGCCCCAGAGAGGACCATGCCTGAAGGCCCTGACATCCCAGGCTGGCGTCAGGGAACCCGTCCCACTCACTTTCAGACAAACTCCCAAGGACTTTACAAAGCTCAGCCTTTGGCATCCAGACCCTCATACAGCGCTAACCAGCAGGAGAACTTTCTGTCTTTTGAAGAATTTGTTTGTTTTTGCACAGGTACTCCCCCTCTGATGCTCCCAAGGAAATCTCAGGATGGTAGGCCACCTGTATTTAACTTCCTGGCTTGGGTGGTGCAGTCACCATGCCATTTCAGAAGACATCCCACGTTCCCTCTAGGAGCAGAACCAAATTCACAGTCTCAAGTTCTTCCACCTACTGTGTTCCCAAAGCATCCTCTAAAAAATAATGAGATTTTGGATGGTTGGAAAGAGTTGAGAGGTCTCCATAGAGTTAATTCCTAAAGAATCTAACTGTAATAAATTCCCACTTTGAGGATTGGGGGCACCCCACAATTCTTCTTAATCATTTTTATCTATGACTTGGGCAAAAACAGTGATCTAAATTCTTTGTCAGGTTTTAAGATTGAATCCTCAGTGAACTTTAGTGAATCCCCCGCCCCAACTCCCAAAGCAAATGGACTTTATGTCTATGATTGGACATCTGTTGCCAGCTCTTGAGCTACCCACTTCCATACCCCTAAGTCACAGAATGATAATAGGCAGTATAGAGCTGTGGGCACCGCTTTTCTCATGGTGAGGTTAGATTAGAGTCTACATAATGTCCTAGGATTTTGATAAGCCGTTTTGCTCTGTGATTTCAAGAAGCAAGAGAGACTGTGCTGACTGCTCAGTAAGTGACCTTGGGCTGGCTTCTTTCCCACACCAGACCAGAAACTATCTTTGTCTAACCAGCTATTTGAAAACATAGCCAAAGAGCTTCTATTCAGTTCATTAGACACTATGTACAAGATCTGAATAAAACGTGATTTTATTCAAGATTGTATCAAGATGTGTACATAGCTAGGATGGTGTGGCACAGCTTACAAGGCTCTCAGAACATCAGACAGATGAAAGATCAAGGGCTCTATTGCCAGTTTAAAGAAGTTTAAAGCCACCCAGAGCCCAGCTGTAAGCCTTTGAAGCATTCTTCCTTGGTTCTATAATCAAAAACTGTACACAGACCTCATTCTTTGCTGGTTTGTTTGTATCCCTTTCTTGACAGAAGTACAGGTTGAAGTTATCCACAGCAAAAAAAAAAAAAAAAATTACAACAGTGTCTAGTTAGAAATGAGCATAATTAAGCCCTTGTTCTGCCTTAGAAAAGTACCATGTGTACTTACTGTGGCTCTGCCTAGGTTGCCAGAGTCAGCACAGCAGTAAGTGTGAGCTCAGTGAGCAAAGCTGTGTCTTCTCTCCACCTTTATTCCATGTTGGCATCAGTTTGCATAATTAAATCAGTAAAGCACTGCTCAAATGTCAGGCAGGTCTTTGGTGTCTTTGAGAACATGTGATCGAGCTGGAGAGATGGCTCAGCAATTAAGAGCACTGGCTGCTCTTCCAGAGGACCTGGTTCAGTTAGCACCCAGGCAGTAGCCCACGGCTATCTGTCACTCCAGTTCTAGGGGATCCCATACCCTCTTCTGCTCCTAGGCCCTAGGCATATGGTGTACCTATATATATATGCAGGCAAAACACCCATGCACATAAAATAAAATAAAATACATTTTGAGGAAAAATAAGAACATGTGATCATTAAACCAGAGTCCTCCAAGACAAAATATTCTTGGTCGCCTCCATGGGGGACCAGTAATGAGGAGTCCTGGTGTATGTCTCCTTTCAAAACATTTGTTTTGTTATCCATGCTTGTTTATTTGCCTGTTTGCTCACTTGCTTGTGATCGAGTCTTGCTATGCAGCCCAGGCTAGCATGGAAATGACTGTGTGTAGCCTAAGCTGGCCTCAAGCTGGCCTCAAACTGGTCTCAAACTTTCGATGTTCTTCCTACTTCAGCCTGAATACTGGGATCACAGGCGTGCCACCACACCAGGCTCCAGTCGTCCTCATTTTTACAACATGTATTTTCTTTTCTTTGGTCTTTCTGGTTCCTTTGTGCATTCTTCAGATTGTAATTCAACTAAATGTTTTTCTTGGAAAAACAAAAGGAGAAAGAAAAGCCTAACTTAATTATAGAAGTAAAAGTGAGTAGCTTTTAAGGTAGAGGCTATTTTAAAGTATGTATTTTAAACCTTCTCAGGTCTTCAGTCCAACCAAAGGATTGGATTTTTCCTCTCTTTAGTATCCTTCCCCTGCCCTCCCACCCCACACCCTCTGTTCTATTCCATTCTCACACAGATAGTACTGATATCTCTGTACTATTGACTTTGTAAGTATTACTATATTCACTTGCAGTTTGTCATAGGCCGGGGAGCTGTCTCAGTGGGTAAAGTGCTTTCTGAGCAAGTGTGAGAACCCGAGGTCCAGTCTCTACAGCCTGTGTAAAGCCAAGCGCAGCTGTGCGCGTCCTCGCTCTCAGTGCTCTTACTGCAAGGCAGAGACAGGTAGAACCTTGGAAGATCAAGGGCCAGTTAGCCTGGTGTATGCAGCAGCACACATAGCTTGTCTCAAACAAGCTAGTAGGAGTGGACTGACATCTAACGTCATCTGACCTCCAACCTCCGCATACCTGCCAGGACAGATGCATGCCTGAACTCACATTTGCTTGTATGCATGTGCATGTGCACACACACACCAAAGAAAAATTTGTCACCTGCTTTTTTAAAACTTAGTGTATAGGGGCTGGGTGTGATTGACACATGCCTTTAGTCCCAGCACTGAGGAGGCAGAGTCAGGCAGATCTATCTCTGTGAGGCCGGCTTTGTCTATGTAATGAGTTCCAGGGCACCCAGGGTTGTAGTCTTGGGGGTGGAATCCTCCCACCACGTGTGTGTCCTGGCCGTAGGTCTCCTGCCTGGAGTCCAGCCACCCCCAGGGCCCTCTCCAGACTGGGGGATGCAGCGGTGAGGACACAGCATGGTGGGGTGGGCTGTGGGTTTACAGCATCCTGACCGTCTTTGGGGTACCTCCAATGAGTCGAACAAGTACACAGGAACTCAGGACACGCTTCAGGGGGCATCTCCATTTTAATGCAGAGTGTAGGGTACATATATAGGGCCACAAGCCGGGGAGGAACTGGTGACCCTGAGAATGCCCATAGGACATCCTGTGTTGGGAGCAGCCTTGTCTGCATGTGGAGTTTGAGTCTGTGTATTCCAACCCGCAGGGCAGAAAGCAAGTTTGCTTTAGAGAAGGTTCATATCTAAATTTAGCTGGTTCTGGCCAAGGCTAAAAGGTGAGGAGCACCCGAACTCCTTCTGTCCTCATCCTCTAGGGGTGACGCGGCGTTCAAGGCGAGCTTCTACTCACTGTGAGCCCTTGGACATCCCCACACAGGGTGACGTAGAGAGACCCTGTCTTGAATGGATGGATGGATGGGTGGGTGGGTGGGTGGGTGGATGGATGGATGGGTGGGTGGGTGGGTGGGTGGGTTGATAACTGAATGAATGAAAATTAGTCAATATTAATTGTACTGAGTGATGGGTTTCACTGTGACATTTCCCACTGTCACCTTCCTTTTATCTGGATGTTCTAATTCAGTTTGAATTAGACTAGAGAGCTTTCATTGCTGCTATTTTACACGAGTGAACAGTGACCATTGGCAATGATCAAAATCAAGGTTTTGTTCTCTGTGGGAGGCTTGTTCAGTACACATTCTAATCACCCAGTATACTTAGCACTTGGAGTTTTCTGATTTGAAAATTAGTTCCTAAATTACATCTTCAAAAACCGTAGCATGCACATTAGGGGAGAGATTGCTTCACGTGTCTTGAAGCAGCGTTTCCCTCAGAGGCTTGTAAATTACCTGAAGTTGCCAGGCTAAGAATAAATGATCGGTGGTTTTCTAGACAGTGTTTTCAGCATCTGAAGATTGGAACATTAAAAATAACATTTATGGAAGGGAGTTCATAAGGAAAAAATATTCTCCTGTCGCGTATAACCGTCCTAATTAATGCAGACAAAACTTACTGTTTTTATAACTTGCTCTGTCCCAGTGAATAGGACATTTATATTTGTCTTTATTTCCTTAGTGATTAGATTATCAAAAACCACTTCCAAGCAACCAGCCCACAGGGCGGCCATTGTGGAGACTTTCTTCCCTCCTCCATGTGGGGCGTCTCTTCCACTGCCTTGCTTTTTAAAAATTGAAATGTAATTCTCATTCTCTAAAACTCACTCACTTAAAGTGTACCATTTAGCAGTTTACACAGCTGCATAATCATCACCTGTCATTTTAGAACATTTTTCTCCCGGTGTCCAGTCTACACAAAACCATCTACATATTCAATTCAATGCAGTCCCAGTCAAAGCACCAGTGACGTTTCTCACAGAACTTGAAGAACAATCCAAAATGTGTATGAAACAAAGAGAACGAAACAGAAGCTGTTGAATTACCTGTCTCCAGAATATACCATAGAGTGATCGGAGAGGCAGCTCAGTGGTTAAGAGCACTGGCTGCTCTGTAGAGGACACAGGTTTGGTTCCTGCACTCACATGGTAGCTCACAACCACATGCAACTCCAGTTCCAGATCCAACGCCTTCTTCTGCCATCCCTGGGCACCCTGTGCAGGTGGTGCACAGACACACATGCAGGCAAAAATGCTCACACACATTATTTGTAAAGTGTGCTACAGAATTGTAGTCAAACAGCCCAGTAGAAACTGGGGGTGTAGCTCATCATTACCCTCATATGTGCCAGGCCTTGGGTTTAATTGTCAGCTCCGTTCAAACACACATACAGAAATCAGCATAGCATTAGCATAAGTCCAGACACACAGGCCAGCGGGACACAATGGAGAGCCTAGAAGTAAACCCACACGTGTGTGTCAGCTGACTTTCAACAAAGGTGCTACACACACTAAAGGAAGTCAGACATTCTAATAAATGGTACCTACCGAAGAATGAAATGAGCCCAATCTCTTATTAGTTATAAAAATCAGTTCAACATAATCAACAGAGTGAAGAGACGCCTACAAAATTGAGGAGATATTTACAAACCGTTCATCTGTGAAGACACTGATAGTGACGTTATAGAAGGAATCAAAAACGTAGCTGGGCGGTGGTGGCGCACGCCTTTAATCCCAGAACCCAGGAGGCAGAGGCAGGCGGATCTCTGTGAGTTCTAGGCCAGCCTGGTCTACAGAGTGAGTTCCAGGACAGCCAGAGTTACAACAGAGAAACCCTGTCTCGAAAAAAACAAAAAGAAAAAGAAAAAAAAAAGTGCTACATATACACAGTGGGATGCTATTCAGCCATAATAAATAAATAAATACATAAATAAATAAAATAAAGCCCTGTCATTTGCAACAACATGGATGGAACTAGATGCAGACCACTGTGCTTAGTAAATAAGCCAGGCTTAGAAAGCCAAGTGCCATGTGGCCTCACTCACATATGGAACCTTAAAAAGTTGATCTTGGGGCTGGAGAGATGGCTTAGCAGTTAAGAACAATGGCTGCTCTTGCAGAGGACCCAAGTTAGGTTCCCAGTACCCACACGGCAAGTGATAACCATCTGTAAGTCTAGTCCCAAAGGATCTAACGTCCTCTTCTGACCTCCATGGACACCAGACACGTACATGGTGCACAGACATACAGGCAAAATACCCATATGCGTAAAGTAAGAGGAAAAAGGGTTTTGAAACAAAGTTGATCTCACAGAAGTTGCAAGTGGAATGGTGATAACCAGAGGCTGGAGACGGTAGCAACGGGGAGTCGCCAGTGGTACTAAGTTACAGTCAACTAGAAACAAGTCCCGGTGTGCTATTAACACAGCTGACTGCTGACAGCAGCAATGTGCACTACACTTGCAAAACCAAGGAGAGATTTTTAAAGTTTTCACCATAGTGAAAAAATGTTTAAAGAAAGAAAACAGGTCTGTCTAGCTCGCTTTGGTATCACATGGTACCCCATAAACACGCACAATTTTCATGATTTGTGTGCCAGTTAAAATAAATGGTTTCTCTTTGTGCACAGATATCACCTAGTCCAGTCTAGAACATTTTCATCTCCCCAGAGGAAATCCTGTGTCCATTCTCAGTCACTTTCCAGTCCCTGCTCCACACCCCTGGCCGTGACTTCCTCTTTGACTCTGGATGTATCTCACTGCCATGCCACGTACTACCCAGCCTGCCCCTCAGGACCAAGAATGTCTTCCTCTTATGCCTCTGTGTTCAGCATCTCCCCTGAATGGGAGGAGTAGAAAGGAACTGTCTTGGCCTGGTACCACGTGCCTTTTCCTGGCCCTGATGTACCTTGTTCCACTGCCTAGCCTTGCCTTCTCCCCACTCCCAAGTATACAGAATCCAGATTAACTGAGAGAAAGCTTCGAGTCTTTGAAGTTAGGCAATATACTGAATCCACAGCGTGTTTGACCTTGCCAGGGTCCAGGGCTCCAGGCCAGGCTGATTACAAAGAAAGCATGCCAATAACCCAACCTCGACTTCAGAGAGAAAGCTCTCAGGCTGGGGATGCAAGGGCCTGAATGATGTGGGGGTCTTGTCTCTGAGCAGATTGGCCAAAGCTGATTTGTATCTCCCATTTTGTAATTAGCAGAGGGAAAGGAGAACACTGAGAGAGAACTGAAGAACTCACAGGTAAATTGCACAAGACTCATGCAGGTATCTCTGCAAGATCTGTCAGTACTTGCTAGAATCGGATTAGAAAGAGCGAAACAGAAGGCAAGCAGAAGACTTAGTTCTAGCAGGCTTGGCCCCTTGGTGAAATAGTTGTAAGACCCTTGGGAAGTCATGGCAAGCCGTTCCATAGTGTACAGACGTGAGCAGGCATGTGGGAAGCACCCTCCTAAGCCTGTTTTCCAGATGCAGTCTCATGTTGGGTCTGCTTGCTTTCAGGTTGGATTAGACATGGGTCTTCATTGTTTTGTTCTTTAAAGTACATGAGTGTTTTACCGGCATGTGTGTATGTGCACTATATATGCTTCTGGAGGTCAGAGGGAATTGGAACTCGAGCTACAAATGGCTATGAGCCACCAAGCGGGTACTGGGAATCAAATCCAGGACCTCTGTGTAGTTGTAAAGCTGCTGTGGATGGCTCAGCCAAGAGAGACCAGGAGATGTTTTCATAAGTCCAAACTGCCAGACCTCAGCAGAGGGAACCATGATCCTGACCAGTGCCATCCTTGATCCTCAGTGGTGAAACCCTGAACATCTGAGCACAAGTGTATTTATTCTTTCAGACCTCTTCAGGTGTTCAATTGATAGCATATGCAGATCATTAGCAATTAAACAACCCCCACAGAAATCCAACACCTGCAAACAATATAAAAGTCTGAGGCCGTTTTCCCAACAGTGCAGAAAACAATCATTTTATATATAACTAAAAATAAACTTTAGCAACACCTGCAAGAATAACCAACTTTTAAGTTGAAAGTCCATTTTAGGACCTTTCTTTTGAAATTTTTTTAAAAAATGTTTACGTTTACTTTACAGTACTGAAGATAGAACCCAGGGCCTTGAGCATCCTAGGCAAGCTTTCTATCATTGAGCGAGACCTTCAGCCAGGCCAGTGTAATTTTAGTTCTGCTACATAGCCAAGGAGAATGGTTATACATAACCAAAATCAACTCAAGGAGTTATGCAGAGGGATGGGGAGAAAAGTTGTGGTTTAATGTTCATATTGTTCTAGCAGAAAGGACTGGGTGGATATCAGTTCTCAGCACTCATATCATCTAGCTCACAGCCACCTGTAATCACAGCTCCAGAGGATCCAGTGCCCTCTTCTGGCCTCAGTGGGCACTGCACTCATTTTCACACACACACACACACACACACACACACACACACACACACTTAAAAATAAAAATATTTTAAAAGTTATGCGTTACCCCACTGAAGTGCCCTGCATAAAGGTCTCAGTAGGAGACAGAGAATGAATATATTTCTCTAGACTTAGTGTCTCAGCAGTGGAAGTCAACACTTGTATAATAATTGTTATCTCTGTCATATCACCCTGACAAAATCCATAATGGGTGAAACTTAACTAGAGAGATCTTTGTTATGCCAAGAGCCCTAATGATTTTAGAGTGACAATGCTTGTGTCGAAACAACGAATGGGCTGGGCTTGTTGGCACATGCCTTTAATCACAGTGCTTCTGAGGTGGAAGCAGGAGGATCTGTGAGTTCAAGGCCAGCCCGGTCCACATAGCAAGTTTCAGGACAGCTACCCAGAAACTTTTTTTTGTGGGATAAGGGGGTTCGAGGCAAGGTTTCTCTATTGTAACTCTGGCTGGTCTGGAACTCACTCTGTAGACCAGGCTGGCCTCAAACTCACAGGGATTCACCTGCTTCCACCTCCCTGGTGCTGGGATTAAAGGTATGCACCCAGCCACTTTGAATGGATAGGAGAATGACAACTGTCACACAGTAACTGAGGGCAGCATGTGTGGAATGTGGGGACCAGGCAGTCCATCAAAAATAAGGCGTGTGGAGAAGAGATGAGGCAGGAATGCCATACATTATGACACTCAGATGTCCCCACCAGTGTGTGTGTGTGTAAGTACGGTGCCCACTGAGACCAGAAGAGAGGTCATCAGATCTGGATCTGGAGTTACAGGCAGTTGTCAGCTGCCCAACATGGATGCTGAGACCTGAACTGTGGGCCCTTTGTTGAAATTTCTTAATGTAGATTAATACTGCTGAGCTGCTACCTTGGAAGAATCCTTTCTGGATCCAAGCCCTTCCGGTTTCCCCCTTCCAAAGGCTCTCAGAGTGCTCTGTCTGTCTGTACAGGGAATCTGCTGTAGAAGTTTATGTATATACTAGTTATATATATACTTAGTTGTGTATAAAATAATTGTTTTATGCACTGTTGGGTGAGGGGCTGTGTAGGCATTTTGTATTGTCTGCAAGGTGTTGAGTTTATGTAAGGGATGTTTGATTGCTTATGATCTGAGTGTGCTATCAGTAGAACACCTGAGGTGTTCTGAATCAATAAAAACACCTGATCTCAGATGCTCAGGGTTCCACTGTCCAGTATGACACTGGCTGTGACAGTGGTTCTGTCTGCTGAGGTCTGGCAGAACTTGCACCTATGAGACTGCCTCCTTGTCTTCTTGGATGAGCCACACAGCAGTGAACTACTACAGAATCCATTTGTCTTTATCCCCCTACCCCTTTCCATTTTCCATACAGTTCTTCCCCATCGATCCAGCTTCACCATCTCTCCCACAGACTCCTTTAAGAATAAACTCTGTAGTCGGGCGGTGGTGGCACACACCTTTAGTCCCCGACAGCCAGAGTGACAACAGGGAATCTCCGTTTCTGCTGGGATGACCTAGTTGCTTCTGGGGGAGACCTCCAGCCAGCTCTGCCCTTCCAGTGTCACCTTCGCTACATTCCTGGCTGTGCACAGTCCAGTCACACAGTGCCCAGCACGCTGGCTGAAGGCTTTCCCAGCCACTGATGTAAATATAGACTTCCTGGCTCTTTTCTCATCACCACCAGTCCTTCTGCCTCCTGGCTTCTCTTTGTAGGCATCATCTCTTTTGCCTAGTGATTTATGCCTAGTGAAGGGAATTAATAAGGTCTCAGACTGGAGAGATGGCTTCACAGTTAAGAGCACTTGTTCTTGTAGAGGACCTGGGTGAGGTTCCTAGCACCCACCCACATGGCAGCTTACAGCTCTTTCTGCAGCTCTAGTTCCAGGAAATCCCAGCACCCTCTTCTGGCCTCTGTGAGCTCCTGGCACATACACAATGCACAGACATATCTGTAAGCTAAACACTCATACAGTAAACATAAGATAAAAAGAGAAGTAAATCTTTAAAAAATTAATAAGATCCCTTTATTGTTTTAGCAGTATTGCTGGAGGAAGGGGAGATAAATGGCGTCAATTCAGTCTAGCATCTAATCACAAGTTTCCCTCGTGAGTGTAGAGACAGCAGTCTGAAGAGTCTGAAGAGCTCCTGGAGGAGACATGCTCTATTGTACTGACTCACTGGCAACCACAAGCTACACCTCATGGTAGGGGTGCAGGCCTTGGGTTTTCTGCTTCTTTTGACAGTATCTTTTTGTCAAGCAGGTAAAATAGTGAGGAACTTAAAGGCCATTTGTCAGTGGAGTGATCCAAACAGAGGGACTTCTAGGATTCAGGGAATACGCTAGGCTAGGTAGTGACACCTACTTTTTGTGACTCTTCCTCTTTGCCGAAATCATCTCTCACCAGTACCCAAACCTCTTTACAGGATGATGAGAGCCTGAAGCACCTCACACATGAGGAAAAAGACGTCATCCTGTTCTTCGAAGAGACTCTCGATTCCCTGGAGTATGACTTTGACGAGCCGGGCCTGTGTGACAGCGGCATTCACTGCCACTCTCCACAGTCTCTGGAGGAGAGCCCTTCCAGTCACTCCGAGCCTGAAGATGTCATCGATCTAGTCCAGCCAGGACCTGCGTCTGGGGAAGCTGAGAGCCTTCCAGATGTGTCCCCAGTTGCAGGTGAGCGGTCACAGAGGGTCACCACACCTCTGACTCGGTCTGGTGGCGTGCTCAAGGTGCATCAGCACTTCGCTCTCTGCTCGCTTGTGCTCGTCAGTGTGGAAGCTCTTGAAGCATCTCGGCTCCTGGGAGGGAGGGAGACTGGTCTTCTTGGTAGTCTCTAGCAAGGGAACTCCAAAAGGAGAGAAAGAAGAAGACTGGCAGGAAGGGGTGGGTGGTGGAAGAGGAGACAAAATGAGCATAGTGTGTGTGTGTGTGTGTGTGTGTGTGTGTGTGAGAGAGAGAGAGAGAGAGAGAGAGAGAGATTAGGTGGGGGGGGCACTTGATTTGTACTGCAAAGATCAAATCCCATTTCTAACATGTGGGCCTCTGAGGTAGTCCAAGAAAGAACAGAAAAGAGTCGGCACCGACTCGGATGCTCTGCTTGTCACTGAGCAGCGTCCACGGAGAGGTGCGTCCATCGAGCCACAGGATAGAAACTGGAAGGAAGTGGTCAGTGAAATTTTTCCTACAGCCTTTATTTGCTGATGGGAAATGATATTAAAAAGCAAATGGAGGAGCATAGGACTAGTCAGAAAAAAGAAATGAGAGAAAACACTTGTGCTCTGAGGACCATAAACACTGGTGTTTGATGTAAGCTTCTTGAGGGTGAGAGGCTTCTTTCTTTGTGAGACAAGGTTTCACTGTGCATGCCCGGCTGGCCTGGAGCTTGCTGGGTTTGAGGCCCAGCCTGGCCTCAAACTTATCTCTGTCTCTCAAGAACTGGGATTATGGTATATACCACCATTCTTGGCTTACTTGTGTTTTCTTTTAAGCAAACTCAGAGTTTGGCATCCTGCAGTCATGGCTTCTGTATAAAAAGAGAACATGGTTTGCAGCCAACCCTTGAGAGAAGAGACACTGAATTTTGCATTTTTATTGCACTTCTGCCTTGAAGCATAATTCCTAAAGTAATATGAACCAGCTGATTCTTTAAAAAAGACTAGATAATTACACCAAAGAAAACAACTTTGGAAAATTAAGCACTTGGGCCCAGCAATTCTCTAACCTACTATTTTCATAGCTTGTTTGTCGGTTGAGACAGGGTCTCTTTATGTATTCCTGGTTGTCCTAGAACTCACTCTGTAGACCAGGTGGGCCTTGAACTCAGTGATCCACCTGCCTCTGCTTCCTGAGTGTTGGGATTCAAGGTGGGCACCCTCGTCCTCTGCTCGGTGTCTCCTTTGTCAGGACTCTGATGAGGTAGTCATTGCTTGCGTCCTGTCACGTGCCCCCAAGGCGATGGAGCCTCAGAAACATGCCTTTCTAGACTGCTTTCTAACTGGCTGATCCTGGCTCTAGAGCAATGGTTCTCAAAAACCTACCTAGTCCTGCAACCCTTTAATACAGTTCCTCATGTTGCGGTGACCCCTCCCTCAACCGAAAAATTATTGTCGTTGCTACTTCATTTCTGCAATTTTGCTACTGAGCGGTATCTCAATTCCTAAGGCCATTGCAAATATGCCGTTTCCGATGGATGCGCCCCATAGGTTGAGAACCACTGTTCTAGCTCATCACCATCAGGAATCTGTTGGTTCTCGGCGTGTGGCCCTGGGATTCTTTCTCAGCAGTCCAGACAGCAGGACCAGCATTTTGAGTAGTCATTCTAGAGGTTGGTAGGGTGTTCCACTGTGGCTCTCTTAAGTTCAGTGGGTAGGAACACCATGCATCTACTTTTACTGGGGTGAAAACTTCTGAGGTCTCTCTTCTCCTTTCAGGGACTCCATCTGTTGCCAAAGAGGACTCTCCTGATCTTGAAGGTGGGAAACAAGCTGCTGAGAATTCCCTGCCACCACCAGACTCCAGGGCTCCTGAGATGTTTCCTCTGCCGCCCTCCCTGCCTATCCCTGCGCCCTCTGTCCCCCGAAAGGAGCTGGGGTCCCCGTCTCCTCCAGCAGAGCATCCCAAACTGCCCCGCTCGGTGCCTACTCCTCTGGTGATTGCTCAGAAAATTTCTGAGAAGTTAGCAGGAAATGAAACCCTGTCCCCCACATCCCCCTCGAAGGAGAGCAGGTCTGGAGAATGGAGGACGCCGACTTCTGTAGCCTCTCGAAACGGGGACCACGTCAGCCCGTGGCACCGACACCCGGCCCAGCCGGCGCCCAAGGTCCACCGCTTCCCCAGCAACATAAGCGTGACCAACAGCGCAGGCAAGGACTTCAACAAGACCATCTCCAAGGCGGCTGTCAACGTGCAGGAGCGCAAGGCCCAAGTCCTGGCCAACATCAACGGCGTGTCCTTCATCACCGGGCGACGTGTCCTTCATCACCGTGGGCGATACGTCCTCGGAAGAGCGGTGGCAGAAGGCGGAGGAGCAGAAGGGTGGCTCCGCGCATGCGGCCTGGGCCCAGGGCAGGGCGGCCGTGGCCGGCGAGCCCGAGGGTCCGCGTACAGGAGGCCCGGCCAGGGCGCAGCAGTCCCGGGGCGTGCAGACGGAGCAGCCGCCTCTGCCGGCGCTAGCCAACGGCTTCCAGAGCGTGCACGAGGCCTTGCGCAACGAGCCCAGCGCCTTCGTCCCCACCAGCAAGAGCATCACCTTCCGGCCAGACCCGGCTGCGGCCGGCAAGCTGGCTCGCCAGAACGCCAGCCGCAGCCTGTACGAGCCGCGCCCGGACGGCGGCCAGGACACCCGCCGGCGCACCGGCTCGCTCCCCCGGGCCGTGGGCTTCCGGCCGCAGGGCGTTACGGTGCAGTTCTCCGGCCGCGGCTCCACAGAGGAAGCGCGGCGCGAGGCCCTGCGCAAGCTCGGGCTGCTTAAGGAGAACTTGTGAGGACCACGGGTGGGGTGCTGGAGTGGCCAAGGCAGACCTTGTGTGTCCGCGCTGGGGTTCCCGATCTGTAAGCGCAGGAACCGGTTGGCACGGAGTGCTGCGTGTTGGGGCGACTCTGTCCAAACCCCTGCACCCAATGCAGCCTGGAGTCAGACGCCAGCAGTGCAAGGACCAGGCCCACCCAGATGTCCTCTTCTTCTTTTCCTAGGGCCCGGGAATAACGTTTTGGACCTGTGGGCTTCTGTGACTGCAGACTTAACGTGCAGGAGGACTGCCGTAGCTTAATGGTCCAGAACCTCTAATCAGCCTTTTATCCTACACGTAGGACTTGAAAGCCAGTGTAGCTCTCTGATGCTCAGGATTTCCCCCCTCCTCCTCTAAGAAAATTTTAAAAAAAAAAATTCTTGTTAAATTTTTATAGTGTCATTATACAATTTGGGCTTTAGTTGTTTGTGTGATTGTTTTTTGAAGGGTGAAAGATGGTACTTTACGGATCTGGTTTTGTTCCTTGACATAATTTGGTTTGCCCCGTTTTCTTAACCAAAAATCGGAATGAACCTTTACATTTCACATTTACTGTAACTTTGAATTGTGAGGGTAAAACAGGAGGTCGAGTTTGAAAAAGGTGGCAGTTTTGAGGAAACAAGTCTCACGTGACTCTCTAAAATCTGCTCCCGGGCGGGATGTGTGTGTATGAGTCTGCTGGATATAAATACGTGAACCTACGCTAACATGACATAACCTATGTCATGTGTCTGTGTATGCACATTCGTTAGTACATAAGAATCTACTTCTGAAGACACCATTATCTAACCGCAGGACCCAGTGCTTCCTTTTATTTCCAGGGACACCTCAGCATCCTGAGGAGGCGTTAAGAATTCTTCCTATTATGGAAGTCTGAACCCCAAATACTTTTTCCTCAGCAGTATGTTCTGTTCCCAATTCAAGTAATATTTCCTGCATTCAGGTAAGCAAGATGGTTCCTGTTTTTTACTTAAGAACATTTTTTTAAATTTAAAGGAAAAAAAAAAAGTCTTTGTCACCTCATTAGTTTTGTGTTGCAAGGTCCCTCGCTAGTAGATGGAAACAATCTGACTGGGTGTGTCCCATGAGCAACATCTCAGGACTGATCTGAGGGAGGAAACTGTGAACTCAGTTATGCTTCATGAGACTGGGTCTCTCCCAGACTTTGTCTTACAGAGTTATGGCCACAAGTGTTATTATCAAAACTATTTAAGGCTGGAGTCTCCAACCTCTAAAAATAGATTGGGAAGGACTCGCCTGAGAGCCACACCCTTCTGCCTGTGGCTGCATGTAGCTAACAGAGCCCATTTCTTTTCCCGTTGAGTATTACTGAGACAGGCTTCTGAATTAGCCGTTGAAGGGCATTTTCACGATAGTCCACTTACCTTGTAAGTTACGTAAAATGAATGATTAGGTTTCATTTCTTCAGAACCACAGTCTAACAACTTGCCCAGCTCTTGTTAATCCTGAAGTCATCTCAAACATTTTAAAACCTTAAATAAGGACTTTAAACCTTTAAAAGTACTTTTAACTTTGCTCTTCCTTCTGATGGATTTGCTGAAAGGAGCCAGGTTTCTTTTTGACAAAGTGAGATGCCATACATAGAGTTTAATAATTGAAGGTCTCAATACAGCTGTTGCAAATATCCTTTATAGAGGATTATTTCTCCTTATCTTTTCCTACAAGTTTATTGTGAATAGAATGCATTTGACTGTATGTTAATATGTTCTCATAATGACATTTTTGAAAAACAAATTTGTATCTTATAAGCAACTGTATTACATTATGCATGCTATTAATTATTTCCTTTTAAAGGGTTATATCGTTTTCTCCTATTTATTCATGTTTTCTTTGTATTTAACCATAATTATATTGACTGTTAATTTAGTTGTTTCTTTTGTCCAGAGCCCTAGAGATTAAAGCCCCATTTTTGTGAGTGTTGAGGATCCTGCTGTGTGTCTTGTCTGCTGAAAAGCATTGGTTTCCTTGGTGTGGTTATGTGACATTCTTAAATGACATCCTGTCCCCAGTATGGAAGGACCAAATTTCAAAGGAAGATCATAATGAAAAGGAAAGGTGGATCCCAAGTTCCAAGTTTCTCTCCAGGTGACATTTGTAGACATCTCTCCATTTTTTAGGAAACTTGATCAGAATACATGAAAATCACAAAACAAAACAGTCTCTTCTTTGCTTTTAGGAACCTTTATTGAGATGTCCAAACTAGACATCTATCTGTCTCAGCAGCCACAGCCCTCTCTAGCGGTCCCTGGAGAGAAGCATCTCTGCTCCAGCTGTTGCCTCCTCTCTACCACACCTGCACCTTACCTAGTGTGTGTGCTTCTCTTCTCCAAACAGGCCGACATTTTGACTTTTGCTTTCTTCCTCACCAAGGCCACATTCTCCTGTAATGCTGCTTGAGAAAGGGAAGAGCCAGACTGTAGGACGCTATCCAACACATGCTGAGGCCCCTGCCGTGTGTAGTGACTGATCACGGAGCCCTGGGCCCTAGAGGAGGCAAACAGGCAGGCCTACAGATGCAGATATCTGACTAGAATTCTTTGCACACACTGCTGCTAATAGGGGGCAGGGTAGGACCCCATTGGGAACTGGCTTTCATGGGGAGCTCGCTGGAGTTCATCAGTGAGGCCTATGAAACCCTGGTGTCCATTCAGAACAAAACAAATGAAGTGTGTTCTTCTCACATCCCCAGGGCTTTGGCTATGGGGATCTGACCTTTCCCAGGATTTAGTGGTGACTTTTTTTATGCAGGTGATATCAGCTCTTTAACATGTATTAAAGAGGAAGAAAGAAGATAAATATGACAACAATTTACTCTTATCAAAAAATGTGTGTCAGCTACACAGCTGTTTTCCTAGCCTTGATTCGTGTACAATGAAGGCCTTGTTTCTCCGGCTACTTTATTGATGTGACCTGGCAAGATTAATAAACCTATTTTTTGCCCTAAACTGTGTTCTCAGACTTCAGTCATCCAATAGTGGTGTTGTCTGGATGAGTCCTCGCCCTGGTCCCCCGCCAAGGCTGCTGGCTGGAAGGAGGAAGGGGCGGGGCATGAATGTTCACCTGGAGAGGGTTCTGTTCTCTCTGACGTGACAAGTCACCAAACAGGTTTTGTGTCTTCTCTTCACAACAAGGCTTTCTCCTCTTGGCTTTAAAGTATGGGGACATGTCCCCATATCCTTTCCTAATCTACTAGTCGGACAAGCCCTGCTTTCAAATACCTGAGGAAAGAGAAGCCAGCGCTGTAAACTGCCGTGTCCTGCCACATCCTGAACATCGCAGCTCTTTCTGACTGAGTTTGAAATGGAGGCCCCGTCAGCAATTGTTCAGCCTCAGGCCTCCCACTCACCCCCTCCTCACCAGAATCACTTGCTCTCTCTGGGCATCAAAGCCCTGGGGGGTGGAGGACACTGAGAATCCCTCCTCTGCTGGAGATGCCTAGAGCTGTCCCATACTTTTCAGCATAGAAAGAATTAGTCTTTGTGGGTGACAGGTGAAAAGCTTTTAAAGGTGCCTTTATCCAGAACTGTAAGACCGTCCTCCGAAATCCTATTTTCTAAGACGTCTGACTGGGTATGGTAGTGCAGCGCTGTATTAGTCTCACTTGGGAGGCAGAGGCAGGAGGATGAATTCAAGGTCAGCCTCAGCTACAAGCAGGTTAGAGGTCAGCCATGGGACCCAGTCTCATAGCAAGACTTCAGAAATGCCAATCACCCCCCCCCACACCCCCCCCCCCCCCCCCCCCCCCCCCCCCCCCCCCCCCCCACCACCACCCCACCCCCCCACCCCCCCCCACCCCCCCCCACCCCCCCCCCCCCCCCCCCCGTGACAGCAGGCTCTACACTCCCTCCGGGGGACTGCCCTGGGAGGGGTGGGCAGCCACAAACAACTCCCAGGAACAGAAACTAGTTCCTTTAGCCTTCCTCCTTGTCCTCTGAACTATATGAACTTTCTGTTGTGCAACAATTTAAGGAAGAAGGAGGCATGATGAGGACTTCCAGAAAAGTCTGCAACCCACCAGGTATTCTCCAGCCTAGAGGAGAGCAGCACTGAGTGTCATCTGTCTGGGAAATGTCTTGCCAGTCCCCCTGAGTGATTGGCCTTGGGTCCTCATCCAGGCCCCAGGACTTTAAGGTATCCTGGGATCTAGACCAAGGCAAGTTAGGAGGCTTCTTCATATATGCTTAACGTAGGTTCTCGAATCCCCAGCCTACCTTAAAATCCTCAGAGTCATCTATTTCCTTTCTAGGGCCATACTTTTGAGCTTCTGGGGCATTTGGAAGGGGACTAAGCTATAGACCAGCCACTCTTAGTTCAGGGCTCCGATCCCCACAGCCAGCCATGGAGGCAGGCTGGAACCTTCCTGCTGTAGTCATGGGTGAAAACTCACAGTTGGAAGCTGAACCTAATAGAACCTAGTCACTGATAAACAGGTCACACTTCATAAACTCCAATTTCAGAGTATGTGGTGGGAAGACAAGCTGCCAAGGGACTAGTGAAAATTCTGGAAATACTTTCAAAGGGTGAGGCTGAGTGAAGGAGGAACCCTAACACCAGGGAGTTGGCTTGTGTGCCTGTGTGTGTGCAAGCATGTGTGCAGACATATATTCTCTTCTAGGGCAACCAGGCTGATTTCAGCCCTTGGCATCCTGTGCTCCTTAGGTGAGCATATCAGCCTTGAGTGTTGCCACATACAACTAGAGGCCTGGCCTTGTTACTAAGGATGCTTCTAGCTCTCTGTGGCCTTTGGGAAATGACAGAAGCCCTGGGACACCTGAAATCAGGTTGCTTGCAAGTTGTAGGTTGCTGTGACAGCAAGTTACAAAGATCTCTTCAGCTACCATCTCATTCTCTTGCCCAGTAGTTTCATAGACCAGGAAGACTTTGTCCATTTTTTGTTTGTTTTTGTCTACTTGCTTGGTGTGTGAGCATATGAGTTTGAGGAAGATCGCCTCTTCCTTGGGAGGCAGAATGAAGAGCTCACGGAGCCTAGGACGCCACATTACCTGAAGTTCCCCCTTCCTGTCTCTTGCCTTATAACCTAGCCATATTCTTTTACATTCATATCCATATTATTTCGGAAGCTTTTTGTAAGGTTGTTTTTCAATTTATTCCTCTGTGTGTTTGTGTGTGTGTGTGTGGTATGGTATGTGTGTGCTGTGTGTGCATGTGTCTATGTGTATGTGTGTGGTATGGTGTGGAGTATGTGTGTGTGTGTGTGTGTGTGTGGTGTGTGGAGTGTATGTGTGTGTGTGTGTGTGTATGGAGTGTGTGTGTGTGTGTGTGGTATGTGTGTGCTGTGTGTGCATGTGTCTATGTGTATGTGTGTGGTATGGTGTGGAGTGTGTGTGTGGAGTGTATGTGTGTGTGTGGAGTGTATGTGTGTGTGTATGTGTGTGTATGTGTGTGTGTGTATGTGTGTATGTATGGAGTGTGTGTGTGTGTGTGTGGAGTGTATGTGTGTGTGTGTGTGTGTGTGTATGGAGTGTCTATGTGTATGTGTGTGGTATGGTGTGGAGTGTGTGTGTGGAGTGTATGTGTGTGTGTGTGGAGTGTATGTGTGTGTGTGGATTGTATGTGTGTGTGTGTATGTGTGTGTGTATGGAGTGTGTGTGTGTGTGTGTGTGTGTGTGTGTGTGTGTGGTATGGTGTGGAGTGTGTGTATGCTGCTGTGTGCGCATACATGTGGGGTGACAGAGGAGGATGTCTGTTGTCCTCTTCTCTCACCTTCCACCTTACCCCCTTGAGACAGGGTCTCTGGGTCTGACTGAACTCAGAGCTTATTGTGGTTCAGCTAGACTGGCTAGCCAGCAAGTCCCACTGATCCTTCTTTCTCTGGCCCTGACTCCCAGTGCTGGTGTCACAGGCTCATATGACCATGCTTGACTTTGTGTGTGGGTCCTAGGGATCTGAACCGGGCTCCTAATGCTTGAGTAGCAAGCACTCTTCTCCCCCCAAGCCGTTACTCACCCCAGTCTCTCTGTCTCTCTGTGCGTCTCTGTCTCTGTCTCTGTGTCTCTCTGTTGTTTTGAGAAAAAGTCTCACTACACAACATAGGCTATCCTCATAATTACCCCCCAGGATGCTGGGATCATAGGTGTGTGCTCCATGCCTGGATTCTCAGTTCACTCTAAAAGAATAGAATTAAACTGTTTATAATGTAAAAACAGCCGGTGGAGGTGAGACCTTAACTCGAAAATATTATTTGATATTTGTTTTTCGCTTTTGGAGACAGGGTCTCACTATGTAGCCTAGGCTGACCTCACTCTCCTGATCCTCCTGCCTCAGTCTCTAGAGTAGCTTGGGTTACAGGGATACATCACCAGGCCCTTCTTAAAACTTGTTTTCTTAATCTCTAAAGCCTGGGAGGTAAACCAGTAGGTGCCAAATTAGACCCAGTTCCTTTATTCAACAAAGTCTTGTGTCTCTTTCACAGGGTGGGCACTGAGTGGTGACAGATAACCTTTTTAGCCCGGTGATTACCGGCCCAGGGGATGGGGGAGGGGCGGGAGCCACGTGCAGCGGACGCTCACAGGAAGGTCTCTGTCCACCAGGTCTTCCTGGGGCCTCTGTTTCCATTGTGTTGGTCCCTGGGCTGCAGAGGTCTTGCCTTTCTCACCTCCGGTACCTGTTGATGCTCCTCAAGCCAGGGCAGGACTGTTGCCTCCTCTCCTTCTCTTCTTCCAGGTGTGGAGCTGGCTACTCCTCACCAGGTCATCGAAAGGAAGGTGTGTGTGTGCGTGTGCGTGTGTGCGCGTGTGTCCCGTGCAGCATCTCTCTAGAGAGCTCGGTTCACCTTCCTTGGAGTCACTTCCTGCTCTCTCCCGGACTTGGAGTTATCGTCCCCCTAACAGCAGACCAGGAGGGCTTTTCATTTTGAGTAAGATGAGCCTGAGTCATCTTGAATCTGGGCCTGGAGCTCGTATAGCTGAGTCTCTCAGGAGGTGGGAGGCAGTGTTCCAGCCCTGCAGCAGAGGCGGGAGCCTCTGACCTCTGACTTGGAAGAGACACTTGGAAGCAAGACCCTTGTTCCCTGTTTTCATCCCTTTCCCCAGGACTTGATTCAAATTGCACCCAGAACTGCACTCTGCGCAGGGCTCCTGACCAGCTACATGGGAACTCAGGAGGGGTGTGGGGAGAGTACCCAGCTGCCTACTGCAGTCTTCAGAAGTCATAGCAGTTACTAAAAAGGCAAGAAGGCTTCAGTGGGGGACCTCTAGCCAGGGCTGCAGGCTCCAAGAGGGTAGGCATGAGAAGGCACATGTCTGTCGTGTATCTAGACCCGAACCCATTATGACACAACCACAGAACAAACTCTGGCCCCTCTAACGATCTTGGCACAAACGCCGGTAAGTCTGCCAATGTCTGTAAATGGCATTGCTGACATCTATGTCCCGTTCTGCTGGGATGTGCCCGCATCAAAGAACATAGTGTTTCCTGCCTTGGGAGGCTCTACCCTTTGCCTAAGCTTGTTGCTATTTTTGTCAATTTCTTCTGGGAAGAACTACCTTCTATGCCTTTAGGCCAGATTGTAAAAAGAACATCACTATTTCCTTTTAGGCCTTTTCCCCACTCAGCTCAGTCATCCACCTCCTACATTCTTGATTCCAGGAACGATCTGCTATTTCTGAACATCAGATCCAGCCAGGGGTGTGGCACCCACCTGTAATCCCAGCACTTGGGAGGTGGAGGCTGGGGGATCAGGAGTGCAAGGTGATCCTGGGCGGAATAAATATCGAGTCTGAGGCCAGCTTGGACTACGTGAGACTTTACAAAAACCAACAAATCAGTTCCACATGATGTCAAAATCTTGGTCCTCGGATTTCAGATTCCACATCGCTTCAGTGAGGAGGAAAGACGCACCGAAAGGGCTAAGGACCTTGAACCTGGGTGTGGAGAGGGTCTGAGAGGCCCCCAAGGGCTGGTGTGAAGTGTGTAGCAGTTAGGCTGGTTGGAGGGGGAAGGGCGTCCACCCTTGTGGGCCTGCATGCTAGGGCATAGGAACTGTCCTTGGTGGCCAGGGCTGAGGTGTGCCCTGGTTCACACAGATCACCCGCCTCTGAGTGCCCAGCCTCTGAGTGTCACTATGCCACTGACCCTTGGACCCTCAAGGAGGTGATCCCGATGAGCTATCTCATCAGGGTCATCTGTGGGCCTGAGTGAGATCAGAGGCTTAGCACATGCCTGGCTCACACCGCTGTCATCACAGCCATTGCCCACACCACAGTGACAGAAGGGAAGTCCCTCCTAGCCCTGGGGACCTGAAGCAAGACCAGGAGTGGCAACTGCAGTGGGATTGCACACTCTGGCATTCCACAGAGGTCCCCATCCAGCATCAGCCTGTGGGTCCTGGCTTCCTGCGTCCAGACACAACTAACTGGTTTTAGATTCTGTTCCACTGGGGACTGAGCTGCAGGGTTTCTTGCCTGCTTTCTAAAGATACGTGTCCACAGTTTATTTTCCTTCTCTGGGGCTGGGTTAGCCTGGCTTCCTGCTCAGAAACCCAACACTGGATAAAGCCGTGCATCTGAACTCACACTTCACACCTCCTTTCTCAGCCTGTGGAGAACATGGTGTTCTTCCCATAGCCACCCTTGTGGTCCTCCTCCCTAGAGGCAAGGCTAGCCCAGTTCTGCCAGAACACTGGGGACCTGTGTGGCCAGCAACAGCCCTCAAATGTGTTCCATCCACACCACATTCTTACTATATACACCAGGATGGCCTGGACCTCAGAGAGCCACTGCCTCCTGAGTGCTGGGATTAGAGGCACATGCCACCATGCCTGGCAGAGTCTGCATGTTCCACAGGCCCTTTGTGAGAGTCGAATGAATGGCAGAAAACAAAGTGTATTCCTCTGTCAAGGTGCAGAATGAGTGCTGGGCTACAATACTGTTTGGGGGAGGGGGGCGCGTTACACTCACCTTCGCAGCCTCGGTGTACTTGGTGTGGTACCTGGCACACAGATGCTCAAAAACAGCTGTTCAATTGAACAGCTGTGAGAGAATAAGAGCAACTCAGACCTTAAGGGGAGTTTGCTACCCTCTTAGCAAGTACAGTCTGGCTACGAGGACAGAGACACAGGGAGAGATGCAGAGATAGAGACAGACAGGCAGAGTAAACAGTAGGCTGAGGCCATTTGGAGGAGCTAAGTATAACACCCTAGGGAGATGATCAGTGGGGTCTCCCTACTCTGACAAGGTAATGGTTCCTGTATCTCCCACACATGAACTCTGGGTCTTCCTCGAATGGACCAGAAGGTTAGGTGTTAGTTGCAACCAACCCTTTATGGAGCCATCCTACTAGCATTTGTATCCCTACTATGTGCTGCTCTGGGAGGTGAGCACATAATGGTGAGCATGCCGCACAGGCTACACCCTCTCCAGCCTGAAGCCCAGGTGGGAGAATAGACAGACTGATTTTGAGGTGTGACTATACTGTAAAACGGGACGTATGGGAACTGCAGAAGCGAGGGCAAGGGAGATGACGAAGCTGATACCCGAAGGACAAACTAGAGCCACTGGGACCAAAAGTCAGGCAAAGTGAGCTCAGGCAGAAGGACCCAAAATAGATCAGGAAGAGGAGGGTGTATGAGGAATGGTGGCCTGTGGTACCACTGGACAAACACTGCCCTCGAATGAGGCAGGGCCTGTGGGAAGAGACGTGGTCCCTGCCCACTTAGGCTACTAATGGCCTAAGTTAAATAGCCAAAAACCATTTAACAAATAGCACCATAGTTTACACCGGGGACACAGTAAAACAGAAGAAGGAAGAAGGAAAAAGAAGAAAATGAAGAAGAAGAAGAAGAAGAAGAAGAAGAAGAAGAAGAAGAAGGAGAAGGAGAAGGAGAAGGAGAAGGAGAAGGAGAAGGAGGAGGAGGAGAAAGGAGAAGGAGAAGAAGAAGGACGAGGAGGAAGAGGAGAAAGAAGGAGGCTCTTGTTATTCTAGTGATGAAGACAAGAAAACAAACAAAGGGGACAATAATGTGGGGAGAGGGCCAGGGCCAAGACATGGGTGGAATTCCTGACAGGACAGGTGAGTGGGGCCCAGGAGTGGAAGGGCAGTGTCATCACAGGTAATTAGGAGTTGAGAATGTGCCAAGTCAACTCTCAAGTCACCCCACACAGGAGCTCTGTGACTTCAGACTGATGGTTGCAACATCCCAGCTTGCAATCAAAGAAAGGGAAAACGTCCAAGCTTCCTGGGAAGGAACAAAACAAATAATACTCTACATAACGAATACTGTACTATACGTACTCGGTACACTACAGCGTGCTGTACCAGCATCCACTGTGCTCTTCCACGCTATTCTTATTATACACCACCACACTGTAACCCTGCCTAGCAAACGTCTGGAGGAACTGAGCCCAGGAACTGCAGCTGCGAACAAGAAGCCCTGTTTGTTTGGCTTGACATTTGGGGTCTCAGTCCCATGTTGTAAGAGAGCCATTTCTAAAACTGGTTCTCTGTCCATCCAGTTCCCAGACTGTATCCAGGCAAGTGGTGAATGACAGGCAGGGAGGGGCCTGTGGGTTGGGCTAATAACACTTAATGGGAGATGGAACCTCAGATCCAGACACCAGCCACACTGGCTGATCCTCTAATGACAGAGGGCATTTGGTGGGTGTGCCTCCTGTGTGGGTTGGCTGCCTTCAGAGGCATCATCACAGGAGAGTCCTAATTGGATCATCTGACACAGGGCCTTGGACAAAACTTACCTTGGGTTCACGCTTTGTATTTTTGAACACTTTTTTAAAAGATGCATTTCCTTTTTAATTACACATGAGTGTGTGAGCCCACGCGCATACACTCAAGGGTCTGTGTGTGGATATATGCACACGTGAGTTCAGATGCTTGTGAAGTGTAGAAGAGCATGTTGGACCTCTGGATCTGAAGTTACAGGTGGCTATGAGCTGCATGACACGGGTGCAGGGAAACAAACTCAGGTCCTCTGCAAGAACCTGCTCCTTAACCTCTGAACCCAAACCTCTAGCTCCCCATTTTGTATTTTTGAAGAAATGTGCAGGAGGAAGAAATGCTTGGAAGTGGAAATTGGCATATCTGTGGAATGGAGATGAGCTTGGGCCGGGCCCTGCCATCAACATGCTGTAAGGCCTGACCCAAGTCACGGCTCATGAGATTAGCCAGGAGCAATTAGACCATGCTATAATAAGAAAGCCCCCTATGGTCTTAATGAATTAGTAAAATGAAGCCTATTTTACTTATGGCCATCATCTAGGTCTGGTATTCCTTCTCCATTAGGTTGGAGGCACCAGCCTATGGTTCGATGATGTCCCCCAAAATTCATGTATTAGAAACTTTACCCCTAGTGCAACAGTGTAGGAGGTGGGGCCCACTGGGAAGTGTTGCAGTCAAAGAACAACCCTGTCAGTAAGTGAGTATGCTTCCTTGCCTGCTCTGACATATCCTATTGTCTTACAATACCTCTCACTAGGGAGAAGATCCTCACCAGACACAGCCCCTCCACCTTGGACTTCCTGGCCTCAAAGCTGTTAGCCAATTTAAACCTCCCTTGTTTACAAATAACCAGGCAGTGGTATTCCTGAACAGCGTGTGACAGACTACAACAGTGCCCCCAGTGTCCCTGTGGCACAGAAGGATGGGGGACTGAGAGCATCCTGTGGGCCAAGCCTGGCTGACATTTCTCCTCCTGCCATGCGTCACTGGACTGGGTTCATCACATTGCACCATCGGGGAGTCAGTATGCTCCCCAGGAAGAGACAGCTATGGAGCTGGAGCAGGGTTTTCATGCTGAATGCTTTCATGCATGTTCCATTCTGGAATAAAGGCCAGGCAAAGTTACATGCTGGAGCCACTGAGACTTTCCTGTCATCCAAAAGTTCAGTAAGCGACACACAGAGCCACAGCAGTTACAGTCCTGGATAGCTACAGGGAGGCACAGCCCGAGGGCAAGTGAGGGTGTGTGTTAGCAACTGGCTTTCCCATAAAGGCATGTCTGCATGCACACACAACTGTGCGTATCTGGGGCTGGAGAGACGGCTCAGTGGTCAAGAGACTGGCAGCTCCTGCAGAGGAAGGATATGTTCACAGCAGCCACACAGTGGCTCCCAACCAGGTGTAACTCCTCCTCCAGGGGATCCAGTGCCCTCTTCTGGCCCCCTTGGGTACCAGGCATGCATAGTACACATAAATTCAGGCAAGCAAAACATTCATACACATAAAAAACAAAACAAAACCCAAATATGTGTTTCTTATAAATCCTGCTGATATAAAGGGTGCAAACTACACAATCTATAAATAATGTTAAAATATATAATACTCTAACTGTAAATTCCATATACCCAGTTGATTCACGGATAACTTGTTCACTGATTTGTGTCAAACTCATCTTCAGCCATGATCTGACAAATGAACTTATATATCATTTGACACTTAATTTTTCCACTAAATGTATTGTCCTTAAGGGACTTGAGAGATGACTCAGTGGTTAGGAGCCTGTGTGGCTTTTGCAGAGGACCTGAGTTCAGTCCCCAGCACCCACAGCAGGTGGCTCACAGCTGTCTGTGACTCCAGCTCCAGATGACTAGACTCTCCTTTCTGGCCTCCACAGGCACTTGGACACGTGTGACACACACTCATGCAGACACAGGCACAGACACATTAATATACATATAAATAAATCTTTAAAAATCCATTGTCCTTAAACCTGCTATGTGATCTTTACACACTTTGTATTTATTAAAAATTGTATTTATTAAGTGAGGTCTTGGTGAATTGGGTAATGATTTTCAAACACTAGAAAAAAGATTGTGTGTGTGTGTGTGTGTGTGTGTGTGTGTGTATGTACACCTGAACTGCTTGCTGGGCACTAAATTCAGGTATAACTCATGTCTCAGTTAATCCGCCTCACTACCATTTTCTTCCTTCATCACTTTCTCAAGTATGGCCCCACCCACAAAGCAACATACCAAGCCCTGATTTGTAGTATTTGCCTATTGCAGGGAATTAAATACTCCTACCCAGCTGGGCGGATTTCCAGGATGTGACATCACTGAGCTGAGCTGGGAGGACGTGTTCAGCAGTAACCACCCTGTGGTATTTCCCTTGAGGACCAGGCCAGGAGGGAGCTCAGGGCCAGCCCTTCAGGCCAGGCCTTCCACCTCCTACTGCTGAGGTATGAACATGGTTGCCTGTGGTGGGTGAGGCCAAACCACCAGCCTGGCCGAGCAGCCCAGGACATCCATCCTGAAATCCGTCACCAGGCTTTCAGGTCTTGGCTAACGAAGCATCCTGTGGCAGACTTTGCCTTTGTGGGATGAGAGGCCCAGGGAGTCTCCAGGATGCGTATGTCTCGTGGCATGGCCAACTGTATTAACAGAACAGAGAGTGAGCATGTCTGAGAGCTGCCCGGGGCTTCAGCCTGAATATCTATATACACGTGACCTCCAGGTCACATCCGTACTATGGAGGAAACCGAGGCAGGAACACTTAGGATCCCACAGAATCTATAGCTAGTCAGGGCCAGAGCCAAGAAGTGGGCCAGGCGGTCTCGCTCTTTGCTGAGACCCTGAGCTTCTGTCCCCCTCCTAGGGGTCTTGTCCTAGGAACTTTTCCTCTGTTCTGGGATGTGCCAAGCCTGTGAGTCCTGTTGTGTGAGGTACACGAACCAAGGCAGGCCCCGGTTGTGGGGCTAGCAGCTTAGACAACTTGGGAGACATTTATTTTAGAAAGAGAGTACAGGCCAGGCAAGGTGGCACATGACTTTAATCTCGGCGTTTGGGAGGCACTGGGCGAGTGAGTTCAAGGCTATCCTGATTTACATAAAAAGTTCCAGGTCGGCCAGGGCTATACAGTGAGACTTTGTCTGAAAAACAAACAAACAGCTACAAAATACAAAACTGAACCAGGGCTTCCTGAGTGTTTTTCTTCTGTGTCTCTCTCCTCTGGAAAAGCGAAACAATAACCCAGAAAGTCAACTCAGGTTGTCTGAGGGAAAATCCCAAAATAGCTGGCCTCATTGTCCACTCCCTGCCAGTGGGATGTGGCCCCTTGGGTGTGCCTGGGGTGCAGATTGCTTGCAGGTGGCAGGGAGTGATTCAGGTGGGAAGGGCTGGCACACACCGGCTTTTGGAAAACAAGAAGATGGGAAATTCCTAGTGGGGAGGAAGCTGGTAGAGCAGGAGGAGGTAACCCACCCAGCCTCCAGCCTCCAGCCCGAGAAGGAAATCAGGGCCTGTTCCAGCACAGATAGTATCACAAGTGACCCACCAGAAAGCAATGCTCCTGAAGGGATGTCTGAGGGAGGTACCACCCAAACTGCGTTTTGGGCTTCTTTTTTTTTTTTTTTTTTTTTTGTATGGGAGGTGGGGAGTAGGGGGGTTTGGGTCAAGGTCTTACTATGTAGCTCTGGCTGTCCTGGAACTCACAGACTAGACTGGCCTCAAACTCACAAAGTGAGTGCTGGGATTAAAGGTGTGTACCACCATGCCTAGTTGGGTTTGAAAATTTCAAAAATCACCAGCACCACTAATTAGAATATTCTCTGCCATCAGAGTATGGCTTCCTCCCTAATAAATCAGCTCACAGGCCACAGGGATAAGTGGGCAAGGTGCAGGTCTGTCTGTGAGCTGGGGACAGGAGGCCCCTGAGGGAGACGAAGGTCAACTAGGAGGTGTCAGGCCCTAGCAGAAGGAAATTCAGTGCCCGAGTGGAGGATTAGAAGGCTACTGGGGGTGGTGGAGAGTATAGACAGCATCCCCACAGAAGAGGCAAGGGTTAAGAGGTCAATAATTACAGAGAACTTAACCAGATAAGCCAGGATCTGAAGGACAATGGAGCCAGTGACTCCTGTCTGGAGAAGGTTACGTGAATAGAAAGAAGCTCAGAATGAACCTTTTCTGTTGAACCACAGTTGGAGACACTGATATGCACTCCAGTTTCAATCTACATCGACAAAGAGTGAGAAAATATGGCCACAAACATGTGTATCTGTAAGTCCACGTGCACAGACAGACCTATGTCTCCTAGCTTAGTCACCAAGGGCCTGAGGACAGTCACAACCTGACCTCCACGGGCACACACAATGTGTCTACTGACTTCTGATAATACTCATTCTCCACTGATCAGAGAAGGGCTCCAGAGAGAAGAGACGACTCCAGAGCACTTGGGCAGGGAAGGTAGAGAACAGAAAGTAATGTAGCAGCACACCTGAATCACAGCACTTGGAAGACAGAGGCAGGCAGATTTCTGTGAGCTCAAGGTCAGCCTGTTAGGAATTACCCAAAGCTGCCGGGCCACATTCCAAGACTCCTTCCCCAGTACCCGCCCAACCTCCACACCCCAGCTCCAGCGACCACTTTCACCTTCTGTCTCCAGGTATTAGAATATTACAGCCCCCAGCCACCTGTCCTGGGTCATCAGCAGGAGACTGGTGCCAATTCCCATATAACACTGGTGGGCTTCCGGCTCTCTCTCTCTCTCTCTGCCCAGCTTTCTCTACCCCATGTCCCATGCTGTCCTGCCCTCTCTCCCTTTCTCCCTCCTCCCTCTCTCTGTCTCTTTTTCTTTCCCCCACTCAGAAGCGGACACTTCATGTCTCACCCCACCCCAATAAACCTCCTGTGTGAGACCCTGTTGCATGGTGTCATACCCATTTCTATCACAGCCTGGCACCTGGTCCATACAGAGAGTTCCAGACCAACCAGAGCTACACAGTAAGACCTTACGAGAAGAAGAAGAAGAAGAAAGGAGGAGCAGGAGGAGGAGAGGGGGAGGAGAGGAGGAGGAAGAGGAAGAAGAGGAGGAGGAAGAGGAGAGGAAGTGTTTGAATGATGGTGACATGCACACAGAAACCAGCTTAGAGGGGCTCTCACAGACTCAATCTGACATCATTTGAGCATGAAATTATGCTAGAAGATTATAGTCCATTACAACTCATTAAATAAAAGAGGAATCCATGTGAGGCCAGATACGCATTAATTAATTATACTAGTCATAGGAATACTCATAAGCATACTTATCGCTAATTATTAACTGTAATGATTTATTTGATGAGTAAAAGGATTTTTATGTAGTTTCAAAGTACCACTCCACAAAATAGTTAATTACAAAGGAAAAATAGCTTTATATGGAGAAGTCTGGTAGGCACTCCCTCGTTTGAGAGACACAATTCTATCAGGGATGGGGTGGACAGAAATCACACCATGGGAACACAGTGTCACTTCATGTTGCTCCATCCAGAAGGGGAGCCACCATCCAATCCCCGTATCAGAAAACATAAAACTCACGCTGACTCAACGCTATCATCCTAAATCAGCAAGAGACTAGAGACTTCCAGACTGAAGGGAGAGAAGAGATGTGGCAACCAAACATCACACACATTTCTGCTCTGGATCCTTCTGCTTATGTGAAAGAAATGTCAAAACCATCAAATTCAAGATGGAGCTGTCTGTGACAACCTCAACAATAACAGAAGGAAGTAAAGCTGGAAGTCTACCGGCTGGGAGGCTGGCTCTGTCGGTAGAGGGCCTACAGTACAAGCATGGGGACAAGTGAAATTGGGGCTTAGCAGTGGTTGACATCTGCAGTCCCAGCCCTCGGGGGAGAGGTGGGTAGAAACAGGCAGATCCCTGGAGCTTGCTGGTCAGCCCCTCTGAATCAGTGAGTTCAAGGCTGGCCTGGTCTACAAAGCAAGTTCCAGGACAGTCAGGGCTCCACAGAAAAGCCCTGTCTTGAAAAACAAAGCAAAATAAAACAAACAAACAACAAGAAAGGAAAGTATTTATAAAAACCTACTTCTTTTAGTACAAGATTTGCCTAGGAACTATCTGTTTAACCTTAGTCCGACACCACTGTGGTAATTAGTCAGTAAGGTTACAGACTCAGTTTGGTGTACTCCTTCCCATTTTTATCTTTACAAACATCCCCTGGCTTTGGTGTTTTTTTAATATGCCATAGTTGCTAAGGTGATCACAGCCCCCCCTGTAATGCTCTGATAGCCCCTCGTAAATACACCAGTTTTGCTGTTCTTGTATGGATGTGTACATGCATGCATATTTGAACATTTGTGTACACGGGCTGCTCGTGTGTGTGTGTGTGTGTGTGTGTGTGTGTGTTTTCCATGTGCATGTATGTGTGCAGACGTGGGGCAGAGGACAACCTCAGATGTCCGTCCTCGGGTGTCATCCACTTCTTACATTTTTATGATTATTACTTGTGTGTATGACATCTGTGTGGAGATTAGAGGACAACTTTGTAGAGTCATCTCTCTCCTTTCATTTTTAAGCGGCTTCTAGAGTCAAACTCAAGTCATCAGGTTTGCATGGCGAGCATCTCACCCACGGCGCCATCTTTTGGCTTTACCTTGGGGATTTTTTTTTAAAAACAGAACCTTTCTCTGGAGCTCTCCAAATCGTCTGGATGAATGTCCAGCAAACACCAGGACTCTCTGCTCCTGCCTCCCCAGGGCTGGGATCGCCAGCACACATTACCATAATTAAAACAACAACAACAACAAAAACTGGTTCTGGAGACTTAAACGCAGGCCCTCACGTCTGCATGGCAGGTACTTCAGCGCGACAGCCATCTCTCCAGCCTGTATCATAGTCTCTGGTTCCCATCAAAAGGACATCACAGGAAGACCGGAGGAACTTGAGAGAGGAGTGGACGGTAGTTAGGGGCAACATGAACATCCAGGTTCTGACACCCGTGTAGCAGTGACATAGAGAGGTGTTCTTGCTGAAAATGTATGTCATGGGATTTGAAGCTGAGGAGGTCCTGACACAAGTTTTTCCCAAGTAGTTCTAAGAAGAAAAAAAAAATCCTACTTTCAAGCTTTTCTGTAAAAGTGTAAGGTTGTTGCTAAATCAGTCAGGCCATGGGGCTGGAGAGGTGTCTGTTCTTCCAGAGGACCCTGGTTCAATTCCCAGCAACCACATGGCAGCTCACAACCAACTAGAACTCTAGTTCCAGGGGATCTGGTGCCCTCTTCTGGCCTCCACAGGCACTGAACACTACACACACACACACACACACACACACACACACTCTCTCTCTCTCTCTTTCTTATAGATCGGGACACACATGCAGGCAAAGCATTCATATGTATAAAATAAAAAAAATTTAGGAAGAAAACCCTTCTTTCCTCTCTACAATGCACTTTTGTTTTAGTTTTGCTTCTGTTTGTTGCAATAGATAATTGTTCTCTAATCATATAATAAAACTGACATTTCCAAAGGTACAGCAAGTTACCCAGGGCTTTGTTTCCTTCCTGGCTCATCTCCAGGTAACCTCAAGGATTCACAGTCGCTAAGGCTCCAAATCAGGGTATGTTAATCATGCTAAAGAGAGAGAGAGAAAGAGAGCAGAAAGGACGTGGGAGTGCACTGTTAGGCATTTGCACTAGCGTCTAGACACACTCATTTCCTAAGGAAACGATTTAGAGTGGGGGCAAGGAGAAAGAAGAGAACCAGGAATGAGAGAGCATAGACCTGGGCATGGCAGTGCATGCCCATAACCTCTAGCTACTTCGAAGTCTGACACGTGAATCTAAGACTTGAGAGTTCGAGGTCAACCCAGTGAGACCTTGTCTGAAACAAACACCACCACCAAACAACAGCAAGAAGAGCAGCAGAGGGATTGGAGGGGAAGGAGGGAAGCTGGGGTTGCCACAGTCAACCCTCACCTCTGTGAGTCTGGCCTCCTGCCAGCCCCGATCTCTGACATCACTGAGCAAGCATTTGTAGCAGTTGCTTCACACCTGCTGGCCCCAGAACATTCCATTCTGAGGCCCTTTGCCAGGAGCAGTGCATTCCCAGGCAAGGGGTGAAGCCCCAGGGAGACCCCTCTGGGTCCTGGCTGGGAGTTCAAACCAGCAATTATCAGCCTCCACTGACTCCTCTGCAGCCCCTTTCATCTCCCATCTGCTGCACCAGGCATCTCTCACTCCCCATCAGCCCCCAGGGCTGCCTGGCGCCACCCTGGAGGAGGTGACTTACAGGTCAGGCCAGAAATGGCATCCATAGCTCCTGTCTTGTGAATTTGGAGCTCCGGCCCCATTTCGACTCCAAAGCAGAGGGAATCTCTTCCATCTGCACTGGCTTTATAGTGGCCTGCTCTGTCAGTCTCTGGCTGCTATCCGTACCGATTTTAAGTATCTATCTGTCTGACTGAGATGAGAGCCGCCTTTCAGTCCTAGAGACCCCAGGAAACCTCGCCTCGAAGTTGTCTATGGGCCAGGCAAGGTCCTACTTGTGCCTCGTGGTCTCCGTGTGCTATGGGAGTCCACTCACTCAAGCTGTGGTCATCATTTAGGGAAGTGATAAGATGGCACTAAAACCAGGTCCCCACAACTCAGAGTGACAATGCTGCCCCCTCATCCAAATGGCCTGCTTTCATTACCCAGGAAAAGTTGACCTTGGCTGGACAGTCAAAGGGGGTGAGCATGCACTGTCTATTGGACATTGCTAAGGGTCCTATTTGGTCTTCTGAACTCATTCTCATGAGCCCTTTATTTTCTGCACTTAAGAACCTGTGAGCTGAAGGTCTTCCGTGACTGACAAACAGGGCACAAACTAGCCATCAGACTACACTGCACCCATCCCCCATCTAGACCCTTAAAACTGCCAGGTGGGGTGAGGATGGCGTGGGCTCACCGAGCAGACAGTATGTTATTTATTTAGGTTCCATGGACACACCCAAGGTCAAATGGCTAGGTGGGTAGTATCACCCAATCTCATGTCTCCATCTGGGTAGATGAAGAGCATTTAAGAGCCAATTAGAAAAGGCGAAGGATACTGGAAGGTCTGTAATCCTCAGGCTCTGGAGGCTGTGAGTTTGAGGTTCAGCCTGGGTTACAGACCAAGACCCTCTCTCAAAGATCAAACCAAATGAAACCATACAAACAAACAAACAAAAAAAAAAAACCCAAAAAACACCAAAAATGAAAAACACAAACAAAAACCCAAAGGAGTTAAATGGAAGGGTAAGTTACATTCTTCCCTTTGCAGCCTGACTTCACTCTACCCCCTGCTTACAGGAACCCACACAGTCATGAAGCACCTGGCCAGATCCACATTCTCAACACAACCTGACAGGCAGGAACACACTCTGTGCTGCCTGGGAAAAAGGCCCTTCTGCAAAACCACTGCATTCTCATTTCTAGAATGAACCGGAGCAAGGACCCCGTGATCTACTGACCATACTGCAGATTGACAGCCCTCAACTGAAAGTTGTCCTTGGGAACAGTGGGAGCAGAAATCACACCTGCACCAAACCCAGGTCCTGTGGACACAGGACACAACAACACTACTTCCTCCAGACCACTCACTTCTGGGGCCCTCAAAGACAGCAACATCTGGGCACCGCCAGCCCTTGCCTCCCTCCATCCTGCAGCAGACAGGCAGCTAAGCTCTCCTGCTGGTGTGACTGGCTGCATCGAGGATCCAGGAGAGCTAAGTCAGGCTCCCTGCACTGATATGTGCTTTGCAAATAGTGCTAAGATGTGTGTATGTGTGCTTGGGGGGACGCAGGAGGGGGTGGTGTCTTTGAGCTGTGCAGGACAGGCAGCCAGATTGGAGGTTTAATGGTACAAAATGCTAGTCCCCATTCTCAACTTCCTTTTCCCTGCTTTCAAAGAGGGCATGGCTTTATCACGCTAAGCCAGAAAATCATGAATAAAGGTCCTCACGAGGCTGTAAAAAGAATGTTTTAGTTATTGCTGCATCTTGATGTGGCTTTTCCCAAGACCGCATTCTCCTGATTCCAGTTGGGAGTGACTGTTTAAGAGGTCAATAGCTAGAATTACACAGGCAGGGTGGGTCTCTGAAGCCCTTATTTTCTTACAAAATGGCACTTTGTGGCTCTGAAAGGCATTGTCTAAGTTTATTTTGTAATGCATTTTTTCTTGCTTTATTTTTGATATAATTTTTAAAAAATAGACATTTCCCTACAGAGAGAAAAATAAAAGTCTGAACATTTGGACTGAACCAGTACAGGAAGGTCAGGGGTACACTGTTGAGAAGACCTTGTGAGCAGGCCAACAGCAGTGAGGACAGACCCTTAGCTGAATCAGCCTGTCTCCCCCATCCCTCAGTGACAGACCATGACCTGGCTGCCAGCTCCCTGACTCCTCCTACATGCTCTGGGCTTGGCCTTCCTCCCCAAAACCTGGCCTCTTCTATCTGCAAATACAAACAGAAAGGACCACTTATCTGTGTTACCCAACCAAGGTAAATAGCTGTTGCTGGTCCCTGCCCACACCACCAAGGTCGAGCTGCTGAGCCAAAGCTAGAACACAGGGGTAGATTTTTTTTTTTTTGCTCCTGTTTCCTCCTGGCAAGACTCCTGCATTCAAGAGCTTCCTAATCACCACCATAGAAACCCAAGCATAGAAGAATCTCTGAGCTGTCATGAGGTCATTCTGCCAAACTCTCAGCCATTTTCAAAAGAAACCACACAACTGTGCCATCTTCTGTACATTGCAATGACACACTTTCTTCAAACAGAAAGTTGCCTTAGAGTTCAGGCAAATCTGACTTCAGATTTTAGGGTGGGCCTGCTCCCTTCTACTTCGGTTTCAGGTCAACAGACTGGCTTCTCTGAAGGGCGTGCCTGCTCATGTGCTGGTATGGGGCTCTCCATTCACCCCACAATGAAGGCATTACCCTTCCAGCCTTGACTAGGTTCCCATCAGCTGTGAGACCTTGTGCACATCCCTTACCCTCCCACTGAGCCTTAGGGGCCTGAACTACATGGCTTTTGGGTCTTGCTATAGAATGGATGTGTCCTTTGAAATCTCTGTTACCAATGTGACTGTATTAAAGATGAGACCTTGCCGGGTGGTGGTGGCGCAGGCCTTGAATCCCAGCACTTGGGAGGCAGAGGTAGGCGGATCTGTGTGAGTTCGAGGCCAGCCCAGTCTACAGACTGAGTTCCAGGAGAGCCAGAGTTACAGCAGAGAAACCTTGTCCTGAAACAAACAAACAAACAAACAAAAAGATGAGGCCTTAAGGGCAATCGAGGTGAAAAGAGATCATAAATGTGGGAACATAACTGAATAGAGCTAATGTCTTTATAGGAAGAGGGTTGGGGAGAGGGCCTGCTATTGTGCAAGCATGAGGACCTGAGTTCAAATCCCTAGCATCCAAGTAAAAGCCAGTCTACCACTAGTCCAGGAGGGGGTGGGGACAGGAGGGTCTGAGGAGCACACCAGCCAACCCTTAGCCACTTGGCGAGTTCCAGGCTCAGTGACAGATACTGTCTCTAAAACAAGGTATGTGCATGCATGCACATAGAAATAAATACTTAAATTAAATAAAAGGAGGAAGACACATCAGAGGCCTCTCTCCTCATCCCAGCTGAGTAAGTCCCGAAGAAAAACCTATGAGGATTGCCGTCTGCAGAGCAGCTGGAGCCCAGCCCCACCCATCTGCACCTTGATCTTGAGAACAGACAGCTTTCAGAGCAGGGAGAAAGTGTCTTGTGGCTCAAGCCACCCAGTGTGTGGTCCTTTGTTAGACGGGCCTTGCAGACTAACCAGTACACCCCCACTGTTCTCTGGTCAGTGTGTTGGCTGGCCATCCCCACCTTTGAGTTAGCAAGTGGCTTCAGCCCTGTGAAGAAAGCGGCACACATGCTCCCACCCGACCTCCTCGGACAGTCTTAGCCATGGCTCTGTTTCTGGTGTCAACTTTGACAACTAGTTTCTGCTTTCACAGATCATTTACCAATTCTTCACCAATGCCACCAATCTTCACCTCAATCTTCTCTGACTCAGGCTGTGTGTGTGTGTGTGTGTGTGTGTGTGCATGTGTATGCACATGTATGAGCATGCACAGAGGCCAGAGGTAGACTTCTGATGTCTTCTCCAATATTCTCCCTCTCATTATGTTTTGAGACAGAATCTCACTGAATCTGAAGTTCACAGATTGGCAAGACTGGAAGGCAGGGGAACTGCCTATCTCTGTCATTTCCCCATACCTACCCCCCAGCCCCCATCCCACCCTGCCAGTGCTAGAGTTTATAAACACCTTTTGTGGGGGCACCAGGGGCCTGATTCAGGTCTTTGTGCATTCCCAGGTCCTCTACCAGCCAAGCCAACCCCCACCCTTCCTCCTCCCCTACTCTTTTTGAGACATAGTTTTGCTATGCTGCCCAGACTTCTGGGGTCAAATAATCCCCCTGTTTCAGCTCCCTAACAGCTAGGACTCCAAGTACGGGCTACTGCGCCTGATTTATTTAGTTTTGTTGTTGCTGTAACAGAATACCCGAAACTGAGCAGTTTCTAAGGAACATATATTGAGAATCATAGTTCTGGAGGCTTGGAAGTCCATCAGCATGGCACCAGTGAGTACCCCTTGCTGCTTCAACTCATGATATAAACCAAAAGGAACACAGGACCTTCCGCAGACCTGCTTTCGGTGGTAACTGATCAGCCCTGCAGAGAACTCTCTCATGTAAGGGCTCTGTTCACCCAACCCCATGAGGCCCTTCCTCTCAACACTATCCCACTGAAGAATTAAGATTCCGACATGAGAAAATTTGGAGGGCACCTGTAAACCACAGCAGATGGAGAGAAAGAGTGCCTGTGGACAGAGCGTGTTCGTACTGCGTGGGCCAATGAGCACAGTGTCCAGTGAGCACCTCCCTCTTGCAGGCTTTTTCTGTCCTTGAATCCCCTCTTCTGTCCCTACTTTCCTCATTATATCTGCTAAGCACTCTTTCCCTCTCTGTTGGGGTCTCATCTGAACTTTCCTGGGTATACTGTTTGGCCCAAATCACACACTAAGGCATTGGACTACTGTATGAAGCCTTCAGCTCTGACATAAAGTGTCAGTCACTGGCTTCTGTGCTCTTCTGTGTCTCCAAGCTTCAGTCCTCTTGCTAGGGCATCATGACCTCTCTCCTGACTCCACTTCTGGGAGTCTAATGTTTCCAGAGCACATAGCACTCTCTGTTCCTTGCCCACTGTCCCGCTTTTCTGCCTAGTCCCTTCGGTGTGTGGTCTCTCCCACCCTAGCACCTGCCTCTCTTGCTGATGGAGGTGGTAGCTGTCACATCTGTATCAGAGCCCCAGTGATTACACTGCTGACTGTGTCTTCCCAGCTCGTTGGACTCTCTTGGACTTGGGTCTGGCCCTGCCCAAATTGTTTTTAATAGCCTGGGCCTGTGTCGTTCTAGGTCACTCTCCTGGGTTTGTACTAGACAGCACTGCTTGAAGCTCCAGTGTCTAATAACTAGGTCACTTTGGGCAAGCCACCAAATCTCTGTAGGCCTGACTTTCCTCCTCCTAAAGGCAGGGACAATACTCCTCATGTTACAGGGACCAACCCACAGGGTGATTTGTGTGAAGCACTTTACACAGAATGTGGAAATGCCCCAGATCCCAGGTTATTATTACTGCCTCTGATGGTGGACAACTCATCTTCACTGATGTCCTGACTAGTTTTATGTCAACCTGATGCAAGCTAGAGTCATCAGAGAGGAGGGAGCCTCAATTGAAAAAATGTCCCCATAAATCGGATTCTAGGTAAGCCTGTGGGGCATTTTCTTAATTAGTAATTGATGGAGGAGGGCCCAGGCTATTGCGGGTGAGGCCATCCCTGGGCTGGTGGTTCTGGCTTCTATAAGAAAGCAGGCTGAGCAAGCCATGTGGAACAAGCCAGTAAGCAGCACCCCTCCATGGCCTCTGCATCAGCTCCTTCCTCCAGGTTCTGGCCCTGTTTGAGTTTCTGTTCTGACTCCCTTCAATGGTGAACAATGCTGTGGAAGTGTAAGCCAAGTAAACCCTTTCCTCCCCGACTTGTTTTGGCCATGGCATTTTATCACCGCAACAATAACCCTAACACAACTGACTACACCCTTCTCTCTTGGAGACAATCCTCAGAGAGAGGGGAACAGGGTAAGGCCTTAGGATCTGCTTCAGCTGGTTCACCAACCCTTTGGTGAACTACTAAAGCACCAACAGCAGATGAACCAGTTTCGTTGCTTGCAACAGGCACTCTGCCCAGTGTGCTTCTCTGGCCCACCACTGGTTTCCTCCATTCCCATTAACTCTAATCTATTAGCACTCTCTCCCCCACTGACCGCCCCTCCTCCAGCCTTTGCTCAAGACGTTTCAGCTGGACTCTCTCCTTTACCCAATTACATCTCACTGTTCTTTGAATGTTCCCAAGAGGAGTTTCAAGCCTCCTTCTTCAAGAGGTCTCTTTCCCACCCTGCTGCTTTCTTTCTTGGAATGTCCACAGCTCTTGGTTTATGCCTCCTTTGCCCCAGAGTTCACAATGCCGCATGATGGGTGTCTGTGCCAGCAACACTGCTCACGTAACGTGGCTCCCTTAGGGAAAAGCGTGGGTCCTCTTCATCTTTTCCAAGAGTATGCTAATACAGAGTAGGGATGCTGGATGGGTGTATGGATGGATAGGTGGATGGATGACCAATTTCTGAATTGTCCTTGCTGAAGTCTATTCTTTGAGTGATTTCCAAGCTAATCTTCCTAAGTTGGGCTTGGCTTACTTCATGACCCAAATACCTTCAGAAGTTGTGTTGCTTGCCAAATACAGTTTAAACTCCTCAGTTTGGATCTGGCCTCTACCTCCTTTCCCAGCCAGCTCTTCTCTCTCACTATTTTCCAGCCGATCCACATCAGATATTCTCTACCAAGTAGCTCTTCATACTGTGACCCTAGAGTCTGCAGGACCACTTCAAGGACCATGTCACTTGTCAGAAATGCTGAATCAAACCCTATCCCGGGTACATGGGAGTAGACTGTCTTTTCAGAAGATCTCAAGTGAGTCATGTCCACATGGAACAAAGCTGCTGGAGGGTGTCCCCAAAGACTCGCCAGTTGTCTTCAAAGTCTTACATAGGCACTAGGTTGGTATAAAGTGTTTGCCGTGCCTTGCAAGCATGAGGACCCAAGTTCGATCCCCAACACCCTATGTGGTAATGTGCTCAACACTGGAGAGGTGGAGGCAGCAGCATTTCTCAAGTTTTCTGGTTAGTCCAGCCAATCAGCAAGCTTCAGATTTAGTGAGAGTTCTCTAAGGTGGGGGCAGCTGGGCAGTGGTGGCACACGCCTTTAATCCCAGCACTCAGGAGGCAGAGGCAGGAGGATCTCTGTGAGTTCAAGGCCAGCCTGGTCTACAGAGTGAGTTCTAGGATAGCCAGGACTACACACAAAACAAAACAAAATAGTGATGACGACGATGACAATGATGATGATGATGAAGGGGTTGGAGAGACAGCTCAGCGGTTAGGAGCACTAACTGCTCCCAGCAACCACAGGGTGGCTCACAACCATCTATAATGGGGTCAGATGCCCTCTTCTGGCATGCAGGTGTAGACGCAGATAGAGCACTCATAAACAGAGTAAACAATTTTTTTTTCCTTAGGATTTCTCTGTTGTAACTCTGGCTGTCTTGTAGACTAGGCCGGCCTTGAACTCATAGAGATCCACCTGCTTCTGCCTAGCGAATAAATAAATCTTTAGAAAAAAAGGGGGATGGTGGAAAGCAACTGAGAAATGCACCTAATGTCAACCTCCGGCCTCCACACATGCACACATAATGCACAACGGCACGCGTGCGCACACACGCACTTCATGTCAGTTTGGCCTTTTTAAGTTGAGAATTTCATACATGTATACACGCAGATGTGTTTTGGTGAAACCCACCCTCCATTCCGTCCCCTCCAATCCCTCTCCTACTCTTCCCATCACTTTCCCTTCCACCATCCCGTGTTCTTTTTAATTTTGAATTCGCTGAGTCCATTTAGTGCTGCCTGAGTGTCCATAGCTGTCAGACCACCTACTGGAGCATGGGTAGCCTTTCAAAGGCTGCATCCCAAGAAAATTTACCCTGGGGAGTTTTTGTTGTTGTTTTAAGCAGGGTCTCGCTACAGTCCAGCATGGCTTCAGACTCTTGATCCTCTTGCCTCAGGCTCTTAAGTGTTAGAGGGATGATAGGCAAAAGTTTTATTTATCTTCTAGGACACAGCCTGACTACCCCTCCTGTGTCTAATCTCCTACCTACTCTAGCTACCGTCCCCAAAAGCCACCCACACCTTAGATGTGCTGTTGGTTTCTTGAGTATTCACGGCATTTAGCTAATGTCTCTTTGCCCTAGAACTCCATTGCTCATGAAGTTTACTTGAGATTCATTCTTCTGCTCTAAGGGATAAATGTCTGGAGAATAAAGTCCTGTTAGTCCATGTTGGGCTTTCCAGTGCCTCACCTGATACCTTGACATGCCCATGCTATTCAAGTGCATGAAACAAATGAATGAGTTAACAAGGAAGGGACAGGTGAAGGCCAGGTTAATCCAGGAAGAAGACCTGCAAGTCGCCCAGAGCAGCAGCTGCCCCAGAATGTGCTCCACAGGCTTGGGCATAGATTTCTCTTCTTGGACAGTGGGGAACTCCTCTTGTCTGGTCCCCAGTTGGCTCTAGACCGGAGTGATGGGATGGGGATGCAGCCTCTGTTGGGAGCTACCCTGGAACGCTCTGCAGCTGTCTTTCCTGAAGGTATGATGGAGAGAGAGCAGATCTTCCCCATCGGAAGACACAGCAGAACCATGCTAGTGTCACCAGCACTGAGTCTACCTTCTGTGGTCAGTTCATGGTGGGTCAGTTCATCTACTGGACCAAATGAACTTCCTGCCCTCAGTGGGCCCATCTTCTTCCTACATGGTCCTCATCTAATCTCCCTTCTCTTGGATCTTCATCTTGAGTATACGGTTTTCCTTTTTTAATCTCATATGTCGGTCATATGATTTTCTTTGTTAACATTGCAGGGTTGAAAGGAAATGCTTTTTTCTCAAGATCAGGAGCAAGGTAAGCACAAATCCACTTCCACTGGTCACTGTCTTAGAGTTCTAGCCAGATGAGAAAACAAACTGAAGATGTCTGCATTGGAAAGCAAGAGGCAATCCTGTAGGAAGAAGTTCTCAATGAATCCAGAAAAACAACTACTAGCACTAAAGAGTCCAGCAATGGTACAGGATACACAAGCTAGTAAAAATATCAACTGCATTTCTACATAGTAGCAATGAACATGAAATTCAGAAGATAATTCCACTGATACTAGCCTAAAATACCAGCATAAATCCCATCAAAATTCCAGCAAGATATTTTACAGACATCGACAACTTGTCCTACAGTTTGTGTGGCAGGAACTAGATTGGTTGACACAATCTTGATAAAGAAAAAGGTGGGAGGAGTCACTCCACCCAAAGGCTTACTGTTTAGCTACAGTTATCATGGCTGTTCTGGTGTTTAAGGAAGGAGGCTTGGAGATCCTTGGGCAGAGTCATAAGCCCACACAACTCTGTTCAACCGACTGACAAAGGTGCAGAAACTATTCAGTGGGAGGACAGCTCTCTCAACAGCGCTGCAGGAATTACTTATTCATGGGCAAAAATAACCATAAACCTAGGATACGGCTCAGATAGAGACTGCCTAGCACGCTCTGGCTTTGATCCTTAGAGCAAAGGGAGGCGTGGAGGGGTGACACCGAGACCTAAATCTCACAACTCAAACAAAGGACTAACTTGTTTGATCATTTAAATACAGAATACAAAATACAAAACTCAGGGGAGGAAGAAGCAGAGCCTCTGAGACAAAGGCTGGGTAGAGGTGGAGTTCTTAGGCAATATCAAAAAAAAAAAGTGTGCGAATAAAAACATTGGCTCATGGAGCAGCAGGCAACAAGGGTTGCTAAGTGAGGCTCAGGTGTCTTTAGGAGGGACAGCAGCAGGCCTTGGCTGGAGTCTTGCTCGATCCAGGTGTATGACATGCACAGATACTGTCACCACAGACCACTTGGCTCAAGTCGCATGCGCCTCCCTCAGAAACAATGCAAAACACATACTGAGCAAACAAATACTAGTCAAATTAAATGAAAGGAAAATCCAGGTCAGGCAGCACAGACAGAGGAGTCAGCTTACAGTCGGCCCCTTTGCTTACAAAGTTTCTGTCCCTGCAGAGGACATTTTCTTTACTCCCTCAAGCCGCATGCCCAGAACCATGGGTACTAAGAGCACAGGCAGAGCCTTGGCTCTAAAAGCCTCACTGTTCAACAGCAGTTCTGGAGAGAAGCTCCACATCCCTACCTCCACCCCTACCCTATACCTCCTATATCTCTCCCGGAGCAAAGCAGTCTGTTATCTGGAAGACTTGGCCTGCTCACTTGCAGGTCTGGAAGTTTCCAAAAACCAGGTCCATCTGGTAATGTCCATTTCACTGGGAGCCTCTAAAAATACTAGACACAGTGCCAGGTCACACAAACTACATGAGCAGCAGTGTGCCGTTTCTGCAAGCTCTTACCCTCAGCGAGGGACATAGCTGGGAACTCTCTTCACAGGTTCCCCCAATCCACCCGAGTGTCTTCACTCTACCCTCCTTTACCTCATCTGCCACCAGGACCAGTGAGAACTACTTAGAAGACATATTCTGACTTCCCTCATTTAGGTTCCCCCTGCTTCTCTCTTCTCTAATTCCATTTGCAATCTATAGCCTGGGGGAGAGGGGGGGCGCTTTAAAATAGCCAAACCAGTAACTTCAGCTTGAAAGTCTGAAGTTCTTGCTCTGGCTTACAAGGTCTTCTCTGGCATGGATCCCGCTCTCCACTCCTTTCTCCACCTCGTCCTCCTCTTTCCCTTTCTTCCTGGATCCTCTGATGGCCACTCTTCCTCTGATCATTTCATCAAGAGTCATGCCCTCTCCAAGGGCCGACTGCTTGTTACTGGGTCTTGGCTCATCCCTCTCACTGCTGAGGACTGTGCCTACTCTACAGGCACAATCTCAGTGGACACCTGGCCGCTGAACCACCTCGGTAGGCCTAATCACAGATGTGCTGCAGTTAGATTAGCCCTTCAGTGTTGTTTTGGCTTGGGCCAAAAATGTCCAGACTCTTGCCAGCCTGCATTGATCTGTCTTTATATGGAACTTTTCTCAGATCACCTCTGGCCAAGTATGCAGCTGAGACCTTCCCCGGAGCTATCACCCAAATGCTGCCTGGCAAGGGCACTCCTGGTAGCTCTCAGAACAACTGATTACACAAAGATGGCTGGGCAGTGAAAGCAATGGCCATCCTAATTTTCCCGTTCGATGGCCTTCATGTCTGCTCATGTGCTGCTCCCTCCTGCAACAGAGGCTCCACAGAAGCAGGACTTTCTCTGCCCTGCACATAATTGTAAAGTCAGCAGGAAGTGTTGAACACTTTGCATTCACTTTTCACAGTGCTCTGGAAAAGCTGTTTGTTCATCTATTTATTCTCTTTCTCTCTCCATCTCTCTCCATTATATAAATAAGTTACTTATTTTTTATTTTTTAATTCTTCGAGACAGGGTTTCTGTACTGTAACTCTGGCTGTCCTGGAACTCACTCTGTAGACCAGGCTGGCCTCGAACTCACAGAGATCCACCTGTCTCCACCTCCAGAGTGCTGAGATTCAGGGCGTGAGTCACCACCACTGGCTGTATAAATGAGTTTAAAGAGGCTCAGCTTACAAAACTTATTATTCAGGAAGTGATAATGGTCTAAATTCAGAGGCATTTCCATCTAACTCCACAGCCTTCTGCTACACCAGAACGAGGGGAAAAGGATGGTTACAAGTAGGTCCTGTGTTGAAAGACGAAGGTGAATACTCTAGAGGTTGTCACCAGATTACGAATCATTACCTCACAGACCCAGCGTTTAATTCAATGTTCCCCGGACAGAGACTGCCGTAAACATGGGCTCACTGGATGGAGACCCCATGTCCTTTTGTGCTGGATACACACGTGGATGGCCAAAATTGACTCGGGAGCAGAACTGTGTCCTGTTTTGCTCTTTATTTCTAATTATTTGCCAGCTCTTCTCAAGGAAGCTTGGCAAAGCCGCATCTCCTCATGACATCTCTAGACAACAGCGTTTTCCTGGGCCACTGTTCACTGACAGAAAAAGCCTGTGGTGTTCCAAGGACACCAGCCTTCTAAGACACATCCTGCATCATGCCAGTTCTGACTCTCAGAAAGCCCTCCAAGGTGATTTGGTCCGACAGACCATATTTCTTTTAATAATTAAATCAGTTCATTCGCTCATTGCTATGGAAGTTTATTTTTAGTTATGTTTAAAATAATTGTTTTTGTGTACTGCTGGACAAAAGAGACTCATAGGTCTTGGCATTTTGTATTGTCTGCAGGTGCTGGGTTTCTGTGGGGGACGTTTGACTGCTTGTGATCTGCACCTGAGGGGTTCTGAATGAATAAAAACAGCTAAGCTCAGATGCTCAGGGTTCCAACTGTCCTGTATGGCATTGGCCATGACAGTGGTTCCCTCTGCTGAGGTCTGGAAAGGTTTGCACCTATAATTATGCTTCCTTGTTGTCCTTGTTGAGCTGCCACAACAGCATACAACTCTATCTATCTATCTATCTATCTATCTATCTATCATCTATTATTGTGTCTGTTTTATGTGGGGATGGCTTGGAGGTGTCACAAAGCACATATAGAGGTCAGAAGACAATTTTTATAAATAGGTTCTTTCCTTCCACCATCTAGGTCCCAAGAATTAAACTCAGGTCATCTGTCAGGCTTGGGAGCAAGTGCCCTTACCTGCTGAGCCATTTAACTAGCCCTACAACAGACCATTCTTGCCTGGTACTTTGGTACTCAGAAAAAAAAAGCGTCAGGACCTTTTTGGATATGGAAATCATAAACTGGAAACACTATATACTTCTTCAAATATTCATGTAACCATAAGCTTTTTTCAAAAATTAGATTTTATGTATATTGGTGTTTTACATGCATGTATGTCTGAATGAGGGTATCAGATCCCCTAGAACTGGAGTTACAGACTGTTGTGAGCTGCCATGTGGGTGCTAGGAATTGAACCCTGGTCCTCTCGAAGACCAGCCAGTGCTCTTTACCACTGAACCATCTAACCAGTCCCACCATCGGCCTTTGTTATTGTGAAAGGGGAGGTTTGCACAGAAAAATAAAAAAATAAAATAAAATAAAAGGTTTACATCCACAGATCTCTAGAGAAATGAAGACATTATTTCTTTACTTGGCAAGCAACTTGACCCAGTCTAGAGTCACCCAAAGGGAAGTATACTCACTACTATTCACACACTTTCCTATAGGCAATAAAGAAGAGTTGGTTGGATCTACCCACATGACTTTGGCTGCTGGTTCTGAACCTGATGTTGACTCTCTACACTTGGTTTACCAGACCATCAAGGTCACAACCTGCTTGGCTCACTTTGATGAAACACTGTGTCAGGCACACAGACGCAGAGGAAATGATACTCCTGCTCATACTGATGTCTCTGGAGCACTCAGCCACTGCACTGAGCCTCAAGCCCATCACCCTATTACTTTCTCACACAACCCCACTAAGTTATCCTTATAACTTTTTTAGATTTTTATAAATGAGAGAACTGAAGGTTTGAGGCCAGCAACTCCTGGAAGTTATGAATATAGTACCAGAGCTGATGCTCAATACACATCTAAAGAATGAGTAACACTGGTCAGCCTGCTTCCTCCTTTGCTCCCTTGAATTCAGGAAACATTTTTATTGCCTTTGGGCTTTCCCAAAGAATGTTCTAGACCAGAGCAAGTATCTCTGAGGCCGATCTGCCACAGCACACAGGATGCTTTTCTCTGCTTATGAAGATGCTTTCTGCCAGCGCTGATACATCACCACGGCCATACCACCATCTAGAGTCAAATGCAGGCTGGAGAAACAGACCCATGAACAAGCTTCTATCTTCCAAGTTTTTGAGCTCAACCAGTGAAGGTAAACTAGATAGTGGAGCTCCAGGAGCCTGGAGAGAAGAAAGAAGACCCTTTCCAAACCAGGGAAGACAAAAGCTGATTGGACACAACACACCCACTCCTTGGGATTGAGCACATTTCCTCAAAAGCTCGAGTCCAGAAGGGAGAGCATCTGTGGGGCACCTTATCTTACAAAACTACATGTGAGCTGTGCTGTCTCTTCCAGGGTCACGCAGGTTGGCAGAGAGAAACCCTGACAAAGGTCAAGAGGAGTGCCCCCTTAAATCAAACAGAAGAGAGAGAAAGGCTAGGTTTTCTAGAAGAGGCAGTGCTTGAACTAAATCAATAAATCATTAAGAGGCAGGGAGGGTCTTGCTGAGTGAATAATAGCCGGCCTGAGACTCTTATCTTCTTCCTTAGCCTCCCAAGGGCTGGGAGTACAGGCATGTGCCACCATGCTCAGCTCTGAACTGGACCTTGAAGGGCAAGTAGAATGAGCAAGGCCCAAAAGGGCAGGTTAGATATTTCAGAGGAGGAAACACCATATGCAAAACTGAGTAACTGCAACAACCACAAAACAATCTTCCTATGCGCCAGTGCCCTAAGCACTGTACAGTTAACACCACTTCATTCCACTTATTTGCTTATATTGCTTGTCTGTGTTCTTGCTAGTAATTAATCCCCTGTAGGCAGGGGCACCCCTCAACCTTTACCTCTGTATCTTTATTGCTTAGAACAGTACCTGGTACGTAGAGCAGATTCAGTAAACATCTGTCAAATGATTTTGTTTTCCCATCCTTTCCAAGTATTTATGTTTAAATCCATGAATCTTAACATTAGTTTTTAGTGTCATATATGAAGCAGAATATAACAATATAATGCTTACACAACAGAATTTATGAAACTTGAAATTGACTTTATCTATGTTTTATATTTGTCTAAAGTCTAAAGCACTGGTCTGACTTCTTCAATGCTGGTGCCAGCCATGCAGAATGAAAGGCTGTTTAGAGTTGCTTATGAAAAATATTTGGAAATTCTAGAAAAACCCAAAGTTAAGAAGTGAAACACAGCTAAGGAGGAAATTTCACATCTAAAATTTTGAATTAGCTGTACGTGGGAAGCATTCTTCCTTTGAGTAGTTCACTGGGATTCTGGGATCAGAGCACAGGTCCATGGAAGACGCCTTTGCCAAGCCAGGCCAGAAGTTCCTTGGATAGTTATAGTTGGTTGCAGTCCATGAATGCCAGGTATGGTGGCACACACCATGAGCTCAAGGCCAGCCAGGCTACACGGACAAACAAGACAAAATCCTCAGATGTTTGAGCACCGTTGTTAAAGACAGGACTGGGGAAGTGGCTTAACAGGTAAAGTGTATATCTAAAATGATGAGCCTGGCTTTGATCCCCAGCACTGCAGAAACCAGGAATGATGACACATGCCTATCATCCTAGCACCTGGGAAGATAAGGAATTCAAGATATGGTTACATTCCAAGTTCCAAGACAGACTGGGCTATGTGTCTTTAAAAAAAGAAGTAAGAGAGATGCTGCAGACATAGTGAAGAAGCCTCTATAAAACAAAGGCAGGCCTCAGGAGAAACCAACCCTGCAACCCCTGGACATCCAGGCTCTAGAGCTGGAAGGAATCCACTCCTTTAAACTGCCCAACCTGTGACATTTTGTTACAGTAATAAGAGCAGTCTACCATGAAAATAATGGTGAGAGGCAGAGATTATTTCTGCTTGTACTTGTCTAATGTTCATGTATCCCTGAACATTGCTTTATACTTATAATCTTTATAATCTCCTTGCTTTAAGCAAACTCAAATTATCTTTCATTTTAAGTAAATAACACATTAGATTCTAGATAGTTCAAAGTTAATCTCTAAAGTGCTTTTTAAAATTTATTTTTCCTTTATGTATATGGATGTTTTGCTTGCATGTATGTCTGTGTGCCCAGTGTCCTTACAGGTCAGGGCTACCAGATCCCCAGGAATTGAGTCACAAGACAGTTGTTGGGCACTATGTAGGTTCTGGGAGTTGAACCTGGGTGTTCTGGAAAAAAAGTCAACACCTTTAATCACTGAGGTATCTCTCTATCCCCTGAAAGTGTAAACACTTTAAAAACCACTTCCAATCAGGCAGTTGGTGGTACATCCCTTTAATCCCAGCACTCAGGAGGCAAAAGGCAGGAAGTTCTGAGTTCGAGGCCAGCCTGGTCTATAGTGTGAGTTCTAGGACAGTAAGTTACAACAGAGAAACCCTGTCTCAGAAAAAAAAAAAAAAACAAAAAACAAAATCACTTCCAATGGGGACCTAGGGCATAATTATTTCTGCACTTATAAAATCTGAAATTTATCATTATGGATAAAGATCTTATATATAGCTGAGTTGTTAGGAAGCCTGGGGTCTCTCTTTACTACCAGTCAAGTATTTTCAATATTCTAGTATTTACTTCCTATGGTGATTGTTGCTAATAAAAATCCTCAAAACTACTGACCTTGAGTCATTAGATTCCCAATTACTGACACTGAGTGTGCTAAGACACTTCTCAGGATGACTCACCTGCAGAATGAATGCTTCTCTCCATACTAATCTTCATATTCTAGGGTAATACTCCACTGGCTTATTGGACTGATATTATTATTACTCTTATTATTGGCAGGGCAAGAGGATTACTGCAGTCCTTTGTGGTACTGGGTTTCAAACCTAGGGCTATTACAACCCCAACCTCCTACTAGGTTCCTTGGCTTATAGTTCCGGAGCTACTTCTGTTTCTTTTTCCTCCTCCACTTTTCCCATCTGACCCTTCTTTGTTCTTCCCACCATGTACGGCCTACGACTTCCCCTTGGCTGGCTTCTTGGATTTAAGTGGGTCAGTTCTGCAAAGGCTGTTATGGGAAGGTACCGTATGTAAGGGCGTCTGAGGCCCTGCCAGGACAGTGCAGGGGCTTACCTTGAGAAAGGCTCTTCTCAGCTCATTAGTTCTTAAAGGGTGATCACAGGAAGGGAGGGAGGAAGGAGTCTGACAGCTGGATTTGAGAACATCTGTTAATCTTTGGTAGATGTGGGGGAGGGGGAAGACTAAGGAGGAACATTGGAAGGAAGTCCTTCCCTTTGTTTCTTTCATATTTCTTAGAGATGCAACACAGGGCCTGGGTCATGCTAGGCAAGAACTCTATCACTTGGTTTTTAAAGACAATGCCTTCTGTGCATGGTGGTACATGCCTTTAATCCCAGCATTTGGGAGACAAGGCAGGCAGATCTCCAAGAGTTCCAGGTCTATGTACTGAGTTCCAAGGTCTACAATGAGTATAGACAGCCAAGGCAATAGGAGACCTGTTTTTGTTTTTTAAAAAAGGACAAAGTCTTAATATATAGTTCAGGCTAGCCTTCTGGTTTGTTAATTTGTTAGTACTGAGTTCTGGGATTACAGTTATGTGCCATCACATCTAGCAGATCATGGAGTTCCCTGCCTCTGCCTCCCAAGTGAGTGCTGGGATTAAAGGCATGTGCCACCATCTCCAGGCTGAGAATATTTTTTTATAAAGTAAGAAGATGACCTTAGGTGATACTGAGTCACTGAAAGGTTTTTCAAAGCAAATAAAACAAATCATGCCAAATCCAAATTACAACACTTTATTGCAGCATCGGCAAAGGTCAGATTTCTGAAGCTGGTGAAGATTGGGCAGCATTTCCATGTGAAATGTTACAACTTTACAAGTTTTGTTTCTTATTGAAATCTACATGCAGAAACTGAAACATGGTAAAAGAAAGATGCAAAATAGAAAAAAAGATGTAATCAAGTTGTAGCATACAGATGTGTTCTTTAACTAAATTACTATGCCTATTGGAAAGCAAATGAAAGATATCTATCCTAATAAATTAACAGACTGTCAGAAACAGACTAAGAACCCTCATTTCTATTGGGGGGGAGGGGGAGAAAACAAAATGAAACGAAAACAAAAGCAAAGTAAAAGCTCTACTTGTTTCCATATTTTGTTTAGACACAGAGGCTGTAAACCCATGAAGGTCAACAAAATACTCCGATCCACTTCTTGTTGTCCTTCGCTCTTCTGTGACATGCTCACTGGCACGCTTCTCGTTTTCAATGATACTTACAATGGGCTCAACTATATCCCCGCTCTTAGGCTGGCATCAGACTTTTCTAAACCATCTGAATTAATGCTTCGCATATGAACAGTCTTCACATTTTCTTTCACTCTCATAGGCAATTTTACATCACTGACTCTGATGGATAAAACAGGTTTCTCTCCCTCATCCCTTGTTCCTCTTGAAACAAACTCCTCAACAAAACCCTTCCTGGTGGCTTGTCTGGCATTTGGATATCTGTCATCATTTTGTTGTCCTGCATGTAAGTTTTTACTAGAAGATTTTACTGCTTGCTCTATACTTTTCTACTGTAGTCCTGGAGCCCCCAAATGTATCTTCTTCCAACATGGGATGTTCAATTCAGAGACACTGTAACTTAAATCAAGTTTAAAACTCAAGTTCATTTCCCCCATACCATTCCCATCTCAACCGTTTCTTCTCCGGCTCAGTCATCTCATTGACGCTCTTCTTGGTGTAACTGCTCAGTAGTCAAGTGAACCTTCTCATATCTTGACTGCCATTCTCAAGAGAAGATTAACCCTCACGTGATTTCCATTACAAAAGGCCTTTCTGCCTTGTCTGGAAGCGTCGGCTTGTTCCGGTGTTGGCAGAGGCTGGTGTTTCTGCCTCATGGCCCCAGCCTGTCCCAGGTTTAGATTCGCAACTCTCTAGACCGACATGCTGAGATGTGTCCGCTGCTCTCATTCAATTGCTGGAGGACTCCACTATCCACAACATCAGATACAGGACCTAATGAAATGACACGTGCTGCTGGATCAACGTCTCCTAAAGGTATAAACAGGGTGACATTAGGAACTTTACTACTGCAGGAAAAATCTGGAGCAAGAAAGTGTCAAGCACCAGCAATCACCATGCATTCTCCAAGTTAATGCTTTTTGAAGATCATAGGTACTCTCCACAGAAGAGTTTTCTTTTCTGCAGCTAATTTCTCTATCCCACTCCCTCCGTCTCCTACATTTTTGACATTGTCATATGTAGCCCAGCCTGGCCTTGTACTCACTATGTACCTGAGGGTAATCATGAACTTCGATTTTCTGTCTTCTGCTCCCAAGTCATAGGATTATAAGTGGCATGTGCTGCCATACTTGGTTCTCTACAATTAATTTCTAAGGTACTAAGAAATCACAGTTTAAGAAGGTTGACTTGTGTATCACCAAAATGCGTATGAAGGAAGTCTAACTCTAAAACACTAGACTGTAATCCTATTTGAAAACAGCTGTTGGTGGATGTAATCTGCTAAAATGTGATTATGCTGGGATAGGTGGGCTCCTGACATGATTATGCTCTTATAAATATGGACACAGAGACGCACACAGAGAGAACTCTATGTGAAGATAGACACAGACTAGGGTGGTGCTTCTACAAGCCACGGACTGCCAGCGAACTGGAAGCTGGGATGCCTGGCCACGTTCTTCATAGCTCAGAAGAAATCAACCCTGCTCCTTCCCTGGCCTTACATTCTTGCCTCCAAAACTGAGACAATAAGCCTGTTGCTGAAGCCAGTCTGTGGCACTTTCTCCCAGCAGCTTGAACAAACCTCCTACATTATGCAGGAGCTTTACACACAACAGAGTATAGTAACAAGAAATTTCAAGGAATAAAATACAAATATGGGCAAGTTTATCCTGAGCTGTATCTACCCAGGAAAACAACTCTTCCAGAACTGAACTAACAGGGGGAAAAATCATTCCCTGAAAGAAAGAATTCAAAGTGTCTGCCGAAGTAAACTCAAAGCAGTTGTCTAAAGCAGAATGAGTAGGTGTAGTCATGAAAGGAGAATGTTGATAATCTTTGTAAGACAGACTTTTAGTAGACCGTTACCTGACTAGCTATAGGCAAAGAATCATCCTGAGTGATTTTAAGAGCGGGAAAAAAAGTGTTTCTAATATATACCTAGGTTAATCCTAGTCTAGGAGGTATACTACTTCATAATAAAGCTATAAATTAACCTTAAAATATGGATATAAAGAAGTTTCTACATGGGATGTGGTGGTGCAACACATTACTCCAGAATAGGGGCTAGAGTTTTAAGAGTTGAAGGCCTATGTAAGCTATACATAGGGAGATACTGCCTCAAAAATCCATGGCCTGGGGGTTTAGTTCAGTGGTTAGAACACATGTCTAGCTGGATTAATTACCCAGCAATGCGGGGGTGGGGGGTATATAATAAAAGTTGTAAGCCAGCTGTCCTAGCTACTTGAAAAGATGAGATGAAAGAACTAAACTACAGGCCACTTAAGTCAACCTGGACAACATAGCAATACCCTGTCTCAAAACAAAAGACAAAGGTACACAAGATACATTTCAGTAAATAATCGATATACATGTGCAGAGTTTGAAGAAACCAAAGCATCCAGACATCAGTACCAACACTTGCCAAATGTGCTGGTGTCAGCTTTTCAACACTAACAGAATTAGAAAGCAGCTTGTTCTGCAATATAGAAAATAGTTTTACTTAGAGCATCTTACCTCAGTCAAGGTAAATGTCTATAATTTTCTAAAGGGCTGAAGTTTTAATTTACATTCCTGTCAACTCTTGACTAGGCCTACCAAATTCCCAGGCAAAGATGTTAGTGTTGAAAAGCTGACACTGGCACATTTGGCAAGTGTTGGTACTGATGTCTGGACGATTCAGTTTCATACGGATTATACCGGTGTTCTTCAAACTTTGCACATGTATATCGATTATTTACTGTGTGAGTCCAAAACCAGCCTGGTCTACATAGTAAGTTCCAGGCAAGCCAGAGCTACATAGTGAGACCCTATCTCAACAACAACAACTACAACAAAAGGTGGCTAGCGGTTGTTTGGACAGAATGGCTCAGTGGTTTGGAGCACTTGATGCTTTTGCAGAAGACTCACAACTCAGGTTTGATTCCCAGTACCCACATGGTGGCTCATAAACATCCATAACTCCAAGTACAGGGAATCCAATGCCCTGTTCTGACCTCCCTGGGCACCAAGGATGTATGTGGTTCACAGACATACATGCAGGCAAAACACTCATACATGTAAAATTAAAAGTAAAATATCTCCAAACAAAAACAAAGCTTGCATTCTGAGGGTGACTAAGACAAAACCCAAGAGTCAGGAAGGGTTCCCCAAGGACCCAGGCAAAGGCAGCTTCAGTGAAATGACAGGGGTAAGTCAGTCTTACTCTGAGGAAAGGAAGAGCAAACAAGGCTACTTCTTTCAGTGGGGAATTAGAAGAGAAAAGAAACAATGTTAATGAAGGATGTTGGAAAGACAACTGTATAACACCATCAGAAGACTAAGTCATACACACCTGTTCATATATGCATCTATATTATTTCTATGATTACATACCTATTTCATTGTATTTTATCTTTTGTTTCCTACTTCCTAGTAAATACTTTGTATTAAGTCAATGTTTCTTAAAGAAATTAAATGGCTAAGCTCGGTGTGGTGGCGCACACCTTTAGTCCCAGCATTTGGGAGGCAGAGGCAGGTGGGTCTCTGTGAGTTCGAGGCCAGCCTGGTCCACAGAGTGAGTTTCAGGACAGTGAGGGCTACACAGAGAAATCTGTTTAAACCAACCAACCAACCAAACAAACAAAAACCCCAAACAAGAACAACAACAAAAATGACTAGGCAGAACTAGCTTTCAAGAACTTTAAAGTTCATTTCTCTACTACCCTCAAAGGTACATTGTTTTAGTCTACTTTCTGACAACCCAATATGTAAAAATGATAAAAGACATTACTTCTTTGAGTTGAGAAAGTCTTCAAGTGTTGACAAAAATACCTGAGAAGTTAGCCTACCAACTGGAAATGTCAATATTAGGGGAAATATCAAAATAAAAATATTCTAATAGTTCTGGTTTCTGATGATGCTACAAAAGGGACAGACATTATCATGAATACTGCGGCATACACTTCAAGTTAATTTTTAAAAAGTGAATAGTCAGGAAACTAATATTTCTCATTGCCTCTTAAGTTACTTTGTATGTTTAGCAACGATATAACAAGCTTCAACAAAGTTAAGCTTTATCAATTGAGTCTAATCCCCAATTTTCAACTTGTTCACACAAACACCACCAGAAGAAACACTTGTTAGGAAGAAGCAAGTGAAGGTTGTTTACCTCCCACCAGTCTTAAAGATTAGATCTGCATTAGGTGCTCCCTTTGGATGTTGGTACCGAGGCCGCCGCTCACGATTGGTATTTGCTGGAGCTGGGCGCTGTGCAAGAGACTGCAACATTTCTGGGATTAGGAGCAGAGGAAAGTGCTGTTAGCTCTTGTAAAATTAATGCATACCTTCTACAAAGCCACAAAACATCAGGGAGATCAAGTGTATTAGTCCATACATGTAGGGAGTGGACTTTCAAAACAGAACATTATGTAGGCTAAAGATTATGAAGTATTGAAAGTATGAAGAGGTGAAGGAAGTAACTTTGACAGCTACATTTAAAATACTCAAAAAACAATTTTCTACTTTTTTATGTGTATGGGTAGGTGGGAGTATGTATGTGCACATGGCATATGAAGGCCAGAGGACAACCTAGGGGTATTGTTCCTCTTCAGACACTGTTTTATCAACTGGGACTTGGGACTTGCCTGTTATACTAGGCTGGCTGCTTAGCAAGCCCCAAGGATTTACCTCCCCAACAACTGGGATTACAAACATTAATCATCACGGTTGGCTTTTTATGTGGGTGCTAGGAAATCCAACTCAAGCCCTCATGCTTGCATAACAAACACTTTACAAACTGAACTTCATAATCCCCATAGTACCAATTTCTACATCCTTATTTTTATTTATGTTGCTAAGATTTGTTTTTATAGTTGGGTGTGGTGGTACATGCCTTTAATCCCAGCACTTGGGAGGTGGAAACAGGGGTATCTCTGAGTTTGAAGCCAGCATGGTCTACAGAGCAAGTTCTAGGATAGTCTATACAGAGAAACACTGTCTCAAAAACCCCCCAAAGATTTATTTTTATTAATTTTAATTGTATATGTGTGTGGGTTATGTGCACACGAGTGCAGGTGGAAGCTAGAGAAGTTGGTCCCCTGGAGTTGGAGTTACAGGCAGTTTGTGCTGCCTGATGTGGTTGGGAATCAAACTCAGGTCCTCTGGAAGAACAGCATGCTGGACCATCCTTCCAGTCCCTCTACTTTGTTAATAAGTGATTGATCAATCTTTCTTTGTTTTCTTTTTAAGACAGTCTTACTATGTAGCCCAAGTTGTCCTCAAATTTATGGTGATCTTCCGTCTCAGCCTCCAGAATTATAGCACCATAGGCCTATGGCCTATGCCACCATTCCTGGCCTATAAACTAGTTTATACCTTGATAATCTTCTTGTTCTTGTCGTTCATTGATATCTAATGTGAGCTTTTTCATTCTCATCCTTTCCTCTTGCTCTGCTTGTTGCTGGTTCCAATGATTTGCAGCAAGTTGGGACGACATGGGCACATTAAGAATCTTAAACTAGAAGAAAAATAACAATGGGATCACAAATAGCTTGATAGAATAGCAAGTAGAATAAATTAGTTTAGAAAATAATACTATCTATCCTTCACTATAAATCAGATTTGTCCAAAAGATACCTGTATTATTCTAAGAAGAAACAAAGCCTATCAGAGGTGGATGGGAACTGGAAGGCCACCAAGTTGGACTGACTTCATGAACAGCAGTTCTCTGGAAGCATATACCTAAAGACAGGACAACTTTTCATCCTGCAGATCCAGCATATGTGAACAACTTTCAAAGGTTTTATAGAGCAAAATGAAAAGCACATTCATTACATTTCTACCTGTCTCCCAAACTACAGAAGGCAAATCTAACCTATCTTCAGCATTCTGAAGATAGCTGTGACACTGAGGAGGGAGAGTGAAGCAACTAACCCAGAGATCCAGCTCTCTTTCTTGGAGTGTTTAAGCAGGACGTTTCTAGCTTAAGAATGCATATGGCAGACAAACCTAGAAAAATCATTAAAATTATGGCTCAGGGCTCCCTGGGAAATTTTAAGTAAGCTATACTAATCAGCTAAGCATAAAACAAAAGTGTTTCATAACTTAAATTCTCTGTTGCATGATAATAGGCATTCTTCATGTCAAAGATCTCTCCTATGACTCTGGATCAAAGGCAGGGTCCAGGCGGCTGAGCTCAGGATCACAGACCTCTCTTTAACTGAACCATGCCTCTAACCGTGCTCAGACACGGCAGTCACTAGTAAAGTTTAACATTACATGAGATCTGATCCATTTCAGTCTGACTTGAAAATCTGGTTCTTTGCATTATTTCAAGTGCTCTTTAATGCCATCCTCATTTACGATGTACATATGTCAGTCAATGTTCCTCTTAGAATGCAATAACATGAGCACAAAACACACAAAGCCCGACACACTACATACAAACCCCACTATTATTTTATTTTTATGATATCAGATAATTAAATATCTCACACACCTAAAAATAAATAAAAATAAAAACAAACAAACATACTAAGTTAAACTTTAAGCAATTTTCTAACCCAAGTTGGGATGGCAAGGGTAAAGAAAGAAGTGAAAACTCGATTTTCTTAATATAAACACAGGCACCAACGTCACCATCCTTAGTTAATCAGCAGGCTGGTTTTCCATAGTTACTATACTTCCAAGTCTCAAGCACATATAAATGTACGAAAATTCACAGAGGGAAATGGTATAATATTCTTTTTTTAATAATTCATTTATTTTTATTTACATTAGTGTTTTGCCTGCATATATATCTTTGTGAGGGTGTCAGATCCCCTGGAACTGGAGTTACAGACAGTTGTGAGCTGCCATGTGGGGTGCTGGGAATTGAACGGGGTCCTCTTGAAGAGCACCCAGTGCTCTTAACTGCTGAGTCATCTCTCCAGTCCCATAATACTTTAGAATCTGGGTTCAATTCCCACATGGCAGCTCATAACTGTCTGTAACTTCAGTTCCAGGGGATCTGACACCCTCATACAGACATGCATGTATGCAAAACATCAATGTAACTAGTAAATAAATTTTAAAAAGAAACATACATTGGTAACTTTTTGATCATCAATTCTAAGATACTTTGCTTTTTAGATATATTTAAATACTCAGTAAAATAATAACATCTTCCTCATTATGTTCCTGTGATAAATCCCAAAATTTCTTCTAAAGTTCACTTATGATAAACTTAATAATATTGGCAGTATACTAATAAAATGGTATGAAGTATTACAAAGAAAATTTCATAATGAATTTGTTCTCAAAATGCATTTATTATTTATAAAATAAAATCATCTTTAGCACATTTTATGACTTCTAAGAAATTTTATAAAAAGAAAAGTTCTCCAGTATTAACAGGAATAAATCTACATTCACTACTTCCATCAAATGCCTTCAGTATAAAAATGCTAGGAAGAGAGGCTGTACTCCACAGCAAGTGATAGGACCAAGAGACTAAAGTCATTCAAACCGAGCTTCTGGAGCATGGTGTGAGTAAGAGGAACGGGGGGGACTAGGGGTGGTGCTTAGAGCTGTACCATAAACATAGCTCATTTCAAAACTATGTACGTATACATAATATAAAGTCTCAGTTCACAGTAGGTGATAATTATCACAGTTAAAACATGTAATAAACAATGGTATTACATTAAATATATTTTGCATTTTTTAAAAACATTCATTTCATATGCACATTTGCTTGTGTAAAGGAGAGAAGAGGGTGCTGGATCCCTCAGAGCTGGGGTTACATAAAGCATCTGTGGGATTCTGGTTACATGGGTGCTTGGAACCAAACTCTGGTCCTCATGATTATACCACAAACACTGAACTGTTGAGCCATCTCTCTAACTCCTACTTTGTATTCTTAAAAATAAAATATGCTGAGTTATAAAATAGAGCTATTATGTTAAAATTTTTAAATGATAAAAATGTTTTGCTTCAATTATACAAATTCATAAATATGTAAATATACACATTAGTTGTTGACAACTGTTTTCCTTTCGTTTCTCTTCACCCACTCACTTTACTGACACAATTTTTCCGCTGATAACTGTCAGTAGATTTTTCTAAACACAAATCTGGTACACAAAGAGATCTTTCACTGAAGTAAAGAATTAAACACTCCTATACAACAACACATTTCACACTTGTAGAAAAGCCGTTGCACCAGAAGGCCAACACCCAAAAGCTAAATTAAAAAAAAAAAAAAAAAATCAGAACAAAATACACTTTCTTATTCCAGACCACAAAATACCATGATGTTTCTTCAAATAATTTTTCTGAAACTGATTTTCCAAAATTCCAAATAAAGTTTATAAGAGCTGAAAAATTACCTAAAACTAAGAACAAAGATCTTTTAGTTCATGTTTGCTAATATAATATAATAATAAAAACTAGTGAAAATATACTCTTAAACATTAAGTTTTACTTTTTAAAAATAGGACTTAAGGGCTGGTGGTGATGTACCTTTAATCTTATCCCTCAGAAGGCAAAGGCAGGCAGATCTCTGTGAGTTTGAAACCAGTCTGGTCTACATAGTGAGTTCCAGGACAGCCAGGGCTATGTAGGAGACCCTGTCCCAAAACTAACAAGCAAACATAAAACTCATTCTATATAGTTATATGACACAGATTTTAAATCCCAAATAGTATTACTTTGACTCATATAAATTAGAATTCCAGAGTAGTGAAGTATTCTGAATTTTCAAACTCAAGATTTTGTTTTTTATGAACTTATTTTACTTTATTTCTTGTGATTATGGATGCTCTGCCTTTATTTATGTCTGCACACCATGTGTTTGCCTAGTGCCCAAGGAACAAGAAGAGCGTGTCAGATTCCCCAGAACTAGAATTACACATGATTGTGAACTACAACATGGGTACTGGAAACAGAACCCACCAGATCCACTAGAAGAGCAGCAAATGTTCTTAACTGTTGAGCCATCTCTCCAGCCTCCCTCCACAAAAGTGCTTTAAGGCACAGCTTTTACTTCGTGGGGAAGGCTTGAGATGGTCTCACTGTGTAGCCCAGGCTGGCCTTCAAATTAATGATCCTGTTTCAGCCTCTCAGAATTATAGGCATGTGTCACTATGCCTGGCCTTAAGGTACAGCTAGATTTACAGTCAAAGCTACATGTTGCATAGAGACTAAACAGCATGTACAAGTTGATGAAAATGTTCATGTGTACCTGAATATAATGAAGAGGAAAACTATTATTGTATAACTTTTCTTCAGAAAAGATATTACTATGCTTCCTTTTAGTTAATAAAACTCAGGACCCAAGATGCATGCCAGTACATTAGGAGCTATGCAGTATGGGAACCAAGAAATATCTAATAATAGTTGCTAAATACTGCCCTTTACACCACCCCCCAATATGTAAGGCATTGTATATGCCTTAAAATGTTAGAATTAAATGACCTTTTCAGACTCTCTTTTTTGTACCAAGAAAAGCTGTTGGCATGGGTAGGGAATGCAAAGAAAGAGCACAGAGGAAAAAAAAGGAGATCTACAATGTGATGACTAAGATTTTTTAAAAAACCTACCTCAAAGAACTAAGTAGCCCTAGGGGAAAAAGTTAAAACTCTGGGATTTGAGAATCCTGGTTACTGTGGTAAATTAGTAACTTCAGAGAATCAAAATGCAGTTTTGGCATCTTTGCCTGGGCTTCCATCTGCTGGCACTGGTGACTAAGGATGGTGCTGCAGAGCTCCTTTGTCTCCAGGAAGCCAGTTGGGGCTGGGGCTCAGCTTGGAGGACCTGGGGGGTTGTGGAAGGTGGCCTCTGTTCACTAAATGACAGGATAGGGCCTAAGCTACCAGGTCAGAAGGGCTAAAGGATAGAGGAGGCCCTCGGGACCTCGGGCTGTGAAAGAGAAAGGGACAGGGAAGCAGACAGTCAAGGTCAAGTGGTGGTGCTCAACAGAAGCTGTCCTGCTAGTCTTTCAGGGGCTCCTGCTCACCATTCTCCTCTTTCTAGTGCCTTTCAGTCTCCATCTCCAGGAAGACCTTTCAATGTTTTCTAAATTACATTTATTTATTCAGTGTGTGTGTGTGTGTGTGTGTGTGTGTGTGTGTGTGTGTGTGTGAGAGAGAGAGAGAGAGAGAGACAGACAGACAGACAGACAGAGACAGAGACAGAGACAGAGAGAGACACACAGACACAGAGAGAAGGTGGGGAGGGCTGAGGATATTTTCTGGGAGTCAGTTCTCTCTTTCCAGGTGTGGTCTGGAGTTGCTCAGACTGTCATTTGCACCCACCGTGCCATCTCACTGTACTGCTATCCTTATTCTGAAGACACTCTTCTTTCCATCACAGATGGCAATCACTGGAAGTCTCCCTGTGCCTCCCTAAAGGAACGGCTTAGTAGGCAGGGAAATGATTTTGAGGGACCATATGTAACATATGGCAAAGAAAGAAAGAGTATAGTAAGAATATAAGAGAAGGCCTGGGGCCAGATAACATATTTTAAGAAAAACCCTGGCAGCTCAGCATTTTCTTGAGATATGTTAGTCAATATCTTCCTCTCCCCTACCCAGATACTGAGCTTTCTTATATAACTTTCTACTTAAAACTAAGGAATATATTTATATATATTATAATTATGCACAAATAATATACATAAATTATATACATACAATGTGTGTATATGTATGTGTGTGTGTGTGTATATATATATATATATATTTTATTCTATTTTATTTTATTTTTTTGGCTTTTCAAGACAGGGTCTCTGTTATAACTGGCTGTCCTGGAACTCACTCTGTAGACCTGGGTGGCCTTGAACTCACAAGATCTATCTCCCTCTGTCTCCCAAGCGTTGGGATTAAAGGCATGTGCCACTACCGCTCTGCTTATATATTCTTTTAAGTACATATGAACTTAAAATTTAAATGTCCTTCCATTAACACACATCCATTCTGTAAGGTCAACCAAGCATCCTCCATACATGCGGGTAAGAATATATAATATCTCTTTTCGTAGGAAAAAGATAAACAGAATTTATTAAACAAAGTTAATTCTTATACCTGATAACTAATAATTAACTGTGACTACACAGTGGACATTTCTTACCTGCTGTTTATTGCCTTTTCTTGTTAACATGACAAATGGCATCGTGTCCGCAGACTCTGTCTCTCCTTCCCCACCACCAAGGGGGGGCCCTTTCCTCAGCTGGCTTTTGAGATGCAAAGGAATAGCAACATCAAGTTGATGTACTTTAACAGATTCACCACTTCGCTGCTTCAAGACAGAAATTTTAAAAAAGTATATAAATATTCTGAAACACACATAGAGAAATATAAATATAATCTGCAAACAATTCATCCAACATAGTACTTCATAAAACACAAGCCTAAGATTCAGAGATTCTGAAACACAAATGAAAAAAAGAAATATTTCTCTTCACTACAAAAGCCTTTGTGTCTGGCCTGCAAGGAAACATGTAATCTGGCTTCTGTTCACTGCACCAGTCTCCCACAGGCACACAAAACTGCAGGTCTCACAAAACAAGTTCTTCAAAAGCATTCTCTCATAGCACACATTTGCTTTCATTATTATTAGAAAATCTCAGACTGAGGGCTTATCACCCTTTCCCCCACACTCATAAGCAGTGTGTGTGTGTGTGTGTGTGTGTGTGTGTGTGTGTGTGTGTGCGTGCGTGTGTGTGTGAGTGTATTCACATATAACAGGCGCTCAACAAATATTTAAGAACAAATGAAATCTATAGCAATTCACATCAATTTCTTGGTTGTAGAATCAATTAATTTTAGTATTTTACAATGGATTGTCCAAGCAATTAGTTATATGAACCTTTATTGATGACTTACTTTATGTTAAGCTTGGAGGTACTAAGATTAAAAGGATTTAGTCTAGGGGTTGGGGAGATAGCTAAGTAGGTATAGTGCATGCTATGCATGCATGAGGACCTAAGTTTGGATTGCTAGCACCCATATAAAAGGGAAGGTATGTACATGTAGACACACACACACCACCCAGGATGGGGAGGATGGGGATTGATTTGTGTACATTCAGAAAGCTCATAAACGTTTTTGTTTGTTTTTATTTTATTTTTTTGGTTTTTTGAGTCAGGGTTTCTCTGTGTAGCCCTGGCTGTCCTGGAATTCACTCTATAGACCAGGCTGGCCTCAAACTCAGAGATCCGCCTGCCTCTGCCTCTTGAGTGCTGGGATTAAAGGCGTGTGTCATCACTGCCTGGCTAGTCATAAACATTAGAGGCACCACTTGGATAGAGGTGGGCAGCTGTGCCTGAGAATAGGCAGGTACAGGAATTCCACGAAAGACTGAATAGAAACGGGACATTTGAGAATATTAAAGACTTTGTATAATTTCTTCCAAGCAAATGGTAAAGTAACAGTTTTGGGAATACAGAGAAAATTTAAGCAGAAGAACAGATGTAAAAGCAGGCACCTGGAAGGATGTATTTAAGGAAGTGGGAACCCTGAATTCATGCTAATAATTCCAGTTTACAACCTGATGAATGAATGGAACAGGCTGATTCCTTGAGTTGAAAGGTCTCAAAATTGCCCTTCTAACATTTAAAACATCTTTTGATACAAGCTTCCTATCAAGAGATTTCCCAATCAAGCAAAATGACAGTTTTATTGGATTTTGTTTTCTTAGTTTATAAGAATTGGACTGATTCATTAGATTTATGATCTTTTACTTAAAAAGTGAAAAATGTTTGGCAAATTTTGACCTGAAAAGCATTTTTAAAGTATTAATGATTACAAATTAACACATTCTCTTTAAATACAAAAATGCATTTTAAGGTATTTAAATACAAAAATGTATCAGCGTCTGTACTAATTCTTCCATCTTACTTCTCTCTGCTATAGCCTAAGCTGCAACCACCATAGCAATGGGTTTTGTTCTTCTACAGTTTCCCTTACATACACTAACATACACATATAATCAAAGGACCATTACTAAACAATTATCCTATACTACACACACATAATTAATTTGTAGTGCCAGAGATTAAGTTCAGAGCCTTGAAGATGTCTAAGTGGCATTCTAACACTGAGCTACATCCCAAATGCTTTTATTATTTTAAAAACTTTTTGAGACAGGATTGAACTAAGTTGCCCAGGGTAGCCTTGAACTCATTCTGTAGTCCATGTATGTCTTAAATTTGTGAACCACCTGTTTCAGTTTTCTGAGTAGTGGGGATTATAGGTATAGCATAAAGTTTTCTTTCTAATCCTATTCTTGGACATCTTTCTAATTGAATATACACACATGCGATGGGCCAGAGTTAAAATACATGTATATCTCCTTATTTGATTCTTCTCTAATAGACAACTAAGACTAATTTTCATATGTGATTGAGTATGTATCTGCATGTCTTTTTTTTTGGGGGGGGGTGTAGTGGAACATGTGCCACAGTGTGTATATATGGAGGTCAGAGGACAACTTGGGATGGTTGGTTTACTCCTTCCACCATGTGAATCCTGGGGATGTAACTCAGGTCATCAGGCTTGGCAGCGAGCGTTTTTACCCACTGAGCCCTCTTACAGGCCCTAGTAGTGTTCTTGAGAGGTTACTGGATCATGAGGGTATTAATCCATGAATAGATTCACAATCTGATGGTATTACTGAGAAGTAACAGACACTTAGGAGGCAAAACTTTTCTATGGCTTGAGTATGAAATATCCTTTCTAGATTCACATGTTAAAAATTTAGTCCCCAGACTGGGTGGGGTGGTACACGCCTTTATTCCCAACACTAGGGAGCCAAAAGCAGGCAGATCCCTGCCTGAGTTCAAAGCTAGCCAGGGCTACATAGCATGTTCCAGGCCAGCCAGGGCTGCATAGTGAGGTTCTGTCGCAATAAAATAAAAAATAAAAAAAAATAAATAAATAAAAAAATAAAAAAATAAAATAAAATAAAATAAAATAAAAAAATAAAATAAAATAAAAGTTAGTCCCAGTTATGTTTCTTTGGGAAGTGCTGGAAATTTTAGGAGATGTGAAGTTGTTAGAGGAAGTGCATGATGGAGAAAGCGGCTCTGAAGAGTCTAACCCCAACCCCTTTCTGTCTCTCTGCTTCCCAGCCTCTATGAGGCAAGCAGTCTTTCATACACTCCTATACCATGCCTCAGGATACAGCAGGACTGGACTCAAATCAGGACCCAAATAAATCTCTCTTGCCTTTAAGTTGTTCTCTCAGGCCTTTGTCACAATGACAAACTGTCTAACCAATACAAGCCTGGCTGTAGAAAAGAGGTGACAGGGCCCTATTCTTAGGAATATATCTTCTCCCTGGCCCCATTATGTCTCCTTGGGGCAATAGCTTCCTACACCATGCACTTCCTTCATGATGCTTCTGCACTGCTATGGGCCTAAGTGTAATGGAGTCAACCATGGCCTGAAACCTCTGAAACCAAGATTCAAAAATAAATTCTTCCTCCATTACACTACTCTTTCAGATATGTCACAGCGACAAAGGATCAAACGCACATCCGAATCTAGTCAAGCACCTAATAAATCTAGTTCATGCTACAAACTGAAAAGCTCTCAAATCTATGTCTCTGTGTCCTGTTACTGCACTAGGCAGATCACTGCCTTTTACCTGGTGACTACCAAAAATAGGACTTGTTCTTCCAAGGGCTCCCATTATAATTCTCTATTCTTTTTACCATTCTCCTGTAGATTTTGTTCACTCATACTAAGCTCCTATTTAGTTTTCAAAGGCAAGATCTTTTCTGTCTTAAGACCTCTGAAATTTTCTCCACCTTTCCCTGACTAAAGATTTTACTTTATGTAGGTATTTTGCCTGCCATGTATATGTCTCTGTACCATTTGCATGTCTGGTACCTGCAGAGGCATCAGATCCTCTGGAACTGGAGTTACAGATGGTTGTGACCACCATGTAGGTACTTGGTACTGAACCCAGGTCTTCTGGAAGAGCAGCCAGTGCTCTTAACCACCAAGCCATCTCACCAGGCCATTCCTCATTTTTAAATAGCTCCATTTGACCAGCCCTCTTTAAAATTTGTGCTATTAGAAATGTCTTCTTCACCATCCCATCTAAAAAAGGATCTTCCCTTTCTATAAACCAAAACATTCTCCCTTTCCAATTGCCACAACTTAGAAGTATGTATTTGATAGGTTTGTTTGTTTTAAAAAACTATCCTAAGAATAGGGACAGTATCTGTCTTATTTACTACTTATACTTCACTTGTTCAATGTTAGTTACACAGTAGTTGCTCCGTATTTACTAAATGGTTACTGACTTCATACGCTTCTTCATGAGTACTGTTTTGCTTCTCTTCTAGAAGCCTACACTAATTATTAATCTGAAATGCCTCTAAAATGACTTGAGGTTTACTTCATAAATTAAGGGCTTTGGGCTAGTTATGGTAGCATGCACATGTTAATTCAAGCTCTTGGGAGTGAGGCAGGAAGATCATAAATTTGAAGCTAGCCTGGGCTAATTATGAAGTTTGAGGCTATCCTCAGCTACCTAATAGGACCTTGCCAAAACGACAACAAAAAACAACTAACTAACCCCCACTTCCCCACCCCACCCTACACACTCAAAAATATGTATCAGGACATCGGGATATATAAAGAAATACTTAACACCTGAAGGAAGAGCCAAATTGGCTTAATATATATATAGTGACATTCTAAACTTAATGATAACTATAGCAAGAATGATAAATACTTTGAGGAGGGATGAAGGAGGCGGCATATTGAACCCTTCAATAACTGTCATTAGTAAAATAGAGTATTTCATCTCTAAAGAACCGGTCATTCAGCACATAATGGCTCAATATCTTTGTCACTTGTTTGGTTTGGTTTTGGTTTTTGGAGACAAGGTTTCTCTGTGTAGCCTGGGCTATCCTGGAATTTGCTCTGTAGTTTGAGGCATGCCTCAAACTCAGGAATCCGCATGCCGGAAGTAAAGGCATGCGTCACCACTGCCCAGCATGACTTAATATCGTAAAAAAAAAAAACCAAAACAAGACAAGAAACCATCTTACTCTATGGTGCTCTTCCCTTTCTAGTAAAAACTGATCAATAATTATCTAAACTGAATATTTTCACTCTTTCCCTTCTCTGGTGCTTGCTCTACAGAGGATTAGGGATGCAGTTACTGCCAGCTAGTATGCACAAGGTCTTGGGTATGATCTCTAGCACCAGATATCAAAACAAAAACAACCTTATTAAATAGTTTTGATAAAATCTGGTTTATTAACTGGGCATGGTGGCTCACGTCTTTATTCCCAGCACTCGGGAGGCAGAAGCAGGCTAATCTCTGAGTTTGAGGGCAGCCCATCTACAGAGTGAGTTCCAAGATGACCAGAGGTACACAGAAAAACTCTGTTTCAAAAACAAAAAAGAAAAATCAAAAGAACAAAACAAACAAACAAATAAAAACATTAAAAAAAAAAACAACCCAAAATCTAGTTTATTAATGTTGTGGACATAAAGATTTATCTTTGATTATTTGCATGCATGTGTGTGGGAATGTGCGTATGAGTGCAAGTGCCCACGGAGGCCAGGGTTTTCAGATCTGCTGGTGCTGGAAGCATAGGTACTCGTTAGCTGTTCAACACTGGTGCTGGGCACCAAGCCTGGCCCTCTGTAAGGGTAACACGCACTCTTAAAGATGATTCTGTTCCCAGTCTTACATTAACTACATTGATTCCCACTCTCTCAAGAACTGCAAATCAGAATTTGGGACACAGGACATACTGGCAGTCACAACCTGTGTATATTGGGGAGATACGCTATAGAGGTGGCTATTTAGTAACAGAGTCCCCCATATTCAGGATTTTGTGTGCTACGATGCTTTGATGTGCCAACAGTCTTCAAAATAGAGCACTACTTCATACCTGAAGGTTTTCTAGCATCATTTTGTCTAGAGCCTGGATGAAGTCCTCGTCTTCTACACAAGGAACATGCTTCAGTCCGCCTCCTTTAATCATCACCTCCTGATTAAAACAGAAAAAAATCAGAACAAATTTTCATGGTAATGTTTCATAAGCCAGAGCCTTTTTGTACTGATGTGGCCAAAATAACCACAGAATAAAGGTTAAAAGAACTTGTCACTCAACGGAAAACTGACTGAAAGTGAGTTCCCAAGAAAGCTATGATTTTTAAAAAAAAATCAGGCAAAAAAAAATTCAATGATTAAATTTCAAATACTCAGAAACACTATACAATTTAAAAAAAAAAATCCAGCCATACATACAGCGTTTTCTTCATCAGTTTCATTCTCCTTGTTGGAATCTGTTAGATAATCTGTATTCTCTTCTTCCTCTTCTTCTCCCTCATCATCATCATCAGAACCCTCCTGAAATTAACATCAATTGATGATCAAAATCCTTTAAAAGGGAACTTTACATGTCTTAAGAAGAAGTAATTGTTTATTTTCAATTAGCTCCCTTTCTTGGAGTCTATTTAAAATGAATGAAAGGACAAAGTCAGAAGATAACATCTCCTATATGCCGGGAGCTAAAATCTAATCACAGGTAAAACAATATATAGAGCTGTTGCATAAACTATCCCCTTGAAGTACATGAAGAAGGAATTACCTGAACCTTTAATAGTTCTCTCCTCTAAGAAAATTTCTCACTGTAGCTTTTTTTTTTAAATATTCATCTAATTCTACAAAGTTCAAATTTAGTATCACCAGTTAAAAGCCATGATATAGCACTAAGATTACAAAGTGCTTTAGCTTAGAAATGTTCTCATGTACTTCAGTTTGTTTGTTCTACTTCATTTGAAAGATGAAAGGGTATTATTGTTCCCATTTTTTACATTAAAAACAAAACAAAACCTGGTCTTGCAGCTCAGAAAAGTTAAGTGACCTGCCAAAGGACCCACTACTACTAAACAGACACATTATTTTACTCTCAAACATGAGATTCTTTTTTTTTTAAGCTTCCATGAATGAATGAAAACATGTGCTATTCTTTCTGTGCCTGGCTTAGTTCACTTAGCACAACCCTTGTCAGTTCCATTCACATGGGAACAAACGACAAGATAGCACTTTTTATATGACAGAACTAAGATTTCATAATGTAGGTATACCACATTTTCTTCCAAACCATAGAAATCAATATTTGAGGAGACAGAATTGATAATTACCAATCTGATCTTTACTCAGTGTATCCAGGTATCACAAACCATACACTCCATAAATCTGGTCAACTAGGAGTCAATAAAAGTTTTGAGTCCACTATGCTAAACTCAGAAGTCAATGTGCCAAAGGTAAGTTAGAAATGTCCCCTAAAACAAATGACAAATTTGTACCACTGTTACTTGTGTGTATGTGGCAATTAGCTCTAAAGTCCTGAAAATTCCTTTGCCTGGTTCCAAAGTCCTCTTAGTAAAAAAACCTGTAATGTTTTTTGAGTTATATATGAAAAATTTCCACACAGAATACAATGCCAGCAAGTAAGAGTGTTCTCCACTAAGTCTGATGACTTGGGCTTGATCCCTGGAATCCACATCGATGAATGAAAAAGCTGATACCTACAAACTGTCCTATGATTTCCAAATAAGTGGACCCATACCTACCCACCTCCAATAAATTTTAAAATAAAAAGAACATTAAGACAAACTTTATTTTATAAATTCAAGAACATTAAGACAAACTATTTTATAAATTTATAAATTATTTATAACTCTTATAAACTTATTTTATAAATTTATAAATTAAAATTTATAAATTTTATAAATAATTTTATAATTTATAAATTTTATAAATAAATAAAATTTATTTTAAAAATTCAGGTTTTGTTTAAATTCTGTAATTTAAAATTAAATCCACAAATGATGTTCTTAGCTATGGATGTTGTGTGTGTGTCTATATATATATATGTATGTGTTTGTTTGTTTGTTTGTTCGTTTATTTATTTATTTATTTTATTTATTTTATATATCCCAGTACCCAGGACAGGATGTTCAGGAGTTCAAGTTGCACTGGTGAGTTTTTGTTTGAGCCAAGTTAGGGTGACCTGGGAAGAAGGAACCTCAATTGAGTAATTGCCTCCATCAGATTGGCTGGTGGGCGTGTGTGTGGGGGCATTATCTTGATTAATAATTGATGTGGGTGAGCCAGGTAGTCCTGGATTATATAAGTAACTGAACAAGACAGTAAGCAGTAAAGAGTCTGCTTTACTTTCTGCAGGTTCCTGTCTTGGCTTTCCTCAATGATGGCCTATAACTTGTAACATCAACTACATCCTCCTCCTTCCCATGGACCAAAGGTCCTCTTCAGGTACACAGTAAATTCAAGAGCAGCCTAGGACATCAAACCCTGTCTCAAAAACAAGCAAGGGAGCAAGCAAAAAACACACAAAACAAAAAACTAATCTTAAATTTGCCCTTGAAGAAAATGAGTCATTTGTGTGTCTGTGTGTGTAGATATTTTTGGGGGGGACAGGATCACTCACTGAACCTAGAGTTCACTGATTCAGTTAGACTTGGGTGGCCAGTGATGCTCAGGGATCCTATTGTCTCAGCCTTCCCAGAGCTGGGATTACAGGCGTCTATGTAGGTGCTGGAGATAAAATTCAGGTGTTTGAATATGCAAGGTAAGGACTTTACCAAATGAGTCATTTTCCATGCCCCCACCATGAACCAACTAATACATAAAAGCTGCTTCCTCTTCAAAAACTAGATTAAATTAAGATAAATGAATAAATAACCCCTTCCTAAATTTCTCAGTCAATAAAGCTACATCTTGGAATTGGTTTAAGTACTCTCATGGATACTCAAGTTCCTTATATAAAATGGTGTAGTGCAATTATCTCCAGATCACTTATAATATCTAAGAAATAAGTGCTACAGAGCAAAATGTTTAGAGTATGACTAAAAAGGCCTACATATGCTTACTCAGTATTATGTATTTTTTATATGCCAGTACTTGAATGCATAGATGGAAAGGGCCAACTGGATAAAATACATTGTTTAAAATAAAATACTGAATAAGAATACATCTGTCTCGATCGCCTGATACACTAACATAATAATGGGTAGAATTACAAAGTGATCATTAATACACCACAAAACCCGAGCAGGCTAAGGCAAGCAGGAGAGGCAATGTAACAAAAAACAAAGTACCCATATTGTATACCTCGTCTGCTACTACTCTGAGTGTGGGCAAATTACTTAACCTATCTGTCCTTAGTGTCTCACTCATATCATAAAAAAACAATCATATAGAGTATCTATGACAGTGAATGGAATAACAAATGTTCAGTAAATAACTATTATTGCTATTATAACTGAGTCTTATACTTTCTTTTGATAAATTACATAAATGCTGCAGAAAATTATGTTTTAGTAGACCAACTACTTAATTGTCAACAGTTATAAGTTTTATAGCTGATATTTAAGAGAAAATGTCCTGGTTGGGAGGTGCTAAGACACATAAAAGAGCCAAGATGGGGCTGAAGAGATGGCTCAATGGTTAGGAGCACTGCTGTTCTTAAACAGGATCCTGGTTTGGTTCCCAGCATCCACATGATGGCTCACAATGGTCTGTAGCTCCAGTTGTAAAGGCTCCAGTGACCTCCTATGGCCTCTGGGGGCACTGTACACACATGGTGTACATATATATATGTAGGTAAAACACTTATACACATTAAAAAAGAAAAAACCTTAAAAAACGAAACAGGAAATAGAACAGTAGTTCTGTGGGGAGGGGTAGTGAAGAACCTGAACGCAAGGCTATACTAAATATATTCTTTACCACTGAGCTAAACCCTTATGAGGCCCTACTGCTTCTAAGAGTTGAATTCTTGCCTTTTCTTTCTCCACTACAGTAAACAGTTATAGAATACTCCTCCCTGTGTTTATTATTATTACTCCATAACACATCTTTCTTTTTCAATAAATTCTCTGCTCCTATTTGGAGGATAGCTATGGGGAACAGTAACCTTGGAGGGTGAAGAGAAGCAACGCATTCCAAACTCGTTCTTCTCAAAGTTAACACATCTTTCACTTCTCCCAGGTAGCCACATAACTCCTCCAACTGAACATTTGTTTGCATTTCTCCCTAGCAGAGAAATATTATGGTGCAATGTTTCCTTCTTGATTTGAAACACAAGTAATAGTTTAAATGATAAACCCTTACAAAATACAATGTTCAATACTGAAAACAAAGAAAAGCATTCAAAGAGAAAAGTATACCTCACATTCTTCACATGAGAAAGTTATTTCACATTTACTAAGGATGTTAGAGTCATTAGACTTCGTTCATCTAAGTAGTACCACAGAAAAACCCATACTATTATTTGTCTCAAAATCTAAAAGGTAATGATGTTTCATTTCCTTTTGTTACACAAGGTACTTAACAAGCCAATTAAATTTATATTACAGAAATTTTTATAGCAATTTCATTTTGAAAATAAATCAATATAATGCCCATCTAGTAAGCTGAAACCAATTATGGAAATGTATTCCAGCTTTCAATTGTTAATTTATTTTTATCTACTTTAAGGGAGCTGTAAGGTTTAAAAGAGAAAACAGCAGCACATAAATATTTAAAAGTACATTCCTGCTGCCTATAAATACTAGCCAATTATGAAAGCCATTATTGACTCTACTGCTTTTCACAATCATTCATTTCTAACTAACAGTAAAACTACTTGTGCAGTTAAATCACATCAGATATTGTTAACAGCTAGACAACTTATGGGCTTAAAGAAAACACAGTCTTGCAGCTTTTCATTTCTTCCTACAGAAAAATCTTACTTTAAATTGTTAGGCCCTTTTCTCTTCAATTCTAAATGGAGCTTTAAAAATATCTACTTTAAGACTCTAAGAACAATTAATATTTGTAGTGGTAGATGTACACGCTGATTTATTTAATTACTCTTCTCGTGGGCAGAGGACAATATTCTTTGCTAACTCAATCTCTGATCCTACAAAGTTTCATCCTCCATACAATCTAATCTTAAATCTAAACCTGGAAAGCCTCCATACAAACTAATCTGCTAACCTATACGTAGAATGTTTCAGTCTCCAAGACTGCTGACTGAGCTCACTCAGAACTGTACTGAATTCAATTGACTCTGTTGGATCAATTCAACTCACTCGAGGTTGTGGCTCAAATTCTTCTCCCAAGCTGATTCAAACTGACCTTCTAAGCTGGCTGACTGTTTCTGACTGAACTGTTCTGACTCTGGCTGACTCCCACAACTCCTCTGATTGAACTGCTCTGCTCAGCTTTCAAACAGACTCTCCTGTTAACCTGACTCTTTCTGCTAAACTGCTTCTGCGTCAATAGCTGACTGATTCTCTAGCTAACTCTTCTTTTACATCCTGATAACTGTGATTAAAGGTGTGTACTACATTGCCTTCTGAATTGGGTTTAAAGGTGAGCACTACATTAGGATTAAGGGCATGCACTAGCATTCTTTCTACTCAAGAGCAGCCATGCTGCTGGGTTAAAAGATTAAATGTTCCTCTACAAATATTCCTTTAAAACACTAAACTACACACATTTTCTAAATATCTAGGTTCTATATACTCAAACCAAAATGTTAAAACTCAAATTCAATACTTAAATATTAATTATAAGCATTTTCCAACATTTAACGAAAGTCATACTTCTAAGTTATCATATTCTCCTAATTGCCTTAAGCACTCAACACAAAAAGTCACATACATTAAGTCATAATGATTTTGTAATTTGGATGTATAAAAGGGCCAGGAAACAACTCTTCAATTTCTAGTTTAAATTTTACCCTCACTGCAATTCTATCTTAAATTTTTCCTAAAAAACAAACAAACAAAACCAAAATGGCCTTATTTTAAATTATATATAATAAGGATTTTCTTTTATATTTTATGTGTGTGACCATTTTGTCTGTATGCACATATGTGTATACCATGTGTGCATAACTATGTGTGTGTGTGTGTGTGTGTGTGTGTGCCTAGCACCCAGGAACAGAGAACGCACTGTATCTCCTGGAACTGGAACTACAACAGTTGTGAGTTGCCTATGTGGGTGCTGGCAACTGAACCTGGGCCCTCTACACAAGTAATAAGTGCTCTTAATCACCGAACCATTTCTCCAGCTCCCATTTTATATTAAATTACATGTATGTATTTGCCTGTCTGTACAGGTATATGCATGTGACCACAGAGACCAGAAGGACATGGAGCTGGAGTTAAAAGGTGATTCTGAATCACCAAAAGTGGGTGCAGAGAACTGAACTCAGGTCCTCTGCAGGAGCAGTATGTGTTCTTAACTACTAAGCCATCTTTCCAGACCCTATCTTTTTTTTTTTTTTTTTTTTTGAGACAGAGTCCTTAATAACCTAGGACTCATCATGTAAGTAGGGCTGGCTGAGCAATAAGCCCCATGATACACTTATCTCCACTCTCCAGATCTGTAATTTCAAGCACTTAACGCCTTGCCTAGTCTTTTTTTGGTTGTTTTGAGATAGAGTCTCTCTATATAGTCCTAGCTGTCCTGGAATTCACTCTGTAGACCAGGCTGTCCTTGAACTCACAGAGATCCACCTGCCTCTTTAAGGGAATGCACTACCATGCCTCTTTTTGTTGTTGTTATTTTTTTATTTTTTGAGGGGGGAGGTACTTGAATTTTGTGAATTAAATGCAAGTCTTCCTGCTTGGATGCAAGCATATCACAAAGTAAGTTATCTCCCCAAGTCCCAAGAAAATATTTTGGTGTATCATAAATGGCAGAGATTTCATAGTTTTCATAAACACCAAAAGGGCAAACTAATTATAATTACTATGTACACAATGAATTTCAGATTTTTAAACTATTAGAGTTGGTAAAACAAAGCAAAGGAATATTTAGTCAGCAAAATTGTTTAAGACTGTAAAGCCCACAGACTGCCCTTATTCAACAATAAGATTAAGATACATAGGAGACAAACTGTATTTTTCTCAAATTGCTAATTAAATAAAAATGTTACGATCAATCTTGTTTTAGTATCCATAAACTCTTAATCAAGGAATGTTATAATAGAAATGTATTAGTTACATTTTCAGTAATAAAACTGAGAAGCTTCACTCAGGTTAGAGAGATGGCTGAGCATGAAAAAGCTCTTTATGCCAAGCCTAATGACCTGAGTACAATCCCCAAGACCCAAGGAGAGAACTTACTCCTGCAAATCGATCCCTGAGTTCCACATGTGTGCTGTGGCACAAGAGTGTGTGTACACAAGTAAATAAATATAACAAAAGGTTTTTTTTAATATTTACTCAAAGTATTCTACACATATACACACAAATTTATCTGTTAGAAATAAAAGTAAGTAAGTACCTCTTCTTCTGGCTCATTCACTTCACTTTCATTTCCAGACTGTTCCTCTGTTTCAGCTCCTCCTTCTTCTTCTTCATCATCCTCTTCAAGATTTTCCCCTTCTGTCATAGCATCTTTGGACTCTTTGTCATTTACTAGGCCTTGAAAAGAGGAAAAAAGTGGAAAAATACATTTAGAAAGACAAATGCTATACTATTGTTTTAAATCACTTCACTTAAAAAATATGAATTAGGTAATAACTAATTTCTCAGAACAATAAATGATCAGAACTGAAAATACTTGTGAGAAACACTGTAAAAACTACACACTTCTTAGCCACTAGGAAAAAAATGTACATATGTATATAGCTCTTTTCTCTTTTCTTACAGCTTTAAATACTTACAAGATCATCCTGTTTAAACTCAGTCTCAGATGAACAAAGACAAAAGAGAGCTACATATAAGTTTAGCATCAGACCCATAACCACACTCTACAAATGGTATTTCAACAATCTCTTAAAACCACACACACACACACACACACACACACATGTCACTTTAATGGAGAAATTACATTTGGCTAACAATCTGAATGCACATTAAAAGGAAAGAGGCAAAAGGATATGACAGTTTCGCTATACAGTTTAATTTTTTCATCATCAGCAGCATTTTCTTCTTTGGGGAACTTGGCCCAAATCTCCCACTTACTTCCCCGTGTGCTTTTACATCTCACTGCACAGCTCTTCTTCATACTGGTTTGAATTGTAACCTACTCACTCTACTCTGAAGGTACACATACCATGGTCTTATCCAGCCTATTTCCCAACTCTTTTCTACACCTTGCATAGAACATGTTGTCTTTAGATGCTATTCATCCAATATCCTTCTCAATAGAGTATCCCTGAACACGTTGTTTGAAATTTCATTTGTCTTTGCAGTCTGGTTTAAGTTTACCTATTGGCTGTTCCTGAAGCACATGGAGCTCTTTATGGCTGATGCTATGCCATCTTGTTTTTTTTCTAATGATTTCATAAATGTTGCAAAAGACTGTTAAGGATGAAGAACTTAGTTTATACACTTTAAACTTAGCAGAGGCTATAAATTGATAAATATACAGTAGGTATTTAGTAAATAAATACTAGTTATTCACAGAATTTTTTGTGAAATACAGGGAGAATTACTGATAATATGTATTAATTCTCTCATTTATGAATACTGACTATCAAAAGAGTTTGAATAACCAGACAAATCAATAACAACAAAAATTTACTCTAGTGCGCTAAGCCTAAGCAACTGGCAGAATAAAAATATAGAGCAATTAAAGCATCTACTTTCAGTTTGGGGGAAAATAGAAGATGGATGAAGCTCAGAGCTATCTGTTTTAAAAGCTAAATTGATACTGAAGAAAAACAGATGGCGTCTCAGGTTATGTTCCCATTAATGTAAGTATTTACTTTTGCTTACTAGTTTTCATACATAAAGGTAGCAGATTTTATACATGTATATGTCCAGTTGGATTTTAAAACATTTATTGTGTTCGTGTGTATGTATGTTGGCATGAGTGTGGAGGTCAGAGGACAACCTGCAGGAATCAGTTCTCTCCTACCATGTGGGTTCCAAGAATCAAAGCCAAGGTCAGGTTTGGTGGCAAGCGTCCTCACCTGCTGAGCCATCTTGTAGACCCCTAACTGGATTTTAAAAACATAGTATCTGACTGATAATTATCAAAGGTAAACAATGCAAAGACAGGAATTTACAACCTGAATATTATCAGTAAACATATCAACACAGTGATAACTTATGTCATATGAAACATTACACCATTGTCCTCTCTACTTTAAATATGCATCACTGAGAAAACAATATGCAAGCAACTGTTTTGATAGTTATGCTTCCAAAGTATCAGAAAAATAGTATAATTTCTAACATTTTCATTTGTACTGCAACAAAGCTTCAAAACCAATTTGTAAGTACTGCCTTTTGCTTTTTCTCAACTATGTAAGAATTATCAAACAATGGATGTCTAGGAAAATGTCAATGTAAGGAATGTATATGAAACATATAAAAGACATATGAGTAACAAAATGTAAAATATAGGCAAAATTCAGAATATTAAAATGTTAGAAGCATGCTTGGGGGACAAAAATAATACACATTTCTCCTTCAACTTCAACTACCTGGTGACTCAGTTATCCTGCTCATCGCAGAAGGGGGTAATAACTGCAATGCCTTTTAGGTTGTTTACCTTGTATTTCTCTGCTCAATTGAACATAAGAGCATGTGTTTTTCTTTTCTTTAATCCTGTCCTATGTTAGCTCCTTTAATTTGAGCTTCGTTTGTCAAGTGTAAATAACCCTTCCATCATTCTGGCAAACAAACCATACTCAATAAAAACAAACTTTCTTGATTTACATATGCCATGTTCATTTACCTATCCTCAGGGATACTATTCTAGCAGTTCCTGTGCACTTCATATAAAAGTGGCAATAACCTGGCATAGAAACAATTTTTCTTTTAATTTCAAATTGTATAAAATGTGTGTATTTTGTGAGGTTTTGTTTATTTTGTGGGCCTATTTTGTTTTTCTGGGACAGCATCTCCTTTCCATTCATACTGGCCTTCGACTTTTTGCCTCTGCCTTCCAAGTGCTGATATTATAGATGTATTCCACTGCACCACATATGTGAAACTTTTCAAACACCCAATTTGTTATTCTGAGTGTATTCTACAATTTTAAAATTTGGAAACACTAGTACTAGATCATTTTTAAGCCTTTTAAAAAAATAAACATTTAACCCATTTGGTTCACTAGCTCTCTTTATTCTAGTTCTTAGAGTCCTTACTCATTGTATGTTAAACTGCCTTATATTTCCCTTTAATAGTTTTTGGCTTTGTTTAGAATTTAAGAAATATACTCTTTTGGTTTAAACTATATCTATTCATATGAATATCTTATTTTTACTTCTCTCATTTCTGTTCTTTGCAGTCCTAGCTGGAACTTCCAAAACGAAATTAAATAATATCATTTTTGTTTTATTTATAATTTAAAGAAAATGTCTTAGCCCGTATATTCTATCCACCTAAAGAAATAAAAGCCAATTTAAAAAATAACGCAATGGCTAAAACTGAAGAAAACTTAATTACAATGCAATTAAGTAATCATGGCACATTCAAAGGAATACAATCTATTAAAAAAAAATTAAAAGGATTTAAAAGAAGTCCAGTTACAAAACTGCAAAACATATTGAATTTTTAAAAAAAGAACACAAATCGTACTTAACAAACAACTCTTTCTGATTACAAGTGCTTTTCTTGTATTTTTCAGAATTATTAATATAAACATTATCTGTGATAATAGTTAGCGGTTTAAGACATTAAAAAATAATTTCAGTATTTTCCATTAGCTTCACTTTTCCCACTGAATGCTTTAAAAACTAAAATGAGATGTTTCCAGGTGCTTGAAGACAAACAATGCAAGGCAAAAACTGTATGATGCTATGGCTTAAGATCAGAAAGCTTACTTAAAATATATCTTCCACATAGAGTATCTTCCTTGATCTAACCTCTAAAACCAGAAGGAAAACGGAGACAACTTGGGTAGACTGATTTTAAGTGCCACCATCTTTTAGAGTTTCAAATCATAAATGCAGACTTATTTTTCCCTCTTCAGGCTCCTCATAAGAAGACTTTTAACCCTTTAATTTACAAAAATAAACCAAAGCAATCTTTTCTCTTATTTATGCCCCTATGAGCAGTTGTACCATTTATGAAAATTTCTGGGCCCTAGGCTATGTCTTAACAATTTCAAAACATTCAAATACGTGAATATTAGGATGATGACACTACTTTGCCCGAAATGGTTGTTTAGTTAATTGGAAATCTGAAAAAAAAAAAAAAAAAAGAAGCTGGATAGCCTGATAGTCAAGGCTGAACAGCCAAGATGAGCTTGTGAGATGAGCAGTAGGACAAGTCAGTACCTGCACAATCTGCACAGGGATCTGATGAGCAAGCACAAGTACATTCTCTAAATCAGGATTTACCTTGGAGATAGCAAGTGTATCAATGTTCTGGAGCCTGTGGTGGGGAGGAGACTATCACTTATGCCTTCACTTTAAACTGTTCCTTCAGACATGCAACATAAAATAGTAGTGTGAAGTGTAACCGAAGGTAAAGATGCACATGAGTGCATCAAGTTCTAATGAGAAATAACAGATTTACTAACTCTGAAAACATAACTCTGAAAATACTGCAATGCAATAGGTGAAGAGCTATTAGCATGCAAACTAGGTTTGTATGACTAGACTTTGTACTTGTTACCTGTGACGAAACTAGTAAACAGCTATATTCCACAGGGAGTGATGTCACAGGTTAATTCTTCTTCTATAAACTACCTCAGAAGGACAAAGAGATTTGTACAGATAATCTTCTAAAAGCACGTTTTCCCTAGACCCAGAAGGAAAGCTAACTCCACTAATGAATAAGATCTGAAATTTTGTAGAGTTATTCCAAATTTCTAAAAGGTATTCCCTTCTATACTCTGAAGCCTGTGTCTCAGGAATAGTACCAGCTGAAAATATGCTATATATATTTGAGACACTGTCATCCAAAGTTTTGATCAGAAACCAGAATCTAAAATTAAGGGCAGCTGACAAGATAGTATTTTGCCTTCACTATCACTTGCTTTAAATCCTGCTTGACCATTTTATTTCACTTTGAGATCACTTAGTGAAACCAGCTAGGCCACAGAAGTCTCACCTAACACTACAATGCAGTACTCAACAACAAAGATACAAAGTACGCAAATGAAAAACTGACTGGAAACGTAAAACAGATTCTAGAGACAATCTGACCAAACCCCCTTCATTTTCTCTCTGTAATGAATTGCTTACCTAGTTTTATTAAGAATTCTCGTTCCAAGTCTTGTACCTGCCTGATGGATTCTTCCAGAGAATTACAGAGTTTGATCTTTGGTCTTAGCAGTTCTAGTGTATCACTGATCATGTAATCTATATCAATAGGAAATGGATGGTCTTTTGTCCAAACCTCCAAACTTTTCTTCCACCAAACATAACGCTGATAACAAATGAAAAATAAATTTAGCTATAAGAAATTAATAACGAAAATGTAAAATAGTAAGCTGTATTGTGATGTTACCTAGTTATAATAACTAAGTTAAAAGGTTAAACAAGAAACCTGTAATTTCTATTAATGGCCAACAGCAATAATCCTAATTTCAATTATTTCCTCCTATCTATATAATTTTTTAGCTAGTTGTTGACTGTAGTCTAAACATTCTTTATTCTGAATGTCATAGGTTTAAAAAAGACAGACATGGAAAAACTGTAAACAAAATGCCAAATATACTTTCAGGTACTCTGAAACAAATGCAGAAACCCCACTTCTTTACCTCAAATGGAGTTGACACATTTAACTTTATAAACGCAGATTCAATGCCACAGTTTTGTAAAATTGTCATTATTTTCCTATTTTACTTGCTTTAACTTTTTTTAAAAAAGCCTATTGAAGTATTTGAGGATGAAACTTTTTGAAAAATATAAAAATAAATTGTGAACATTTACTAAATAGCTACCATGTACAAGCCACTATATGTAGATATTTTTCCTCTATAATAGTGTGTTCCTTCATTCAATTCTGTTCTTATCCCAATTCCTAACATATATCATATATTAAGTAGCACAACATAAGCATATATATTTATGTGTTTTTATGTAAAATGTAAATATATTTTCACTAGTACAAACATGTATTCAAGGTGCTTCAATCTTCCTCTACGCCTTGTGACTAGGCTCTTGCTACTCAAAGTGTGGAACCTCACCAGAAATGTAGATTCTTAAGCTCCAACCACCTTAGCAATGTCCCAGATAATACACATGTACTTGGAAGTTCAGCATTTTCCCGCTGGCCCTTTCTACCTGCCTTCTAAAACTTAACCCTCACTCTACTGAGATACAACAACCTCATCTCAGAAGCTGACACTCTAGGCATAATATAATAATCTCATCTCTGAAGCCTAACTGATTTCAAAGTCTCAGTTCCTACATATATCTCTGTCACATTTTCTGTCAAATTAACTTGGAAATCACCTTGATTTTTGGTCCTGGGTATTTCTGAGTGGCTCTTTTCTCTGAGGCTGGAATAGCAGATGTCAAATAAGGATTCTCTTCCCAGAGATTCTACTTTGGATATTAATACTTATAGCCATCTCTTTGGAGCAAAACTCAGGTATTTAATATAGATATCTCCATTTAAGATAGTCCTTACATATAACAGGGACTTTGACCCTAAAACTCATATCCTCTTTCTTGTTCATCAATTTATAAAAACAAGGCAGCAGATACAGTAGTACAAGAAAGTTAAAATGAAATCCTCCAACATTATTTACACCTAATCCAGTCCCAGCTGCTATGTATGTGGATTCATTTTTGATGCCTCAAGTTAAAATACTAAACCTTCTTCTCAAAAGGTAAACTGTTAACAACTGTGATTACGTAGAATCAAATACTATTGATATTTTACTCAGCAACGTCTTAAGCACTTAATGATCAGGTGTCCTTTCTTATTAGTTCTTACTATATTTACAAAGAGTCATGACTGAGGTGTGTACAATCAACCTAGAAGTTAACTTTTGTGGTACAAACTTATCTGTTTATTTGCACTAAATTTAATTTACCTCATACTTGTTCTAAGTCACAAATTATGGAATAAATAAAATTAAATATGAAAAGCACAACCTAAGAGCTTATTACTAAATGCATTTATTAGTAAGTGCTTTCTTCATTATAAATGTTCACATGATCTGCTATTTCTCTAAATAGGTAAGTAAGTAAATACATGAATAGGTAGACAAATTGGATCTTTTAGAAACAAGTATTTTGGATATAAACTAAAAGAGACACAAGAGAAGAATATTATCAAATCACAAGTAGCTGGTTGTGGCAGTGCACATCTATGATCCCAGAACTTGGGAAGCTTGGGCAGGAGGGAGGTGAATTCAAGGCCAGCTTGGGCTACGTGGTGATACTTTCTTAAAACAAAACAAATAAAAACCACCATGGGTACTTTAAAGAAT
>JAMJFZ010000451.1:11250000-11527500 GCA_026225945.1 Cricetomys ansorgei | reverse complement strand
CAACATGATGAAAGAATTTAAGATATCACTGGGGACTAAAGAGATGTCTTTGTGGTAAAGAGCACTTACTGCTCTTGCAGGAGACCCACGTTCGGTTCTCAGGATCTATGTCAGGCGGTGCACAAGCATTTATAACTACGGCTTCAGGGACATGTGATACCTCTGGCCTCCATGGGAACTGGTACTCACAAGAGTCTATCCACACAGAGACACACAAAAATACGCATAATTTTACAACAAAAATAAATTTAAAAAAAAAATATTATTATAATTTGGGCAGAATAGCTCACATTTATAATCCCAGTACTTGGGAGGCAATGGCGAGAAGATTGAGATTTCAAGGTCAATCAGCCTTGCATTCGCAGCAAGTTCAAGGCCAGTTTAGACCAAGAAAAAAAGATATCACTGTAGTAGTTACCTACTGTGGAGGCTCAGCAAGGAGACACAGGCATATTCATTGGTCGAAATCCTTCCAGACTTCAGCAGAGAACCGCCGTCATGGCAAGGGCCATACTAGACAGTGGAACCCTGAGCATCTGAGCTCAGGTGTTTTTATTGATCCAGAATTCCTTGGGTGTTCCTCTGATAGCACATGCAGATCAATAGCAATTAAACATCCTCCACATGAATCAATACCTACAGACAATACAAAATGCCAAGACCTAGGCAGCCCTTTTCCCAACAGCACACAAAACAATCATTTTATACATAACTAAAAATAAACTTCCACAACATATCACTATATTATTTCTCAATTATATGAACTAGTAAAGCTTAGCATAATAGTTTATTCTTTCAAACTTTTATAATAGCATTTGATACTTTCTAAAATAGGCTAAATATTTTCTTGCTTTGTTGAATGAAGATACTGAAACACATAGTTTATTTTGCTTCTTAAATGGTATTTATTTTTACTTTTTGGCTTCCATAGGTTTCAGGGTTTTCAAAATTGCATTTACTTATTTAACTGTGGAGACAAGCATATGTTCCACGACACATAGGCAGCAATCAGAGGACATCCTGTGGGAACCAGTTCCCTTATTTTATGGTATGGGTCATGGAGCTGGAACTCAGTTCGTTAGTTCTGGTAGCAATCACCTCTACCTGCTAAGCCAGCTTGTCAGCACAAAATTTTAAAATGATGGTTATGATCCGTTGTGAATGACAAAGCTGAACTTGGTGCTCATCACACACTTACCAGCCCTGCTGTTCTCAGGATTGGTTTTATAAATGACAACAGCAACAACAACAAAAAGGACTTGATCCTTTCCATGGAGCTGCTGGAAACATCTATGTCAAAAACACTAATAGCAAATGAAAAGACAAAGGCCATTGTTTTAACTGAGTTTTCTGCTATTTTCAGTGCTTTCCCCATGCCATGCAATAAGCCCCAGGGACTATTAATGAGGCAGTAAATTAATATGCATGAGCTGGAGTCCCACCAAGAAGCTGATAAAAGGTATTGTCCCACTGCCTAGGTTGGACTGTATTACTCACTGGAGAGACCCAGTTGGCATATTGCTGGCGAGTTCTGGGCAGGCTTTCTTCTTGGCTTACTGGAGAACACAAACTTTCATTGAATACGAAAAGGCATAATGAAAGATACACTTGCATCTCTTATAAACATCAGTAAAAAAGAGTTGGTGAATAAAAGTTCAAAAGCACGGTAGCAGATGAGTGGATACAGCAGGGGGAGAGGGAGAGGAAAGTGGGGAGGAGGGGGCAATAAGAGAAAAGGGAGAGAGAAGAAAATCAGGCAGGAAGTGCTAGCCACAGGCGTGTTTGGAGTAGAAGGGAAGCAAGGAAATAAAGAGGCAGGAAGGGAAGAGGAAACCGGCAGGAAGAGAGGCAGGGTATTTTAAGGCTTTGTGTGTGTGAAGGTCATAGCCTTGCTTTACCGTGAATTAAAGACTAAGGAAGCAAACTTTCCATCAAGGGGTTCTTGCTCTGCCCCTCCTGGCCATTGTTGCACTCTGAGATAACAGTATTTGCAAAGAATGCAGTTGCTGTATACTCAAAGCTGGGGCTTTTATTGTTTTAGATCCATGGGGGAACAAACCTGAAATTGCAAATATGGGAGAGTGCTGGCCTTGTGCATGAGAAGACAAGTCATGTGGGACACCCTGTGTAAGTGGAAAAAATCAAAGCCTGTTGATATTCCTAGATATCATACAGATGCATAAACTTATACATGTTCAGATAACATGAAAGTAAAAGCAAGGACTGTCCAGGGAAGCAGAGGAGACTAATGGGAGGGGGAGGGGAGAAGTGGAGGGCAACAAGGTTTAAAGCAGACTATGATCTACAATTGTATAAAATCTCATTAATTAAATTAAATGATGATATTGCTATACTTTCATTTCTGTTGCTGTGACAAATACTCTGTCCAGACACAACTTAGGGGGAGAAAGGAACTATCTGGCTTATAATTCTAAGTCACAGTTCATCATTGAGGGAAGTTAAGGCAGATATGTGCAGACATATCTGTTTGCCATGCCACATACATAGTACCTCCAACCAAGGAACTTACTTCACAGCAAAAGCAGTGCATCAGGAATTATGGAAGATGCTGCTTGCTGCCTAGAAGGAAGGCTTATGCTCAGCTAGCTTTTTTATATAGTTCAGCACAATCTGCATAGGGAATGGTGCTGCCCACAGTGGACTGCACCCTCCTACATCATTTAACAATCAAGACAATGCCCCACAGACATACCCACAGGCCAACCAGATGTCCATAATTCCTCAACTGAGATTCTCATCCTACATAATTCTAGTTGACAAAGCTAACCTAGACAGATAGCCATTAAATAATGCAATGTAAAATTGTGCATTGTTCTTATTTGAAGCGTAATGTATCAAATTTCCATAATCAAGGAAGAATGGAAGTAATGGTGCATATTTACATATAAAAGTGGAACTGTGACCTAAGAGCCTAACTGAAGCAAACCAAGCACAAGGTATCCTGTGAGGGAAGGCAAGGCACAAGCTGTCCAGGAAAGGGTTATGGGGAGAAGAGAAAAAAATAGGGAAGATTCAGGAAGATAGCATGGCAATAGCCTGGACAGACATGGACCTGTGCTGGGAGCTTTGGTGCTGTTTGCATTTGAGGGGGTTCTGCCAGCCTGACTGTCTCATCGGCTGCATCTTAGAAAGACCACAGCCCTGGTCACTAGAAGAGTATCCAGGACTGTTGGAGTCTCCCTTTATTTTTCTTTTGATTTTTTACTGAGTCCTAATGTGCCAACAATCTCCATGCAAACTTTGAGTCCCCAAATTAGAAGAGTTTATAACAATGAATTTGGGGATCCATTCATCCTTTTGGATTGTGAATAATCTTGGGTCCTATATCTTAAAGAATTTTTGGAGTTCATATTGCAGGGGTATCATATAAGAATATCTGTAAAAAGTTCTGTTTTTATTTATTTCTTATAATTTTTCATATGTATAAAATATATGCAATCATATTCCTTATTACCCTCTTTCTTCTCCCTCCCACTCCTCTGAACCTCCTTTTCTTCTCAACAAGTTCCCCTCCTACTTTTCACTCAGAGAATGATAAAGTTATACTTTAAACATCTGTATTCCACCAAACTTCAAAAATCAAAAATTAAAAAAAAAATGGATGTATTTCTAGATATATAGAACTACCAATGTTAAATCAAGAAGAATGATTTAAATAGACCCATAACATCTAATGAGACAGGAGAAGTAACTAAAAGTTGCAAATAAAATAAACTCGGGACCAGAGGGATTCAGTGCAGAATTCTACAAACCTTCAAAGAAAATCACCAATGCTCTTCAAATTATTCCATAAAACAGAAACTGAAGAAACACTTCCAAATTCTTTTTACAAAGCCAGTGATATTTTGATACCCAAACTAGACAAAGACCAGACAAAAAAGAAAATTATAAAGCAATATCCTTTATAAACACATATGCAATTTTCTCAATAAAGTACTTGAGAATTGAATTTAAGAACACATCAAAAAAGATTATCCACCATGATCATGTTGATGTCATCTCAGAGATGCAGGGATGCTTCAACACACACAAATCAATAAATGCAACCTTCCACATACCTAGACTAAAGAACAGAGATCACATGATCATCTCATTCGATGCAGAAAAGGCCTGTGACAAAATCCACTTTTCATGACTTTGTTTATAACCCACTGAGTTTAGCAAGTGTTGCCTGTGTAAGCATGTGTATGTAGGGTTATTTACTGAAGCACGGGCAACTTACCAGTGGCTACCCCACTGAAGAATAATGACTTCCCTTTCTCCCGGCATCAATTAATTGCCAATAGCTAGTGTTTTCTTAGAGTATAATTCAACACACTTTAAAAATATAATTCTACACAGAAAAATTGTTTAATGAGCTATTTTATGAATGTTGACAAATGCATTCAGTTGTATAACAGCACAATTATGGTGGACAGTATTTCATCACCTTAGAAGGCTATCTTGTGCCTCTTCTACTTACTCTCCCCTCCATCCAGACAGTCTCTGCATCTTGATCTATATTTTTTGCCTTTTCCACAAAGGCAAATGTTAGACTACTGGTATTCTTCAGTGGGTTTTTTCATTTAACGTAGTGTTCTTGAGAGTCATTCATGTTCTTTGATGTATCTGTAGTTCGTTCCTCTGATTGCCAAGTGAGATGCTGGTGAATGGACAGACCACAATTTATGTGTTTACTGTTGATGCCTCAGGAGTTGTTTCTAGGTTGAGGTGCTATAAATATTTCATGTATGTCTTGTGTATGTGTGTGCATGTGTGTGTGTGTGTGAGTGTGCTATACATGAATAGTGTTTGTTAATATAGGTATGTGCATGTATGTGTGTACTTGTTAGTATAGGTGTAAACACATGTTAATATGTACATGTGCATGTTTGGGCACATGTATGTGGAGGTCAGAGGTAGACATGAGGTGTCTTTCCTTAATTGTTCTCTGCCTTTATTTTTTGAGTCAGGGCCTCTCACTAAACCTGACTTGCCTAATCTAGCTGGCCAATGAGATCTAGGGATCTGTCTGTCTCCGTCTTGTTCCCCCTACCTCTGGGGTTACAGCCATGCACCACTGTGCCTAGCTTTTTTCATGGTTTCTGGGGATACAAACTCAGTCCCTCACATTTGCATGACAGGCCCTTTACCAACTGAGTCCTTGACCCTCATATAGGTGTTTTTTAAAACCTTTTTCATTTCTCTTGAAAAACAGTCGATGGGTTGATCTGTGTCCCCCCCAAAAGATGTGTTGAGTACTAGCTCCCAGCACTTCAGAATGTGACCTCATTTGGAAATATAGCCATTGCAGATTCATTAAGAAGAGGTCATGCTAGAATAGGGTAAGACTTAATTAATTTAATGTGATTGATGGTGGTGGTGGTGGTGGTGGGTGTGTCTGTGTACAAGGGCACATGTGTGTAGAGCGTGCATGTGGAGGCCACGAGACAACCTCAGGTGTCATTGCTCAGGACCTGCCCACATTATTTTTTCCAGAAAGAGATCTGAGGTTGGGGGAACTGAAACCCAGCTCCTGGGAGGGAGAGGTTTAGGGTAATGGGAGGAGTCACAGGTACTGAGGAATGCTGGGAAAGCTGGCTAATGTTCTCTTTGATATGTTAATAGGTACCTCAGTTAGCCCTTTGTCCCAAGCTTCTTGAGACCTAACATTAAGATTCATAAAGTATCCTTGTTCATTGATTTCTTTGTTTTTACTTGCTTGGTGGATTGCTTGTTTGTGACAGTCTTACTCTTACCCCAGCTGGCCTTAAGTTCATGAGGATTCTCTTGTCTCCGCCTCCCAAGTGCTGAGATTACAGGTCTGAGCATCAGAAACCACTCCATATGTGTTTTAAAAGTATTTTCTCCACATCTATGTCTTTTTAAAAATTATTTTCTTAATTCCTTTTGAAGAAAAACAAACTCTTTAAGCTTAAGTTTGATGAAGCTGTGTCCACTCTTTTTTTTTTTTTTGTTACTGTTTTTGTATCTTCTCTGAAAACAACTCAGCCGAAATGAATGTTCCAAATGTGTTCCTTTGTATTGGAAGTTTTATAGCAGTTGCTTCTCATGTACGTCGGTGACCCATTTCAGTTCAAATATTTTAACATTTTTTTGTGGTGCTAGACATGGGGCCCCTTATTGTTGCTTTCTTTTGTTATATAATCATTCAATTGGAAGGTCTCCATCTATTAAAAGTACCAAGCACATTGATTATCTTAGTAACTCTGATACACATCAATTGATTATGCAAGTGTGGGTGTGCTTGGTCAGCTTCTGGACCTTCCTGTGCTGTTCCTCGTGTCTCTATAGCTATTTCCCATTGATAACACAGTGCTCTTTGTCTTGCTCTGTTGTATACCTTGAAATCAGGTCACGTGGATTATCCACTTCTTTTGTTATTATTGTTATTCAAGTTGCTTTGTCATCACACACATTTAGAATATCATGTATATTTTTTCAAAGTATTTGCTAGATTGTTTGTTTATTTGAGAAAAATTCTGACAATGTAGCTCTGACTGCCCTGGAACTCACTATGTCAACCTGGCTGCCCTGGAATCAGAGATCTGCCTCCAAGTGCTGAGATTAAAGACATACACCACAATGCCTGGTTCTATTTGCCAGATTTTAGTTGATAGGTTTTAATTAAACATGTAGATCCATATGGGGAGACTGACATCAAACTGGCATCATAACAATATTTTTCGTATGGAAACATGGTGTGTCTTTCCATTTTTTTTCCTGTTAGTATTTTTTTTCTTCACTGAGACAACTTTACCTTAAACTCCCTATGTAATCAAAGATGATTTTGAACTCCTGTTCTTCCTTCCTCCACCTCCCAAGTGCTGATAAGCCGGGAGTGTACCACCACGCCCTGTTTATGCAGTGCTGGGGATGGAAGCCAAGGCTTCACGCACTCCACCAACTGAGTCACGCCCCCAGTTTCTGTAGCTTCCATTTAGTCAGGTCTTCTTAGACTTCTTTCATCAGTATTTCTAACTTTGGGCATACATACCTTACACACACTTTGTTAACCTTACTCCTGAGTATTTCCTGGATTTGATGCTTATAAATAACACATTTTTAGATTTTCAATTTCCATTTTTCTCATGCTAGTATACAAAAATACAAAGCTAGAGTAGTATTGCATTCCTATAATTCCCAGCATTGAGGATACTGAGGCACGAGGATTGAGTTTCAGACCTGCCTGGGCTACAGAGCAAGTTCAAATCCAGCCTGGGAATGCATAGCAAGACCCTGTCTTCAGCAGATCTGTATTTCTTTCCATAGAGTGCTCCTATATCTTATAAACCTGATAAACGCACACTACTAGTTCTAGAAGATTTTGTGATGAACTGTTTATAACAAAGATGACTCTGTTCCTTAGTTATCTGTATTTTACGCTTACTATCCTTTTCATAGGACTCAAGGGGAAGGACCACGCTTGCAGCAAGTATGAACATTCAGCTCTATTCAGTTTCTTTGCAAGCATGCATTAAGTTACTGCACATATTACTTGGATTCTGTTTGTGATTCTGTTGATTTGACGATTTGTGACTGACTCCCACTGCACACTATTTGGTCTCAGATCTGGAGTGTTCAGACCCTTGTGTTCCTATTGAATGAAATACTTCCTCCTGTGGTCTGTCTTTTTAAACTTATGTAAAATGGAACATTCTGTGGGCTAGACAAAACCAAATGCCAGAGGGAAGAGGGCAATTAAAGAAAAGCATTTGATTAAAGAGTTAAGACCAAAGACTTGAAGAATATAAAAGACAAAAACAGGGAGTTAATGCTTACCTCTGTTGGACTAAGAGTCTATTAAAGGAAATGGGATACGAGGTCTTAAGAACCCCCGGAAGTTCCCAAACTAGAAGCATCTGTTGATTAGAGGTTGGGAAAGAGAGGAGCATAAACCAACAAACTGATTCTTTGAGGCTTCCCCAGGGAGGGGCCAGCCCTGTTCCCAGCGGCTCCGTCAGCTCCTAGAAACAGAAGACAGCACATAGATAGACAAGCAAAAGAGGAGAAGGTCCTCAGGGTGGAAAAGACCCATGCAACCATCTTGCAGTCAGAGAAGTTGCGCTACAACAGTAAATACTTGACTAAATCAATCAAAATGCACTGTGGTTCCAAGGTCTGGACTCTTCAGCGAATCACAGAGGGTAGCTCGCGACAGAAAAGCCTTCCTTTCATCTCCCTGTAAAATAAGACACCTGGCCTTTAGCATGGTTTTCCCAACACATTTGATAAAGTCTATCTTTCATCACTGAGTCAATAAACATTTGCGTTTGCATCGGGACCAAGCAGGATTTTGTGACTTAAGAATATGGAGATTTTAAAATGGGTCACTGTCCTCCCCTGGCTCAGAGCCTTCTGGAAGAGAAACACAATGGAGCAAGCAGTTATGATGTCATGAAATACCGTGATGGATAAACAGCCGAGGATTCATAACACAGATTGGAGAGGGCAGCCAGGGGAAGCTTTGCAATGAAGATCCTATGTAAGAAGCATGCTAAACAAAGAAGTACTTTCTAGAACACTGAAAGCCATTATACTGACTATTTTGGCACAGATGACTGGTCAGTTGATCAGAGATGAAAACTTTAGAAGCATAGTAAATGCTTTAAGCAAATTAACTTAAACTTACATTGAATATCCATTTTCCTGCTAATTTGGCTGTCGTCTCAAAGTCTTCTTTTAAGCATAAACCTTCTTGATGAGTTCTCAGTTTTCTTTCTTACTGAAACATCACCCAAAATTCATCAACTCTGTAATTTACACCATGCTTCTTTAAAAAGAGACAAGAGTGTAGACGGAGGGGCTGGGGAGATGGCTCAATAGGAAAAGCGCTTGCCATGTATGCATGAGGGCATACATGAGTTCAGATCCCAGAACCCACGGGAAAGCCTGACATAGGAGTGTGTGCATTTGTAATCACAGCATTCTTCTGTTACAATGGAAGATGGGAGAATTCCCCAAATCTTGAGAGCCCGCTAGCTTGGCATACAGAAACCCTGTCTCAAACAAGAACAAGCTAGATGACGAAGACTAACACCAAAGGTTGCTCTCTGCTCTCCACATGAGTGCCATGGCATGAACAATCCCCCACCTCAACCCAGAGACAGAGAGACAGAGAGAGAGAGAGAAAGAGACACACAGAGAGAGAAACAGTGGAAAGAATTCAAAAGCAATTGAGCAAAGTAATTGAAAACCTTTTTGAATTATACTTCTTTATCACCTGATACAATTTCTCTTACCCATAGCTAATTTGACAGTAATCAGTCTTAAGCAACCCACCTTCATTCTTTTCTTTGGGCAGCTCACAAATGCCTGTAATTCCAGCTTCTGAGGCTCCAGGAGACCCCTACAATCCTACCACCCCCACCCCCACCCCCACATACACATAATTTTAAAAAATCATTAGGTAGATACAGAGACCCACAGCCAATGTGCAGAGACTGAGAAACCTCAGAACACTCAGCTTTAAATGTGATTTGCCTATCAAATCCCTCCCTTTGGAGTTGAGGGAATCCCTCAGAAAAGAAGGCAGAAAGAAAGTAAGAGCCAAAGGGTATGGAGGACACAGACACATAAATCAGCAGGATTCACATATGAACTCACAGAGACTGGGCAGCATACACAGGGCCTGTGCAGGTCTGCACCAAAAGTGGTACTGGAAGGAGACAAACGCCCTCATCCCGAACCCAAAAGCTTTTTCCAGTGTAACCACCTACTAATGAAAATTTAGTTTTCTCCAAGTGAGTCTCACTGGGGAAGCAAACTATTCTTAAGGGTAGGCCTATGCCCAGCAGTAGCTGGCCAATCGAAAATGAACTCAATGGCATCATAGAGCTTTCTTGTCTCATCATGTCATTTCATGGCCCGCCCTTCCTTCCTTCTTCCTTCCTTCCTTCCTTCTTTCCTTCTTTCTTTCTCTTCTTTATTTCTTCCTTTTTAATTTTATCATTTTTAATTTTTAACTTTTTATTCCTTTATCTTTTTACCCTGTAGGTTCTTTACATATATATTATGGCTTCCAGTTTTGTGCTTTTATGAGATTCCTGAGTGTGCAGACAAGGGTGCCTCTGTGTCTATGTCTGTCTGTCTCCTGTGCCTTTCGCTTAGACTCTTTTCCTTCTGTTTGTTGGTTTTGTTTTATTCTAATTTGTTTGTTTTTATCTTATTTTTTTAAAATATTTTTTTAAAATTTTATGTTCATTGGTATTTTGTATGTTTGTGTGAGGGCGTCAGGTCCCCTAGAATAGGAGTAACAGACAGTTATAAGCTGCTGGGTGGGTGCTGGGAATTGAACCCCAGTCCTCTGGAAGAGCAAACAGTGCTCTTAACCACTGAGCCATCTTTCCAGCCCCTGTTCTATTTTGTTATATTTTATCTTATTTTGTTATTATCCCTTACACGCATGTTTGTTTTCTAATGAAAGACAGAAAGGGGGTGAATTCAGAGGGGAGGGGAGGCAGGGAGGAACTGGGAGGAGTAGGGGGAGGGGAAAACATAATCAGGATATATTGTATGGGAAATATTGTCTAGTTTCAGTTTTTAAAAAAATTAGGAAAGACCCGGACATCTAAAGGAGAATGAACACTATAGATATGGAAATGGTCACACACACACACACACACACACACACACACACACACACACACCTGACAAATATATAATAAATAAGGGTACAGAGCTCAGACGTCAGGCTAAATATCTCACAATCAGGCTCAACTTTTCAAGGTACATATGACAGTCTATTTTCCTAATCCTCAACAAAATGTCAAGATCATCTTTCCCAACACAAACACTAGATTTCACTAGACATTGCTGTTTTTAATGATTTTGCCAACCTCAGTGCCAAAGCCCTCTTCCAAATAATGAAGCATTATAAAGTATCGGTTGCTTATGTCAACAGCCTCAGTACTTACCATCAAACAGTTCCTAGTGAACACATAACAAACAAAATAGTGGCAGGTGTGGAAAGCAGGAGGCCCATTCAGAAAACACGTGAGGACCATGCAAAAGCCACTATGGCATTGAAAGCGGTCTACTAATAATGAGAATGATGGAGTGGCCACAATAGTAATAATAAATCCAGGAAACCTATCAGATAAGAGAAAAAGTGCAGAAGCTGCTCCATGGCTGGGTGAAAATACTACCAACAATCATGGGAGAGCCAGTTCTCACTGGGCCGATACTGAGGCTACCCTGCTACAGCTCAAAGGCCAAAGAATTTGGCAGTCACCTCCCAGAGAGTATGGACACATGAAAATAGGATTCCAAGTTTTAGTATAGTAAGCTGTGTTTAAGACAAATGTGGCAAAATTACGGGAACAAAAAGAAAGAGGTAGGTGGGATTATTGACTAAATAATACGGAGATCTGATAAGCAAAAAGCATACGTATTAACAAAGCTTATTTACACCGACCGATATTTAAGAGAGAAAAACACAAACCGTGAAGATGACTCAGTCGATAAGGTGTTTGTCAAGCAAGGATGAGGACCTCAGCGCCCATTTAAAAAGCCAGATTAAGGGGTACATGTCTATAACCACAGAGCTGGGAGATCAAGATAAGAGGATCCCTGGCGTTTGCTGGCTAGCCAGACTAGCCTCGAACGGGGCTCCAGGGAGAGAGCCTGTCTCACAAAAAAGGTGAAGACCAATTAGATGGTTCAGTAGGTAAAAACCCTCAGCGCCAAGCCTGATGACCTGAACCTACACGGTGAAAGGAAAGAACTAACTCCTGTAAGTTATCTGACTTCCACACATGCACATGAGCCCACACATCTCACACACACACACACACATACACACACACACATACACACACACACACACAATCAAATACATAAATAAATAAATATGAAAGGGTGAAGAGTGAGTGAAGAAGATGCCTGGCATCCGCCTATGGCCTCCACACGAATGTGCATAAGCCTATATTCACACTGCTCTGTAGACACATATACGCAGAATACACAGAATAAGAAGCACTTGCATTTCTTTTGGTTTGTTGACCTATATGCATGATAATAACTCTTTTGATCACTGTGTGTGTATGTGTGTGTGTGTCTTTATCTGTATCTGTGTCTGTGTGTCCCCCCCTAAGCCCAGCCAATTTTCCAACCTGACACTAAATCAATGCCTTGTCTCCGGGCCATCTTTTTTTTTTTTTTCTCTGACCCTTAGATGAAGCATCATCTAGTCCCAGATACATCCCCAGGGCAGTCAGAAAGCCTTGCTTGGCCCAGCTCTGTAATGACTTATTTCAGAGCTATTCCAGCCACCAGGGCCTGCCAGTCAGGAATATGACTCTTCTGGCAGCCTCTGCAGGGAGCTCATAAGAACAGAAGAGGAGAGAACAGCCCTGCTTTGCAGCTGTGTCATGACGGGCCAAAATGGGCATTAATGTCGCGTGTAGGAGAAACAGGCGCAAGGGACTGAAAGCATTTGTCTCATATTGGATCTGAGCTGCGTTTTACAAGTCAGGTCAGATTTCTTGATCTTGTTCATGGGGAAATTCTAGTGGTCACAGAATCCAGAGCTATGGCTTAGCAGGGAGGTGGTGTACCACCAAGGAATAATCGAATTAAATAAATATTCAGGAGTGCTTCCTCCCAGACTCAGTCAGTTTGACACAACCAGCCCAACCATGCAACCCCGCGTGCAGCTGCTCCTGGATAAATGAACAGCTAATTTCAACGGGGCTGCTGAATAATGAAGACTTAAAAGGCGAAATCCGAGTGGAATCCGATCCCTTGCCTCCATCATTAAAAACATACAGCTGTACATCAAAGCCAGAATATCTTCCTCCCTCGTTAGGGCTGAGGGAGGCTCAGAACGTGGGGGTCCCTTCGAGGTACACTTATGACTCTCCTAAGGCAGGGACTGTTTGGAGGCTATCAAGGCCGAGGAGAGGAGAAAAGCCACCTGTCATGTTGATATTGTGGACTGCTGGTCACTGCTGGCCACTGCCAGCCCCAGGGTGGCCTTGGCTTTACACAGGACTCTTCTTCATGGAGCATGAATGGAGCTGAGACTCTTTCCCTCCTGTTTTCAATATACAATTCATTAGAGAAACAAGCAAAACAATGCTGTTTTGTATTTGAACAGCAATGGGGAGTTTTCTATTGTGCTGTGCAATTGTCTAGGCTGGGAGCTGGGAGTCTTGGCACGTAGGTGCCAAGGGCTGCATTTTCCAAACACCTTCATTATTTGGCTTCTCAGTTTGCAATCTGAGTTATCATGGAATCTAACATCAATTCTGGCATTAGAGGTGGGTCATTTTGTCAATTCTGGCATTAGAGGGGGGTCATTTTATAGCTTTGGGGTGCCCTGTAAGAGTCTGTGTATCTTAGCAAAGGTCTTCAGGACTTGTGCATTCAAAGGACCACAGGGTAGGTAGCCTCAGAGTTCATTTCTGATCAGTGCCTACGTGACCTATTTACACCACATTCCACGTCTCAGCCATCCTGTCATAAACCCTCATGACGAAAATATTGCGTGGGGTGTATTTGAGTGTTTGTGTATGGGCACTCGTGCCACAGGACTCGTGTGGAGGTCAGAGGACAGCTGTAGAGAGAAGTTCTGGCCTTCCTCCTTGTTGGGGCAGAGTTTCTCTTGCTGCTGTTCCTGCCTCCCCTCTACCTAGAAAGCCACCTTTCTGGTAATGTTCCTGGTTTTTGTTTGTTTGTTTGTTTTCTCTTATCTTACCATTGGAATGCTGGGATTACAGACGTTTGACATCTGGCCTTTCAGGTCAGTTCCAGGGAATCAAACTCAGGCTATCAGGTTTGTGTGCCTAGCACTTTTACCCACTAAGCCATCTTCTCATCCTCAGAAACTCTTGATCTTAAATCCTGATTTTCTTCTGAGCCAGTTGGCCATGGTCCCTGTTTTCATCAACCCCTCTCCTTTGACAGGATACTCCTAATTAGATCCAAGGATGGCCAGGAAGTGAGCTGCAGACAAGGTATTTACAAGGCAGACACTGGTGGGCCTGGTTCCTTCCAGGTACCAATTGCCACACAGGCGATTTAGGTAAATTGTCATGGCTTGAACCGCAGGGTGTAAATTATGGCGAAATGATTAAAAAGGAAACTTTCGTAAATGAATGTTATTAATTCTTAAAGCATTGCCACCCAATTCTACCAAAACATTCCTTAATCACAGCCCTGCTTATTTCTATATCCTAGGCTGCTTTTAACATCAGACTGTGATCGGGAGAACGGTTTTAGACCCTTGGCCTACAGAGAAGCCACGTCCAGAGGGGGCGTGCAGAGGATAACAGGCGTCATGCGAATATCAATTAAGACAGTAGCCCATCCCTCATAGAAAGAATGCAGAAAGAATTCGGAGAAGAAGCAAAGATTAAGTAATTTGAATCCACTTAGAGAGTGGAGAGAAGTTCTGAAGGGGAGGTCACGTGACATCACTTACCCCAGTCCTCAGAGGACACACTTGACCTCCACCATGAAGCACAAGAATAGGGGACTAGAGAGATGTCTCAACGGCTAAGAACATCCGCTGCGTTGCAGGGGACCTGAGCTTAGTTCCCAGCACCCACAAGGCACCTCACAGGCATCTTTAATTCTGGTTTTAAGGGATCTCATGGCCTCTTCTGACTTCCACAGGCATCGGGGATGCACGCAGCGCACACACATGCATGCAGCCAAACACTCATATGCATAAAATAAAAATGGATAAACGGTCTATAAAAACAAAACAAAGAAAGGGAATGAATTCAGAAGACCTGGGATGTCAATTTGGAGTCTGGATCAACTTGATGGAAGTCATTGCTACTAAAAGGACCAACAGAGCAGTACTGGTGGGGTGACCACAAAGCTGGCAGACCACAAAGCGCTTCATTTCACGCCCAAATCTCCCTCTTCAGTTTCTATGCAACTCAACCTTAAAGTACGTGGGGTGGGGATCTCATATTTCCTGAAAAAGCACCCCCAAATTTGGGGGGAGATAAATGAATGAGTATGAGATTCTATAATTGCTTCTTTGGTATTTATGTGTATCTTTCTGTTATTTATTAGTGCATAATAAGTACACAAAATAATGGGTTTTATTATATTTTTACAACGTGCTCTGAGCATAGTTGTTGATCCATTTAAAAGGTCATTTCTTAAGGATAGGATTAATTCATTAAGAGGACATAAGGATCTACTGTGTTTGTACACCAAGCTGACAAATATATGAGGTAAACACCGGACAGAGCCGTGAGCAAGTCTGGTCAATGGATCTAACATTTTTATTTTTATTTTTTAATTCCCCCTTAAAAACAAAATTCCCTTCCCTGTGTTTACATATTTTTATCTCAAGAAAATTTAGAATTAAATATAAATACTAATATTTTACATGTTAACATATATAATACCTCATGTATTATATTTTTAATATTTATATCATCCTAAAGTAATTTGTCATGATTAATGGATTTATACTCATGTTTTTAAGCTGACATAGTAAAGGTGATTTTAAATACTAATGGAATGCTTAGGGGAAACCTATATGTTTGTATCTAAATATATATGAATATATTATCTATGTTAGTTTTATATTACAAGCCTTAGGAAAGTTTTCTTGTTTTGAAAAATAAGGATTAAAAAAACTATAAAATCTTATGATCATGAGTACAACCTACAACATTTAAAGGAGTTTAAATCTATAACTGGGGCTAGATATCAATGAAGCACATAAAAGCCATTTTAAAATGTATTAGCATGATATGTAAGAAAATATGACATAAATTTAAAGAAAAAGTCATGATTTTTAAATTTTCTCTTCAATATTGGAACTAATATTAGAAAACATGTTTCGTCACCCAGGTGCAACCTTTGTTTACATGGGAGACGTGAACCATCTATGTCTGCTTTGAGATTTACATACTAAATGAACTGTTTTCCTCATGATACAACACTTCAATGAGTTTTATCTCCTTTCACAGGTACTGGGCAGAAATAGAGTTTTCTTGGCTGAAGAATTTTCTATTCTGAATGTTGGAGTTTGGAGCAATAATCAAGGCTTTTAAGAAAATGTACTTTAACACTATGCTGAAAGTAAGTCTTTTCTGTGCCAGATACAATGTTAAAATTTGTCTGTTGAATTTTTTTATGCCTTCCCTTCTTCCTATTTGGAAAGTAAACAGCAGAAACAGAATTATAGGGGCAGGGATAGCTGAGTTGTAAGAATTACCACAGTAATCATTAGCAAGATCGAGGATTGCCCACAAATACCCATGGCTCACAAAGACCCCAACAAGTAAGAATTTAAGACAGTACACTGAGGAAGATTTGTTGCACTCACATTTTAGAACCGTAATTTCAAGTGATTCTCTTCCAGAGCAGTGGAATATGCACATGCACGTTGAAAAGGGGCCACGGGAAGGGAGCCTTCGGATGCTATTGTTTGACTTCTGTGAGTTATACAGGAGCTGGTCTGTGTGGGATGCTCAAACAACTGGGATTTTATTATTATTTTACATTTATTTGGAGCCAACTAAACTATGAACAGAAAGCCAACAGAAAGGCTTACAATTGTCATCTCTACCCTGCCTCTCTTTCTACTGTATTGTTCCTTTCTGGATCAATAGACAGGATTTTCCAGGACAGTGTAATTGCCTCTTAAGTCCTTCATGCTGCCTTCTCATGCATGAATCTCAGCAATTTCCTCATGCTCTGCCTGGACACCTCCCAAGCTCCTCTTTGGCAGGTCTACACTACAGTCCCTTTCCAGGTTTACCAGAACCACCATAATACCTCTTTAATGGCCCAGGTCCATGACAAGGACTTCTTGCCATCCCAGGACATGTTTACAGATGACCTTCCTGAGATAAAGATGTCTATCTTTCTGTATCAGGGATCCTGTTTAAATTGAAGAGCCAGGCCAATGTTTAATTTCTATGGCATAACTGTTAGAATTCATCTCTTTTCAGAGACAGATTCCTTTCCTGGGATTCGGCAGGGAATCCTCAAGAGTAGATTAGACTTGATTGTGACCATGTAATATTTTCCTAATTGAATTACAAAAGAGGACTGCCACTGTGAGCCCAGATCTCTTCTTCTTATTTAAGGAGCTTCTCAAGGAAAGGGGGAGCTATTGAAAAATGATCTCTCTGCCTTCAGCCTCCCATCCCTATGACTGTATCCTTGTTACAGATTCTTCTCTTTCCCTCTGTAGTGGACTGAAGGTCTTTAATTCCGTGAGCAGTTTTTCTTACGGCAGGGTTGGCTGCATGGGTTGTAGGTCGAGTGCCAAAATGATTACATGTTTCATAAGCCAGACCCGGGCTCTTTCTGAGAGCGCGTCTGTGGACTACTATACCGATCACAACTGATGAAGGAGAGCGTTGATTCCTGAGCCATTAGAATCACTGGACTCTTGTGACGGGATTCAGAATTCCGTGTGGAGGTTATTTCATATAGCAACCTTTCTCAGGGACGACGTGGATGTAAAGTAAGGCTGAGAGGAAAAAAAGATAGGTGTGAGGTAGGGATAAGGAAGGAAATGAGCTAGACATAGCACACAGACTGCAGGCCAGAATAGCAGAAGAGAAAGCCAGGGGAGGCAGGGGAAACATGCCAGATAGGGAAGGGGTTTCAGAAATGAGGCTGAGGGTCCATGTTCAGGAATAAGAATTGATTTAAAATTAAATAGCTGGTCAAGAGCATCTCACTGAGGGCCTAGGGAGATGGTTCAGTCGGTGAACTGCTTGCCATACATGTGTGAGGGCATTTAGTTCTGTCTCCCAGAATCCACATTAAAATATCCACAGTGAATCCCTAGATTCCAGTCCCAGTATTGGGGAGGCAGAGACAGAAAGATACCCGGGAATTGCTGCCTCACTGGTCTACCCAAATTGGTGAGCTCTAGGCTCAGTGAGAGACTCTGTCTCAAAAAACAAAACAAAACAAAGACACATTGTCTTCTAGCTTTCGCATGCACGTGCACATATGTGCACACCCGTACACACAAAATGAGTAGCCGGGCGAAGGCTTTTTTTTAGGAGTTTGTGTAATTCACACAAAAGTCTTTAGTTGTGAAACTAACCAATAAAACAAATTCACAATTTTTTAAAGAATAAATACATGTGCAAACATGGACTCCTGATTTCCAAACAATCCAAGAAGATACTGATGGAAAAATGCCCCAGAGCAAAACCCAACTAAGTTAAAGCTATAAGAGTTGTTTCAGGATTGTGAAGTACCCTGAAGTTTTAATGAGAAATTTAATGATTAATTTAATTATCTCATTGAGCTATCCATAAATTAACTCTATTTGTGAACTAAATTAATTTATTGATGAATGAGTGTATGAACACACCAGTTAATCCTAATGTACAGAATACTAAATTAGCTTTCCATTAAACAAACTAAATTTAATAATCTATAATAGGTGATCTAACAAATATTTATTGAGCAAATGAACAAATGGGAAAACGCAAGCAAATTCCTTATTAACTCTCAGACTTCAGGAAGGGGAGGCTCAGAACATGGCGGAGGGATTGCATGGCTGATCAACAGAAGAGGCTATGGTCTTCCAATCTGAAACTTAATAGCTTTTCTTTTCATAAGTAATGCAGAGAAAATAGCAATTCAGTATGTTTGCAGGGTTCAGCTCATATCCCTCCCAATTCCAACATGTCAAGAGATTTAGGTCATCTCCACTCGGCGGTCACTGCGCTCTGTGGAGCGTAGGTTCAGTTTCGGGAGGGGATGACACTACTCGTAACACACACGGGCCCGGATGGACTTGTCTGTTCCAGAAAGAAATGGAGTTTGTGGAAATCGCATGCTATTTCCTGTTACTAAAAACCGGGCTGCTCTATAGCTTTTAAGACATCATTATTGATTATTTTTTATTTTTAGGTTTATTTATTTTATATGTAAGAATGTTTTCACTGCATGTATGTGTGTGTGTGTGCTGTGTTTCTACCTGGTGACCAAGTTGGTCAGAAGAGGGTGTCAGATCCTCTGGAACTAGAGTTACAGAAGGTTGTGGGTCACCATGTGGGTTGTAGGTGCTGAACAAGTGCACTTAATGCTGAACCACTCCAGTCCCAATTAGTATTGATTCTTCTAAGTGATAAAAAACAGCTTTGAAGATTTCGAAACAAGGCTGGCTAGATGGATCAGAGAGTAAAGGCGCTTTTCCCCGAAAGTGACAGCCTGAGCTTGATACTCAGACTGTGGTGGAAGGAGAGAACTGACCCCCACAAGTTGTACTTTTCCGGCCTCCACACGTGCAAGGCGAGCACACACACACACACAAATATTTTTTTCCCAAAATTTCAAAACATTTACTTACGTGATGATTCATCTTGACTGTCTATTCCATGAGATTTAGAAGCACCATGAAAACAAATATCTGGGCGTGTTTGTGTGGGAGCATCTCTCCACCCTCATCAGAGAAGCTTCCCCTTGCAGCAAATAGTGATCAACACACAGAGACCCTCAATTAATCAGTGTGCAGAAAACAAGACACTGCGGTGTGCTCAGCCCTAAACAGAAACATCCACCTCTCACCCATCCCTCCAAGGCTCGGGGATCTTCAAGAAAGAGAACATAGAAAGAGTGTAAAAGCCAGAGCGAGGTAGTGGATGACATCCAGGACACAGCATTTCCCAGACACAACCAGACTGTCAGTTGCACAAATGAATTCACAGAGATGGTAACAATATGTACAAGACCCGCACAAGCCCAAGCCAAGCCAGTCAAAGTCCCGGCGCAGATCGGGGGAGGCGGACAAGTAATCCCACCACTAGCTGAAGAGTTACTGGCACTTGACAGCTGTTGGGAGAAGTCGAGTCAGTTTCCTTTAGTGCGGCCTTTGCTAGGTCAACCACACACCAGAGCAGGCCCTGCTTCCAGGTCTAATTGAGCAACACAGGCCAGATGTGGCGGCACCTGCCTTTAATCCCAGTGCGGAGAAGGCAAAGGCAGGAGATCTCTGAGTTTAAGGCCAGCCTGGTCTACATAGCAAGTTCCAGGCTATCCAAGGATACATAATAGAACTCTACCAAAAGACAAAAATAAAATCTAGTTGAGCAATACAAACTGGATTTGATGCTGAGAAGAAAACTCAAAATTTGATGGGGAAGGGAACAGACAGGAAGGTGGAAATGATAGCTATGGTGAGGGGGCGGGGGGAATTCAGGAGGTGAAAATGTTCCAAACACACTGCATGAAATTTTCAAAGAATTGAGAGAAATATTGTTAAAATTTTATTTTCAATGTGTTTATTGTTGTCGCTATGTATTTTTGCGATGGAATGCTGCTATATACCTTAAGCTAGCCAGGAACTTGCTATACAACCCAAGTTGGTCTATAAACCGCCATCCCTCATCTCAGCCTCTCAAAGGCTGGATTTACAGGTATGCGTCACTACGATGGACTTTAAGTATGTCGTTTTCCCCACTCCCCCAATTCTACAACCTAATTTTACCTAGTGTTTAGATGCATGGTTTTCTTTTTTAAGGTTTTTAATTTTTTATGTCTTTGTGAAGGTCCGCCATGTGTGTGCTGGTGCCCACCGGGGTCGGAAGAGGGTGGCAGGTCCACCGGATCTGGAGTTTATCAGTGGTTGTGAGCCGCCTGATGTGGGTGTTGGAAGCTGAGCATGGGTCCTCTGGAAGAGCAGCAAGCGCTCTTAACTACTGAGCCATTTCTCTGACCACCTTCCAGGGTTCTCTTCAACTCACCCCTTGCCCAGGAGGTGCTAGTAAGTTCTTTTCCTCTCACTTCTCACATCAGCATCTTCCTCCTGCTGTGCTGACATCCTCGTTGTCTAGATCGCACATCCGGAAACCAGGTTATTTTATCTTCAGTGCCCTTTCTTCCATTCTCATCTGTTCACCGTTCTACTTCCTTCTAGATTGTTTTTTGTTTGATTGTTTTTGTTTTGTTTTTTGTTTCTGGTTTTTGCCTAGATCAAACATGACTTCCGTATATACCAAAGGCATCTCATCACCTTCTGAACCTGTACAGCTCAGTGACCTCTCATAAGGCTCTGCCTCCCTCTGCTTACTCTGTCTTTGCCTGGTGGAGGGCTTCCTGTGTTAGTGAATGTCCATACATTTTAGAAACTTGTGACTAGAATTTGAAAGGCTACCTGCTCTTCCATCCAGGAAATGTAAGATTGGACTTGGGGAATCTAGCCCAAGGGTGCAACACAGAAATATAAAAAAAAAAATTATCAGGATTTTTTAATCTCCCCAAAACTAAACTCTAGAATCTACCAGACCCTGGATGCAAGTCTAATCTTACTCCTTGACTTCCTTCATTCCAGTTTCAGCTTTGCTCCAAAGCTGGGGACTTCCTGCTTATGCCTGGTGATGCCTTTAAACTTTTTTCCAACCTAAGTTTCCATGGAACATGGAGTGTCCCCCTAAACCTTTCATGATGCATTGACTCATTCTGTGGTGTTTTCCTTCCTACCATCCCAGCCATCTCATAGGACAGCAACCTGACTAGAAGAATTTCCCCCTTTCTTCTTAAGCAAACAATCTGCAATGGCCTTTGTGCATGGTTGTAAAGTGATGTGCCATGGAGCTGCACCCCTAAACTGTAATCAGTTTAAGACTCACTGGGATGACACCTATGAGCTCTCTGACTGGCACTCTCCTTCCTTGCTAATGGCATCACTTGTGATCCTGCCCAAACTCATGCCACTCAGTTCCCATCTGCATTTAATACAGAATATAGCCGCTGTAACACATGACATTATTTAACTTTTTACGTGCCAGGCAGTGTGATAAATTTCTACCTGTGATGACTTATTAACTCGCACAGCAAGCCTTTGAGAAGAAGAAACTAAGGAATGGCGTATTTTGCTTAAGGACACAAAGCAAGTAAATGGTGGAAACTGAATTTGAAATCACAACGTTTGACTCCACAGCCTGCATGTTTGACACATTGGACCAAAACTTCTTGAACTGTGACACACACACCCCCTCCACCAATGTGGGTCTATGCAACTAAATGTGGGAGTTATAAAAAACCTGGCAACCATAAAAAGTTTGAGAATGTGTAATGAAAACAAACATTAGTTCAAAATCAAACACACAATGAGCCCCTAGTGTTGCTGGCGGCACTCGCCCGTGCTGCGTCCTGTGACCTCACTGCAGCCTGGGCTCTGACCACACAACCTGTGCACTTTGCACCATGCATGCTGCCACACCAACAGCAAAGCCACCGTTACCTGAAGTGCCTTGGCTGAGATTCGAGACTGCTGCATATTATGAACTCCAGGACTTTTGCTGTACAAGCCAAGTTTTCCACTCTTACAGAAACATAATGATTTAAACATAGAAAACAAAACTGGTAACATTTTTCTATCCTTACTCCATCTTTGGACTGTACTGAGTTCAGCAAACAAGCATATTCATCTCATTAGTTTCCACGCTTGCATTTGTCCTTATTAATTGGTAAAATTATATGTATAAGTGTGTGTGTGTGTGTGTGTGTGTGTGTGAATTATTTTAAAAATAAATTTCTTTGTGATCTTTATTATCCATAAATATTTTGTTGGAATGCTTATTTTACATACCTATGTATCGAAGGGTGCATGAAAATATCTCAGGTGAAAGAGAGTCATGAGTAGAAAAGTTTTAAAAAGCCCTGTATTTTACTGCTTCCAGTAAATGGTAGGAAGTAATCAGCCATTCTTTTCCACATGATTTCATTGTTCACAGAGTAAACTCTTTTTTTAAATTTTATTTTATTCTATGTATATTGGTGTGAGGGCATCCTATCCCCCGGAACTGGAGTTACAGACAGCTGTGAGCTGCCGTGTGGGTGCTGGGAATTGAACCCAGGTCCTCTGGAAGAGCAGCCAGTGCTCCTAACTGCTGGGCCATCTCTCCAGCCCCTACAATACACTCTTTCAATCTACATCTCTGAGGGAAGATTCTTACATGCTTTAATTCCCTTAGATTAAAAGCAGAATAACCAGCCTTATACTAAAGCAGTACCATGAATTCCCTATGACCTAGCTGGCCAACAATACTGGACAATCAAGAAGTTCTTTCCTCCAAACCAAATAAAACCAGAGTTTTGTTTTCACTTGCTGGAGTAATTACAATAGTACCTTGCAGAAATCCTAGCTAGCATCAAGGAATTTCAGAGTTAGATGGAATTTTTTAGATCACTTAGTATGATGGCAAGGAAGTGGAAGCTGGGAGCGGTGACATGGAAAATTGGTCCCCTAGTCATACAACTAAGAAGTAACTCTCAGGACGGAATACATATGAGGAAAAAACATTCCAAGATCTATGACCATATATCCCTTTTCTACAATGGAAACACTCAATTCTGACATTTTCTCCTCTTAAAAAATAAAAATAATAGCTTGCTTTGAAGGAGTTTTAATCCAGAGTTACTTATTTTATCCTTGACCTTGCATGATGACCTATGGCTTCTACTTCCAAGTTGGCTCAGAGTCCAAGGATCTGTGGCAGTTCCCAAGCACGTTATTAGATGAATGTTCTTCTGTCTCAGAAAGAGAGGACTACTTGGCATTTCTATCCAGTAGCTTTAGCAGAAAGGGATTCAGCCAAAGTGCTGAAATAATGTAACTAACCATCAACCAAGCCCTACCAGACTCTAGCTTCTTCTGAGATAAATAAAATAGCCACGTTGGCACGCTCCATTCCTAATGTGCCCAATTACCGAGCTGCGTGAGATATGCCAGTTTTTCTAGATAAAGACATAAAACACATTTTAGAAATTTGGAACATCCCAGACCATGAGATTTTTGTTTAATATATTGTTTTGTGAAAATACAAGTTGGTACGTTGAGCATTGTACATGGGTTAGAGAAACAGATAGAAAACCGAGTTGGGTTAATTCTGAATGCCTGGCTGCCTTAGCTCAGGCTTCAGCATGGAAGTGTTGGCCCACGCAACAGACTCTTGTTTTCTCACATCAAACACCATGGAGCTGAAGTTACAGGTGATTGTGAACAGCCTAACACGAGCAATGGAACCCAAACTCTGGTCCTCTGGAAGAACATCAAGCATCCTTAACCCCTGAGCCATCCCTCCAGCTTCAGAATTCTTATTCTTAAGAGAACTCAGAAAGATGCATGAGATTACATTTCCAAGCAAATACAACACCTGGCAAGGAACATTCCACTAGATCTTTAAGACTTGGGGTACTCCTTTAGGCTCGAGACCCCACCTTTCAGGTTTACTGCAGTTTCAACAACCCCTGTGGCTCTAGCCTCTAAGGCTCTTCTATGGCTCAGGTCCTGTCAGAAGATCTTGCCATCCCCGATGCTCCCCTGGTTGAGCCACTTCGGAAGTGCCTGGCAGAGGCCGAAGGGTGTGTTGAAATCAAGGTGCTAGTCACCAGCATATTTTTTCTCTTCTTGATGAACAGTGAATGCGTGTAACCAAATAACTCTAACGCACGCACCATCTAATCAAACCTAAGAAATCGAAAGTGACCCTTCATTTTGTCCTGTCCCCACATCTCTTAGTCTAAACTGGCTACTCATAGACTTCTATAAGTTAAGCCACTAGTGCTCTCTTTAGAGCCATCGCCTCCAGGAAAGGTAGACTGGATATCCCATGTCTTCACATTCTGGTTCCTTCTTTCCTAACGCTTTTGTCTCCATTCTTTTCTTATATTTTACTACAGAAAACTGAGAAGGACCAGGCCCCTACTCCAACGCTTGGCTTAGAAATCCCTGAATTTGATTTCATTGGTCACAGTTTGTAGCTTCCACGGAACACTAGAATACAGTTCAGCCAAATTCTGTGTCACTTTTTTATGAGGGTCATCTTCCCTTTGGTTTCCACTAACACAATCCTCATTTCTGTTGGAGATCCCATGAGAATGTCCCCATGGCTATTAATTAAGTAATTTCACATTTTAAAAGTGTGTGTTACTTACAGCAGCCCCTTCAACTCAGTACCAAAGTTCTTCTTGGTCAAGTTTTTCCTGAGAAATGGAGCTAGCTGGGGAGATGATGGATGGATGGATGGATGTAAGATAGATAGGTGATAGGTGGATGGATGATAGCTAGAAAGATTTGTTGTAGGGAATCCACTCGTGTGATTATGGAGAGTAAGAACTCTCAAGAGCTGCAGTCATCACACTGGACCCAACAATATAGCTCAACTCTGAAAGCTGACAGGCTTCAAACTCAAGAAGAGCCAGGATTTCAGTCAAAGTCTGAAAGTGAAGAAAATCAGTGTCCTGACTCAAGCAATAATTACTCAGGAGGAATTCTCTCTTACTTACATCTTTTTGATTTATTCGGCTCTTCAGTTAATTGGTTGAGACCCAACCACAGTAGGGAGATCAATACATTTTGTTCAGCATACTGATTCAAACATTAATCTCACCCAGAAACATCTTCACCAAAGCATGCTCATGCATGTGTGCCCCTGCGCACGCTAGCGCGAGCACACACACACACACACACACACACACACACACACACACACACACACTCATATCAAAACCCCCAACCCAGAGCACCGTGTATGTTGGGCTAGTGCTCCATCAATGAGCTACATCTGCAACCCCAGCATGATATTTCACCATGTGTCTGGTTATCCCCTGGCCCAATAAAATGAATAAATATTGACTCTTGGGATATGACTTCTGTACTTAGAAGAGTCTGCAGGCTTCCAGAAATAATTCTAGAGAATTTAAGTGACTTCACATTGGGTAAAGACATAAGAAAAACATATGTTCAATTTAAGATTAGTACAACTGTTTCATAGTATTTAATTAGAAACTGTCTAACAGTACTAGCAAGGAGGAGGAGGGATGGAGTGTAAGAATGAAAGTTATTTGTTCTCCCTGTTCGTATTCTTCTCCTCTTTCCCGAGATGATTATTTCATTTTAGTGTTGTAGTAATAGAGTAGAGCTTTGTGAGAGGAGTCAGACTTTGAGAATAGATAACAGTGGTTCTCAACCTGTGGGTCATGACCTTTCTGGGGTCATGGGGGTCACCTAAGGCCATCTGCATATCAGATATTTATATTATGATCCATAACAGTAGCAAAATTGCAGTTATGAAGTATCAGCAAAAATAATTTTCCGGTTGAGGGTCATCACAACATGAGGAACTATATTAAAGGGTCGCAGCACTAGGAAGGTTGAGAACCACTGTTGTATAATGATGTAGCAATAGTCACATTTATTAGACACCTACTGTGTTCCAGTCACTTCTCTCATGTTTAGTTCTCTACTTGCTCTTTGCCTATGTCTTACACTGCGCACATTTCATGTAGTCAGCTGTGTTATCCTCGCCCCCAGCTGATAGGTAGGTGCTATCATCTTGATTTATAAATTTCCCAGTGAAGCGAGTAAGACTTGAACTGAGATGTGCATCAGGAGATGTCTGTCTCGGAGATGTCAGGTCCTTTCTCACGTATGCTGTGGGTCACTGCTGATACTCTACCATGTACATTAGCAAAAGTAAATACTGCGGCAGACAGCATTGTCTCCTACATTAGAAGTCAGAAAATGGGAGGATCTTATCTTGACTTTGCTTCTCACTTGCTTTATGACCCTAATTACATCCCTCAATTTCACTATGACTCAGTTTCTTACCCTGTAAAGTAAAAGTTAGATTTGCTCCACCCTGTGTTGAGGGGTTTTAATGATAGATTCAAGTAAAATGGTTATACAGACATTTGGAAGATGCAGGTGCAGGCTCAGGAATAGTTATACTTTTTATAAAATGCAGAAACCGTCTTCTTTTCCGTGTGACAGTCAGGAGTTTTTCTTTGTGTTCCCAATAGCTCATCATGTTTGTGCCTGCCTGTTCAAAGCAGAGAGCAAACTTCTTGATATATATATATATATATATTTCATATACATACAATAATATATATATTAATATATATATGTATTCTGCTTTAGTAGAAACTCAGGAAAGTATTTTATTTTGTATGACAGAGTATAGGAAGCAAAGCCTGGTCTCTGTTGGTCTGTTGGTCAAGTGTCATGGGGGATCCACTTACAGTATTTGGTGGGGGGGTTGTTATGAGACAGGGTTTCTCTGTTGTTAACTCTGGCTGTCCTGGAACTCACTCTGTAGACCAAGCTGGCCTCAAACTCACAGAGATCTGCCTGCTTCTGCCTCTTGAGTGCTGGGATTAAAGGCATTGTGCCACCACTACCCAGCTCAGTATCTTTAAAAAATAACCAGCTATGAGCTTTTTGTGTGGAATTAGATTCAAAATCAAAATACAACATAGGGTGGGAAGAGGGAACTGTGTCTTAGAAATCCCTTAGTTAGGGAGCTGGGGAGATTGTTGCATGTAGAGCATGTCTGCAAACCTGAGTTTCATCCCCAGAACCATGTAAAAGCCCGGCTTCAGTACTGTGTATCTGTAACCCCAGCATTCTTGTGGACAATGGGAGGCCGAGGAAAGGAAAATCGTTCATAAATTAGCAGGCCAGATAGCCTGGTGTACATAGCCACAGAAATAAGAGAGAATGCCTTGGCTGGGAGGTGGTGGTACACGCCTTTAACCCCAGCACTTCCGAGGCAGAGGCAGGTGGATTTCTGTGAGTTCGAGGCCAGCCTGAATCTCCAGAGTGAGTTCCAGCACAGCCAGGGCTACAGTTGAGAAACTCTGTCTTAAAAAACGGAGGGGGGTGGTGGAGAATCCCTTAAAAACTGGGCAGAAAGAGGAGGACCAAACTCCCAAACATCCTTGATCTCCACATATACATGTGCATGCCCTGTACTTCCATATATATTACATACCCATGCACACACAGCTACACATACATACCCACCATGCATGTGCACACATGTACACAGAAATAACACACACATACTGTTGGGAAGGGTTTTTATTGTTGGAATAGATGGAAAGAGATAGAACAGAGAGAGAAGAAAGATGGAGAAGCTCTTTTGTGATGGTCTGGGGACCACACAATGCCAAAGGGAGAAACCTCCCTGTAGAGGTGGTGCAGTCCTGAAGGGAGAATGTCCCAACAGGACTTGATGAGTTGCTCAGCCCAGCGGAGCTGAGCTGAGGTGAAGTGTCTAGCTCTGCCTCGCCTCGCCTCGCCTCCTGGAGATGATGCAGTTCTGAAGGGAGAGTATCCCAACAGGACCAAGGAGCTTCTGGCCAGGTGTCCCCAAGGCTGCAGCTCTGTAGGGAAATATCCCAGGAGAGCTGTTCTTCTTTCGATGATCTCAGCAGGCCAGTGACTGTTTCTGCTCCGAAGAGAAACAGCAAAAACTGAGGGTTGCTCAGTCCTTTTTAAAGGGCTCTGGAGGGGGTGGAGTTATCAACATGGCCTGTGATTGGTGGAGTTTCTTTGGCCTGTGATTGGTGGAATTCTCAGTCCAGAGAGGGTTGGGGGGTCCCAGGTCAGGGTCATTTGTGTTTGTTGGGACCCCTTCTGTGCTGTACTGTCAGGTTGGGGAACCCCTCAGCCAGATGAGAGTTGGGTCCCTGATAGTCCCAGGGGGGGAGCTTTCTTATGAGAGGTTTCAAGTCCCAGAGCTCCCCAGCCTTGCAGAGCTAGATTCCTCCCAAAGGGAAAAATGCTGGCTCTTCAGTGGTCTTTGGCATCATTTGAGGTTCCTGGTGGGCATAAGGAATAGTGGCTGGGCCCCCAGAGTCCCCAGCAGGGTAGCAATGGAGACAAGCATTAGTCCTGAGTAACAGTTGGACAGTGGGAGAGGCTAGGTTTGCTGGTAAAGTCAACTTTGCTTCCTGGAAGAAACACAGATGGCTGTGAGGGTCCATCTTGGGGGGATGGGGAGTGTCAGCCAGGAGTGCTGATGGCTGTTAGGTTCCAACTGTGAGGGGAGGGGTCATCCAGGAGCGAGCACAGTCCTCAATCAGGTCCTCCTTCTGTTTGAGTTAGCCAGCTGGGGGGTTGGGCCTGGCAAAGGGGTGGAGCTAAGGCAGAGCTAAGGCAGAGCTTCCTTCACAGGGCTGGGGAGGCTGATCATAGATGAATGTGGAAAGGTGACAAGGCATTTCAGAGCTTCTCACAGAAAGTGGGAGTCCCACACTATAGACTGGGGTGGGGGGTAGAACCCCTCAGAGAGAGCCCTGGGCTGTGGGCTATGTCTGTGGTCAGGGGTAGGGGGCAGAGCTCTCCAGCACAGAGCCATGCTGTAGACTCTGCTTGTTGCAGAATCCTAACACATACTACATACACAAACACATATGTACCATATATGCACACAATAAAGGAAGGAAGAAAGGAAGGAAGGAAGGGAGGGAGGGAGGGAGGGAGGGAGGGAAATATTGCTTAGATATAACAGAGTCCCAGCCTCAGGATTTGGGAGATGGGAGATTTTTTTGGAGGTGAGGCTCACTGCCCTTTCTGCCCTGTGGCGCAAGGCATTTATTTGGCTACAGAAGCTCTCTTATTGTCTACTTCATACTCTGTGCATTCTAGATCTTCAAGAGGTGTCCAGTTACCACAAGGCAGAGGCCAAGTGGACAAGTCTGAAATGATCTCCCTAAAGCTTGTCACCTGGCTTCATTATCATTAGCCTTTAGGTTTCTGCTTTCCTTTCCCCTGTGAAAGGACACGGGGACTCTGTCTGATTCGGTCTTTTCTTCCCATGTATTTTGATTCATTGATAATTCCTTTTTCCCCCACTGCCTCGCTGTGACCATGGCTATCGCTGTGACTGAGCACTACCCCGAAAAGACTCCTCAGCCCCTTTGAGAGACATAGCTAAAGAGGGAAGAGCCTGTTCCCTGGAGAATTGGCTGCTAAAATGTATTTATTCTTCTTTCTTTCTTTTACTAGTAAAAAATTATGCCTGGAGGGGAAATAGGATAAACAGTAACAATTCACGTCCCCCCCCCCCCATCACAAGCCCCCGCTAGGATTTATTTTCTGCTTCTTGCAGGTCCCAGAAAAATCTCTCATCTTGATTTCTGTTTTCTGTCACTTAAGATGACTAATGTCACACTGGTTAAAAACTGTCCCTGAGGGTGAAAATGGGACATCACGAGGGGCGGGGCAGGGTGGGCGGGGCCGGGCTGCTGTTTTATCTTGAAAATAAGAGTTGGACTCACTTATGGGAATGCAGTCTTCCACCTGTGGGACACTCTCCTTTTACTTCACGATATGTTGGACCACTCTCAAAGAAAGGCAGTTTCGTTCTAAACCCCGCTACCACCTTTGCCAGGGAAAGACATGAGGAAAGAGACACCTGGCATCATGACTCACAGATACACGGCTTATCTTCTATTTTAAACTGAGATCTCCCCAAGGTTACAAATGAAAGAAAATGAGGACACGACCCCTTCTAGGTGTGGCTGAGGAGACAGGTTTTATTACAGATATGAGGAAGGGTGCAGCCAGAGACATCTGGAGGAATCCGGAGCCAGGAGAGAAAAATAGCAGACTCAGTATGGCCAGCAGACTGAACCAGGTCGTGAGAGGAAAGAGAAGGAGGGAGAGGGAGAGAAAGAGAAGAGAGAGAGGAAAGGATGGAGACCAAGAGAGAGCCAAGAGAGAGCCAAGAGAATCTAGAGAGCCAAGAGCGAGCCAAGAGAGTGCATGGCCAAAATGGCTAGGTTCAGGTAGGAATGAGAAGCTAGGGGGAGGGAAGTGAGTCCCTGGGCTGGAAGGCAGGGCGGCAGGCTGGCCGGGTGAGAGATGCTAGGAGGGTCCACAGATGCTGAGCGAGCCTAGAGGCCAAGCATGTGCTTTTGGTATGCTAGTAGAAACCATGGTTAGCCATCTGTTTCTTTGGGACTGTACCACAAACTGACATGTCATGTCTTTCCACCAGACAGCATCTCCCAGTTAGGAGACGCCCAGCTACTAATAGCTGCTAGTTGCGTGAGTGGATAGAGAGGAACATATTTAAAGGCATTAGCCGACAAGGATTCAGGAGGCCATCAGCCTGAATTATAACTAGCTGCGTGTTGTTGTTCAACACCATCAATCCTGGCTTGACGTTCAGTTTTTCAATTCAGTTGTCAGCTGGTAGGCGGACACATAGCCATCTCCTATGAGATTGTTGCTCTCGTGCAGTCGCTGTTTGAAAATAAAGCAAGGAATTTTCTATCAGCGGTGTGGTGCAGGCTAGAGTTGTGTGCTATTGTTCGTAACAGCTAATACAGAATGCTGGAATTTTAGAAGGGACACAATCAGTGCCCTTAGTCAGGGCTGTCCCTAGAGTCCAAAGTGTACTGTAAACACTCTCTAGGAGGACATTTCATATTGTCTCCATTATCTCGCACATTTAGATATGTTGAGATGCTGATACAGTTAAAGAATAAAAAATATATTTTGGTATCTTAAAAAAATAGAATGTGAGACTAGGATAAGGAACTGATCTTTTGGGGAGAACAAAAATACACTAAACTTTTTTCTTAATGAATTCAGCACATTTGGAAAGTGTGCAGAAAGCATTACAGTGTAGGAAAGCTCTGTCCAAATTTTCTTGTCACCACCGTCTTGTCCATTTTGGGTCAAAACCTAAAGAAAGAAGGAAGGAAGGAAGAAGGAAGGTCTGAGGTAATTACAGTCTAACCAAGACCAAAACGGGCCCCAGATCGCAAAAGGAAGCTCCACCCAAAGAGGAAGAAAGCCTTCGGCTTGGTAAACACTGAACCACCAGAGTTAAACCGACTGGCCCTCCCTCCGAGCAGGTGCAGTGACTCTGGCCACTGACAGGCAACATGTAGGACAGGGAACAAAAACCCTGAGGAGTGCTGGGCGCTAAGAGGCTTTCAGAAGCTCCTGTTGCTAGGGAACCACTTCCTCCGAGTTCACAGGCAGCTAACTCACACTATTCAGATGCCCCTAGAACAATCTTTCTTAGGCTTCACCAGAGGCAGGAGGGGGAGAGAACCAGCTCTCAAAGCTCAGATGTCATGGTAATACCAAGCCAAGCTTGGCTTATCCAGCAGATGCTAAAGAGCTAAGGGTGCCGGAGGGAATGAGAAATAAATGGGTGTCTTGTTTTACGACGTCAGGGGCTTCTGCCTTTACCTATCTGAGTATGCCAGATGCAAATAGTGACGTGCCTCTGCACAATTTTGCTATCCATTCCTTGAGGCGACAATGTTTTCTTCATCTTCAGATTCCCAGAACTCCGAGACAGTTGCTTATAAATAGCTGCCCAAGTTCCTTGCATTCAACTTCTCCATCCCATTAAGATATGCTAGGACTTGCTCAGTTTTGAGCGGGGTGCTGTTCTACAGATTAAAATACAAAGATAAGCTCTTTGCTTCAAGATGTCACCAGGTGTGTTGTGAAAAGCTGTCTTCAGAGCATCAGAGTGATTCCCTTCTTCAGGATATCTGTGACTATTCAAAAAATACCTTCAAGGCTGTCTCTATGAAGTTCCTTCCCAGAAGGAGGGGGCTGAGAGAGTCATTAGACCCTCACCTAAGACTCCGCCCACTCCGTCCTACACCTCCCGTCCACTGCAGGTCCCAGGACATGATAGACGAGTGTGGCAGGGACTCCTTCTATACAACCATGGGGAAGTCATCACACATGCTGGGGTGAGACTTTCTGGTGCTAGCAGCTGCCTTGGGGTTACCTATTCTCCTAGAAGTAAGCCTTTACATGTGCAGATCAGCCCAATAAATCCATTGTTCACGAAGCAGGACTTCAGAGGGCGGAATCGTTACTTGGGTCTGTCACTGATGCCTTACCTGTGTTGAGTCAGCATTTGTTCGCATCTCTCCAAGGAAGAGTTCATACAACAAGGTCTTCCGAAAGATGCACGGTTGGAATAGGTTTGGCTACAACTGACAACACAAGTGGCAGAGGTGTAAATGAGATGTTAAATTTCAGTTTGGGGTTCTTATGAAGAAGAGAAGCCTGCAGAAAGATAGACAGCAGCTGGTGTTGCTGCTCCCTAATCATCAGAAAGCACGATTTCTGTACTTTTCCTCCACAATCTTCAATACACGGGTTCATCTTTGAGGTCCCCCTGTGGCTCCACTTGGCCAACAGAAAGGACAAAGAACATATGTGCGCTGGAGGAAGAGTTACCAGAACCCTCACTGTGGCAGACTCTGTATCCAAGGGTTTTTTTAAGAACAACATGAAATCTGTTTAGGAGTGGTAAAATTAAACATATCTGAATATTCATCCATTTTTTAATTTTAAGCTTATGGAGTCTCATTATCTTGAACTTGGAAGATTAGATATTAGTCCATCTCTAACCCCTATGCTTATTGAAGAGCACCGTTCACTGCATTCTTACTATGCTGGCAGCTAAGGTTATGGTTACAAGTACTCTTGGAGAGTACTTATTTCTTCTACTGTGCAAAGCTGGACCTCTTTTATTCTGTGTGTTCTGTAGTTAATATTACAGTCCCCAAATTAGACCTTACTTTTTCACTTTATCTTAAATGTCTTTTTTCCATTTTGTTATATCACTATATGTATTTAAGAATAATGTATGCGCATAGGAAAAAGGAAAATAGTATTAAAAAACGAACAAACCACGTTTCCTTGCTCATTGTGCACCTTTCAAAACCCAGGAAAGGTTGGTTGTTAAGTGGTAGGGACAGTAAAGGAAACATCTGGCATTTGCGGGGCATTACAGAGTTCCCCAGTACAAGGAAATCCGAGTACCAATGGGATTCTTCTCTAATAACAATCATTTTATTAGATACACTTCCCATGTTTTCTTATATCTATTTCTTGTACTTGCTGAGACATATTAGAACCCTTGACTTGGGGTCTACTTACAAACAAATGAAGGCACGTCTTGACAAGTTTATATATCATTGGCCTGCCCTCTTCTATGAGCGTGATGACGAATGAAGTTTTATAGCCAAGACTGTAACTGCATACAGTGATATCAGGATTCTATGGCTAAAGAAGAGAATGAATATAAGAATATGAATAGCTGGCCCATCTCTGATGTCTGGAAGACACGGGCCATGAGAAAGACATTATAGAGATTACTTCTTGGTTTATACTTTATTATCTCATTGATACCATAAAATCTGACTCGGACCTTGAAGTCTAAGTGTAAGAATTTTATGGCTAAGTATATACTCTGTGTATACAACGTGTATAGGATTTATAAGAATGGGAAAAATCCCGAAAAGGTCAGTGGTGAGACTATTAAAATGTCGTGAGTATGAAGGAACAATAACCTGGCATGACAGTAGGAAACTAGGACTGAGGACACAGTTCAATGACAGGGGAGGGTGCCTGCCTAGTATGTTTGGGGACCAGGTTTTGATCCCTAGCTCCACTACTTAAAAATGAAGACTAGGAAATTTAGAATCGGTATGAAAAATACTGCAAAGTCACTCAATAAGACTGGAACAAAGGTTGAATGTAAGAAAAAATTCAACATGCCAGGATTCATGGTAACACCAAGGACAGAAGTTCTACAGCCAGAATGAAAGGTAAATTCAAGGGACATCTGTTCACGTCCTTTGCTTCTGCCAGATTTAAATGTTGCTAATGTCAGAGTTAAAACACCTGTTCAAGTCCATCGAAGCTAGGTGGAAAAGTGACGACTTAGTTCTACACTTCATCTTCATCAAAGTATGACTTTGTCCGAAAAGAGTTCCAAGAACTCATTGGACCTCAGAGTTCCCTCTTCATGAGGAGGCTGGGGTGGTTAGGCTTTCTAAACAGCACCTGGCCTAAGGTCTCTGCTGATAACTGCTAAATCAGAGGAATATATACCTAAGCTTCTTGACATGGCATTGATGAGAAATTATCAAATCAGTCCAGAATACAAACTGATGTTGAAAAGATTTTAGAAAGGACAAGAGTTAAAATGGCTTTGGACTTAAGCAGGCTTGGGTTGAGTTCTCATTTCAGCAGCTTCTTGATGTGTGACCTTGGATAGAAGGACCTTTAAAGCTTGAGTTATCTGCAAAGGAGAAATAAAAACCCCTCTACATAGGGCTGATAAGAGGATTCGATGAGCAATCTACCTAAAACATTCGCCAAGTTGCCTCACACACTCTAAGTGCTCAAGGAATGCTTAGCTCTCGGTATTGTTGTAGCATGGAAGCTGGCTGGAGCGTCAGATATCCTGTGTGCGCTGTCACAATGAAGCGGCTGTGACAATCTGGTCCTGAATGTGCTAAAAATCAGTTTGATAACTGGACCGGATGAATTCAGGATACAATCGTGTACGGGGAAGCTGCGGTTACCTGAGTAAGTTCATGTCATTATCTCCTTTCTCTATGCCTTTCTCAGTCATTGGAATCCACCACCTGCCGTGGGAAAGGCATCCGTGAAAAGAATTCACACAGAAAATATTATGAGGCATAAACTTCTGGAAACACGATCATTAACGTTGCCAAGAGCAATGGCTTCAAATTAACATACCATCAAGTAGGTGTCTCCATGCCCAACACTGGGCAGACGCTCTGTAAATGCTTAGGCAATGAGTGGACAAATTAAATATGAGGCCAAATGGGCAGATGCCGCCGACTTTACAAATAAGGCAGATATTAGAATAAGGCCTTGGAAAAATGTGCCCCGGCTTCTACAATCTTTGATCTCTTCTATTTCCATGGCAGTTTATCCCTTTTGTTCACTTCTTCTTAGATTAAAAGGTAAAATTTTCCATGATAGCTACACACACTGGAATCACACTTGATCACAAATCCATCTACAAGGTGCCAGGCACACAGCCAGATACGAAAATTCTCCTGAGATGATTTTACCCTGTCAGCCTTTCCGAGCAAGAACTGAAGCAAGCAGCTTTCACCCCAGTCCTTTCAGGGGTGTACAGCGGCCTCTCACTTCTCTAGAGAAGACCAGGTCCCAGGCTAGCCCTGATGTGAGCCACTGTGTCCTCATGATAGAGCTTTATTGCCAGTGCTCCAGCCACACCACCCAGTACATGATTGCACTTCTTGATGGTATCTACAGAGTTGTGAAATGTTTCATAACCTTCCATCATTACTGAAACCATGAAAGACCTTTAAATGGGACAGTGTTAGCCCCTTGTACCAAGTCACATGTAACTGCAAGAAGCTCGGGGGAATTGTGCAAAGATCTCAGGCTTAGGTAAACACTCACAAGCTTGATGCTACTGTTTAGTGTTTCCTCTCCTGTTCCCATAGCAACAGCCCCACACTATCTTCTCAGATCCTCAGATACCAGACAAAGCAGAGACTTTGACAGAAGGAGCCAGAAACACACAACAGGGCTCACAGAACATGTTGGAAGTTTCTTCCTGCCTGAAAACGACAAGGAGACTTCTTATTTGTGTCTCTTCTTCTGCTCTTCTTATTTCCTCTCAATTCTTAAGTCCTAAGCCTAGAGCTTAAGCTTCAAATGCCCTCAGGGGCCTAGCAGGATGGGGGTGGGGGTGGGGCAAATAGGGATACAACGGAGCTGATGTTTTCATTATTAGGAATACAGGTCTGCTTTGGTTACCTCTTACAATTTCTGTAGAAACTGGAGCCCGGAAACTGAACTTTTTTTTTCCCCAATAGTTTTTCAAGGTTTCAAATGTTGGGAACTTTTTTTTGTAAGTCTACAGGCCAAACAAAAATCTTCTATTGGATGAGTGTGTTGTGTTTAGGGTGTCAGTCATATTACTTAGGATCTCCTTTGGGGATTTCAGAATTATTTACTGTTTCCTGCATGGCTATGAGGAATATAAACATTGCCTTTCCCCTAGTTACTAATTATGGCCAAAATCTGTTAATTTCCTATCAGGAAAACATCATTTCAGAAAGGGCTTTATCACATTGTTATGTTTTATGTTCTTGAATAAAAAAAATTTCAAAACGAAAGAAAGATAGAAAGAAAGAAAGAAAGAAAGAAAGAAAGAAAGAAAGGAAGAAAAAAAGAAAAAGGAAAATGTGACTGCTCCTTGGTATGGTAGAGGAGAAGGTTTATTGTAGATATGAGGGAGAGCATAGCCAGAGGCAGAAGCATCTGGAAGAGTCCAGAGTGAACATAGCCATACTGAGCCTGGCCCTGTGATGAGAGAGGGGGAGGGAGAACAAGAGAGGAACCACAGACCAAGAGGGGTGGCCTGGGACAAGAGACCAAAAAAGGTTAAAAAAAAAAAAAAAAAGGCTGGATTATATAGAAATCAGAGATGCGGGGAGGGAAGGCCCAGTCCTGTCAATCACTGGGCTGGAGTTTAGGGTAGGAGCTGGCTGTGCCAGTCAGGAGGACCCTCTAACAGGCAGGGCTGAGAGATGCTGGGGAACCTGGCAGCCCCATCATTTCTTTTTACCAATCATTAAACATCTAACAGATAGATCAGCTAGAATACTCCAAGCAGAAAAGGCCAGCAAGTACAAAACTCTGAGGCATGCTAACACACTGACCAATCAAATATGAGTACTCTAAAGAACGTCCATTAACTTATATTTATACATGGTACACTTTAAATTTTTTATTATTATAAGTAATCATGTATTTTAATTGCACAAATGAATGGTTTTCACTGTTATTTTTACTACATGCTAGTTGTGTGTGTGTGTGTGTGTGTCACATGCACACATGTACGGGAGCTCATGCATAATTTGTATGTTGAGACCAGAATCAACGTCAGGAATCTTCCAGTATCTTCCTTCACCACTCTCTAGTTGATCTTTTTTTTTTAAGATGGGGGTCTCTCACTGATATTAAAGTTCATTGTTTTGGCTAGAGTGTCTAGCTAGAAAACGCCTAGGTGTTCATTTATCCTCCTCATACCCAGGTGCTGGCGTCACAGGTCTGGGCCACCACACTACCTTGTCCATGTATCACTTGTGTGCCTGGTACCTTCAGAGGCTAGAAGAGAGCACTGGGTCCCCTGAACCTGTAGTTGCAGGTGCTAGAAAATGGGGACAATCCATTGATGGAGGGAACACGGGTAGGTGTGATGGTTGGCCACACACCTCAACTGTGATGTTTGCCAGTGCTATGGAGAAACAGCAAGGGGAAATCTGACTCTCCCCCATACAGACATTTAGGAGAGAGGGGTGATAACCCACCATGAGACACCAAAACATCTGGTACTCTATGTATCTGCAAAGCCAAGTGGAACCAGAGTATGTATGGGAATCAGTGAGCAGACTTGGATGGCATGGTGGCACTTACCTGTAATCCAGCATGTAGGAGGTGGAAACAGGAGGCTCAGGAGTTCAAAGTCACCCTCAGCCACAGAGAGAGTTCAGCTTTTTGTCTCAACAGAAGAAAACAAGGAAGAAAGGAGAGAAGGGAGGGAGGGAGGGGGAGGGAGGAAGGAAAGATGAAAGGAAGGAAGGAAGGAAGGAAGGAAGGAAGGAAGGAAGGAAGGAAGGAAGGAAAGAAGGAAGGAAGGGTAAACTTGTGATGTTTCAAGGGATCTCTAGAGACAGAATTTTATTTTATTTTTTTAAGTATATGCAGGGGGACATGAGCAACCAGCAAAACCAGCAACATCAACAGTAGTCTCTGGGGTTTCTTTCTTAGAGATTCACGTTACCATCAGCTAGGATTTATAGATGATTTCTAGCTGGTTAGGCCTTGAAAGCCTTATAGAGGGAAGTGAGAAGCAGGAAGTGGGCAGGGCTTACGGGGTCCTTCCAAGAGGGAAGCACTAACAGCTTTACTTCTGATTTTGTATGCAAATGTCACCTACACAACACTTCCTCCTTCAAGAGCTCTTTGCAATGAGGTCCCATTCAGTTTGAGCCAAACAAATAAGATATTTTAAAAGTTAAAATAGGGACCTAGAGATGGCTCAGTGGGTGAAAGCCTGGCAATTCACATTTGATTCCTGGGACCCATGTGAGGTTGGAAGGAGAGAGCTGACTTCACAAAGTCGTCCTCTGACCTCTACAGATGCACTGCTGCATACCCGGCTATGTACCTATGTCATGCATACTAACCCAATAATAATAAATAGACATTTAAAAATCTAAAATAGTGTAGATACAGATTTTGTATGTTCTACTCGATTTATTACCATAGAAATATTCTATTATAGCCGGGCGGTGGTGCCACATGTCTTTAATCCCACCACCTGGGAGAGGCAGAGGCAGGCAGATCTCTGTGAGTTGGAGGCCAGCCTGGTCTACAGAGTGAGTTCCAGGACAGCCAGAGTTACAACAGAGAAACCTTGCCTTGAGAACACCAAAATAAATGAATAAATGAATAAATAAATAAATAATTCTAGAAAACTGCAAAGTTCCATGCCTCTGGCTCTACTTTTACTGTGTTAAGACACATAGGGAAGGATGCAGAGTCACAAGAAATAAAGCCAGCAAGATGTCTTCCTGGATGTGTGAGTACAACGTCAAACTCAGTTGATCACCTCAGCCCCTGTCCAGGGCACAAACGTCTAGCCCATCGGCATCAGATCAGACGTGAAAGCCACTGAATGCAGAGATCTAAGCTAAAGCTTCATTTTTGTTTCTCTTTGTCCTTTTGTTTCCATTCGTGAACAGTAACTGACCTGTGGATTTTCTGAATTAAGAAGATCTCGTGTGTGAGCATTAAGTGCCGTCTTGGTGAGCTTGAGGAATATGGGCGCTGCGGTTCCCGAGCCCCGGCTGGTCTTACCACTTTATGAGTTCAGCTGAGCTAAAGAGGATGCTAAGAACTTTGAAACCCTGTGCTGATCCCTTCTGAATGCAAAATGCCTGGAAGCAGATTGCATGTCATATAACGCAAGCAAAGAAATCTCTTTCTCCATGCAGCACCCTGAAGGGTACACTGCTGCCTTCTCCTCCCCTGGAAGATGTCTCTCTTACTACCTCTGCTAACTAAAGAAATGTTTCCGTAGTATCTACGGTGATTGCAATTGGTGGAGAAGACACTAAGCCATGGCAACAATAATTTCCTTTTTCCATTCTATGCAGAATCAGTAGTAAATTCTAGAAACATATCCTTACGAATCAGGTCAGAGTTCATGGCTGCCTGCCACCTTTCACTTCCCTAAGTCTGATCCCTCTCCCCTTCTCTTTAAGAAGAAAGAACAAGGCAGCTGTAGAACCAAAACAAAAGTAATATACCCTGTACCCAAGATCAATCTGAAGTCTCCGAATTCACCTTTTTAAAGCCTGCGCTTTAAGTCTTAAGTTCCTCTGCCTCAGCTTTTGTCAGTCCTCTGTTAAAATTCTTTCAACAAGCTAATGTTCTTTGTTCATTGTCCTGTGCTAATCTCCCATACCTTGCTGATCAGGACCCATACTTCTGCTGTTAAGAAGTCAAGGTTTCTATTTGTAGTGAAAACAAGCCCCTGTAGTGTGTTATTAGGTCCTTACAAGTTAAGGCTTCTATCAATAATGGAAATAAGTTCCCACATGTTTTATGACCTACACCAAATTCACAACCCATAGGATGTTTTTCTTCTTTCCATTGGATTCTCCTAGCAAGTCCAACCAGCCAACTATCTCACCTTACTTTTTCCCATAAAAGATATCCAACAGGGGCTAACAGGGGCTGCTCTCCAAATCCAGACTTAGGGAGAGTCAGCCGGGCTGGCTACCTCCTCAGTACACCCCAAAAATAGGCTAGTTAGTCTTTGTGGCTTCTATCCTCTGAGCTGAGATACTGATGGCTTATGATTAAAATTTCCCTCATATTTAAAAGAGGAGTGGGATGGTAAAGAATGGGGAAAAGTAAACTGAAGATTAACGAAAAACATTTAACATATTTGCTTCCTGGAACCAAGATCTATGTCTGACAGCCCAGGAGCATCCTGAGTCACCTCTTGTTTACTAAATTACCAAATGAGCAACAGCTTTTACATCAGGAGCTTTGCTGTGAGTGACTCAGACCCTCAGTCACACATTCATTGAACTCTTACGCATTCCAGGCATTGTGTGGGAAGCCCAAGGAAAACAACAAGCAGAAGATAAAGTGTTTGGCTTCTGACTCACCTACTGATCTAACAGTTTGGGAGACTAGACAAGCATCGAGCCTCATTCACCAAGTGCCCACTAAACACCTGCCATGACCCAGGCTCCATTCAGAATGCTTGGTGTGCACAGGGCAGTAGGGTCCCTGCCTCCCCAGAGTTCACCTTTGGCGGGATGGACAGACATAAAGCAAGTGAACTGGCCTGTGTTGGGTAGTGGCAACTGGCTTGGGCAAGACTAGTCCATGTAAGAAACGAAGGAGCCGCTGTGGAGTTACTGAAGGTGGCCGGGAAGAGCCATGGAGAACAAAGCGCTGGTGTGCCGTGAGGACACAATCCATGCAGACCTACAAAGTATGGGGACCGGGTCTCCCTGAAAGTCATCACCAATCCCAGTCAAGCCTCCTGGAAGAGACTTGCCCAAACCCTCCCTCCTAATCCTGGGGATTGAAGCCAGGGCCTTTTGCACATTAGAGCACCCGCTGTACCCTCCCCTTTTCCCCTTTGTTTAAGACAGGGTCTCACTAAGTTGCCCAGCTGCCCTCAAACTTAAGTTCACATTTCCTCATCTTCTCAAGTAGCTGCGGATGGATGCCAGGACTCCCACATCACACATACACACCTCCCACTCCCCACGCTCCTCCCCCAAACCCCCATTTTTTGTCTGAGTAGTTCTCTGGCCAGAGCCTTGTGGATGATAAATAACTTATCTGTGGGATCAAAGGGGATGTGTGATTAAGATAGCTTATTTTAGCGGAGGGCTCACTTTACACTGTCTTACAATGAACCTAGAAAGCTGGGCTGGGGAGATGACTCCGTGGGGGCTGGGAAGCGACTCAGTAGGTAAAGTGTTAGCTGCACAAGTGTAAGGACCAGAGTTCAGGACCCGAGCACACATGTAAATGTAAGGCCTGGCATGGTGGCCTGCCTGTCATCCTAAACACTAGAGAGGCAGAGGCGAGCGAACCCTGGATCAAGCTAGACCAGTCAAGCTCTGGTGCGTTCAACTGCGAGACCTTGCCTCAGTATGTAAGTAGGAGGGTGACTGAGGAAGTCGTTCACGGTCAACCTCCAGCCTCCACATATACCACACACATATGAACATACATATATACATGTATGCGTACAGGCATATACAGCTCACATACGTATACAAACACACACACACAGAGGGACGAAGGGAGAGAGAGAGAGAGAAGGGTAGGAGGGAGGGAGAGCAAAATAACCTGACACTTCGTGTGGGAAAAAATGGGGGGTTTTGCTGGTTTTACCCAGCAAGAAGACCTAACTCTAACCCCTGCCTGGATGGACCACCTCCAGGGCTGACTGCACATATGGAGAAACAGGTTTCTGCTAAGCCTGACCCTGATCTTACTTCCTCCCAGGAGTTACAAAAATGTGTGGTGATTTGTCTCCTTGCACTCACTGTGTCTATTTTCAGTTGAAGACTTTTAACCGTTTGGGGTTTGTTACTTCACACTTAAGTAACCTATAAACCACAGAAAACGAAAACTTGCCTAAACTGTCACCCAGCCAACTCTGAAAAATGTGCTGGGCCCCAATCAGCCCCAGGTGACCCTTAGCATAAAGAGGGTGCACTGGCAAAACCTTTACGATCACTCAGAGGCTCTAACTTTCAGGGTTGACCCTAAGTATCTTTGCAACACGGACCAGAAATTGCCATTGCTGAGGTCCTGACAGCACAGGTTGGGTAGACTCTAACAGATAATATGTTCCTCATGGATTTTTAACATATTTAAAAGTTTAATTCAGTATGCAAAAATTCTCTCTGTGTGTCTCTGTCTCTCTGTCTCTGTCTATATGTCTCTCTGTGTGTGTGCATGTGTGTGTGTGTGTGTTATTGAGATGGCCCTGCTGGCCCAGAACTCAGGATTCTCTCATAAGTACAGGATGATAGATGTATATTATCATGCCCAGACCAAATTTGGCCAGCAGTTTCTTTTCATTTGTGGTTTTGTTTTTGTTTGTTTGTTTGAGACAGTCCTCAAACTCATAGACCTCTACCCACCTCTGCCTCCTGAGAGCTGGGGTCAGAGGACTGAGAGATGGCTCAGTAGTTTAGAGCATTTACTGCTTATGAACCTGGGATCAGTCTCAGCATCCACATGACCATTCACAAATACTTGCAACCCCAATTCAAGGGGATCCAAAAGCTGCTTCTGACCTCTACACACAGGCTCCTATACACATGGAGTACACATGTATACACACACACACATAAGATAAACACCTACATAACTTAAAAAAATTGATTTCTAAAATAAAATGCAAGATGACCATAGAAGACTTAGAGAAAGGAACACATTCCATGGACAGACCAATAGGAAAAGAAGCCACCCGGGTAAAGCGTCATGGTTAATTCTTGGGTAACATGACTGGGACCAATGTTTCCATGTTATTCCTGGGTGTGTCTGTCAGGATGTTTCCAAAGGTGAGCATTAGTAAGGGGACCTCAGTAAAGAAGACTGCCTGTGAAGTGGGAGGAATTACCTATTCTGTAGAGAGGCAGAATAAAACAAAATTCGGAGGGAGGAGGGATTTGCTGTTGTTTCCAGCTTGGTTGCTTGGGTTGGGTGTTATGATTTGAATATAAATGGCTTGCACAGGTGCATGTCAGTGCATGTCATAAACACTTGGTCCCCAGCTGCGGACACTATTTGGGGAAGTTATGACTTTAGAGGGTAGGGCCTGATTAGAGGAAGTGAGGTGGGTTCTGGGGAGCAGGTTACACCTTGGCCTATGTCTCTCTGTCTCTCTGTCTCTGTCCGTCTGTCTGTCTGTCTTTCTCTGTCTCTGTCTCTCTCTCCTCTTCTTAGACCCGATGTTCAGAAGCTCCTCTACCACAGAATTCTACCAGTGTGAGGTTCTGCTCAAATGTGTGTGGTCGACTAGTCACAGACTGGACCCTCTGAAACCCAACCAAAATCAGCTTCTGCCATTAAGTTGTTTAGGCGAGGTGTTTTGACACAGTGATAAGAAACGTAACTAAGGCACCATGAAAAATCTTCCACTGACCTTGGACTGGGATTCAACACCAGTGGCTCCTCTGGTACTCAGGCCTTTGGACTCAAGACTAGAGTTACGCCACCAGCTTTTCAGGCCTGTAATTCACAGTGACAGATCACAGGATACCTTAGCCAGTCCCTCATCAAATAGCTCTTACCTAAACTATAACCCAGTGGTTCTGTTTCTCCAGAGAGCCCTGGTTAGTATAGACAGAGAGGACCTCAGGCATAGCAGCTGCTGAGAAGTGAGGCCTGCTCTCAGGAGAGAAGACATTTACAGGTTTGCCTCCCTGCCCTCAGCTCCTTCCAGTTACGAGCTCACCGTGCTGCCAGGCTACGTGCTGCACCTTTGTGTTCACAAATGGTTCTGTTTGGCATTCTGGACTTTATATAACGGGAATCTCCTCTGTGCTCAGCTAGACTTGTGTGGAGACGCAGGGAAATGCTTCCTGGTTCCATGTAGGCATTGGGGTTCTGTCTACTACAGTCAGATCACTTATTAAGAAACTCTTTAAAGAAGCATAAACACTGGATTATTAGAAATGGCAAACTGGCAATGACAGTGAAAAGATTAAGCACACCCCAAGGAACTGCCACTGCCTGCTGGTGGCCCTACACGTATAAACTATGGAACTTGGGACAGATATAGTGACAGATACCTAAGGATTAGGTCATCAGCCCAATAAAAGGGCTGATCTCCAAGGGAGTATCACTTTAAAATCAACTAAAGTCATTGGTTTTCACTTTATTAAAGCCCTGGCTCCTTTGCCTCTTGACAAATGAACTTCGTATCATCTCTATAGCCAGCTTCATGTGTTGTGTTCTCTCAAAAAAGATTCTGAATACCCCAAACTGGTCATCTCATCTCTTGAGTGCTCCAAAGCCCCTTCACTCCTGTGTGTGTGTGTGTGCATGTGGTCATGTGTGTGCACTTGTGTACAGGCACGTACATGTTTGTGTGTTTGCACAGGGCAACCTCTGTGTCAGTCCTCAGGTGCTGCCCACTTGGATTTGTTGTTGTTTCGACTCTTCTCCTTTTCATGTGACTATATGTGGTGTGCATGTGTGAGCATGCATGTTCTCATGTGTATGGTGCATGTGTAGAGGTCTGAGGCTGATGCTGGGACTCTTCCTTCAGTGCTCTTCTGCCTTATCTCTCGAGGTAGGGTCTCAAAATCAAGCACAGGCTTCATCCATGTGACTCGCCTGCCTCGCCAACCTGCTCTGGTAGAATCCCCTGCCTCTGCCTCCCTGTGGTTGGAACTACAGGCAAGCTGTCATGCCACTCAACATTTACACGGATTCTGGGAGCTCCTGTCTTCTTGCTTGCACCACAAATGCTTTAACCACTGAGTTGTCTCTGCAGCCCCCCACCTTATTTTTTGGAACAGAGTCTCACTGAACCTGGAGCTTGATGAATATAGATGAGGCTGGCTTGCCAGGAATCCCAAGGATCTGCCTATCTCTGTCTTCGCAGCACCGGGAGTACAGGCATGCTCCACCACACACGTTGTCCGGTTTCTCTAACTATGGATGCTGGGAATTGAACTAGGGTCCTCATGCTTGCAAGGCAAATACTTTACTGAGCTTCTTCCTGGCCCTCCGCTCTTGTTTCTGTTTGGATGCACGCTATAGTCAGCCTTTGTTCTTTCTTGGCTCTCCACAAATTACAGGCCATGTTTAATTATAAGGCCCATGAAGACTTCCTCAACACCCTGGTTTCTTTATGATTTACGTTTTACCGGTTCTAATGTTTTCATTTGTATAGTAGGCATTTTTTTATTTGTTTAATGTCTTCATTTCTCATTGTTTATAAACTAGGAGGCATAGTATTACATTTATATACTTAGACACTCAACATGGCATAGTCCTCATGCAGTATCTGACACACAGTAGACACTCAATAAATGTTTCTGAATGAGTATTTCATTCAGTATTTTGAAATAATTTAGCAAACACAACCTATCCTCTATATACCTAACAGGATTTCAAAGAATGATTCACAAATATAGGAGATCTCAGTCAAATTGTCTAAACTAAAGACAGCTCTTTAGCAATTAAGCCTGAGCAAAGGACTCTGTAGCAAGCATAAAGTGAGGAAATCTGGAGAATTTTATAAATACTGAGAAACCAGGGTTGTTAGATGGCTCGGAGTCAAGAGTACTTGTTTTTCTTCCATGAGATCAGGGTTTGGTTCCCAGCACCCACGATAGGCAGCTAACAACCACCTGTAGCTCCAGTTACGTGGGATCTGGTGCCATCTTCTGGCCTCTGTGGGTACCTGCTCATATGCTGTATAAACTCAACACAGGCACATACATGCAACACATAAATAAAAACTTAAATAAATCTATGAAGAAATAGTGAAGATCTGCATTCTTACAGAATAAAATCATTAGGTGGAATTTTAAGATAATAAAACAGAAGCTATTTATTCATATGTCCAAAATCTAAATTGACAATAATAACAAAGAAAGTGTGGTTCTAGATTTCTTTTTTTTTTTTTTTCTTTTCTTCTTTTTTTTTTTTTTTCTTCAGATAGTGTCTTAGCCACTATATAGCCCAGGCTGGGATCAAATTCATGATCCTCCTTGCTTCTTAGTGCTGGATGACAGATGTGCACCACCTTTCCTGTCTCGGAATTCTAGATTTCAAAACTAAGCGTTGTTTCTCCTTTTCTGCAGAATTATTTTTCCTAGGTGTGCTCTGACTCCAAACGAGTTTGTAGAGTGCCTTTTTTTTCTCTCTTCCTCTGCCCGAGGGGTCCTGCTTCCCTTCCAAGCACATGGCTGAGCTATCCACCTCCAGCTCAGCCCTCAGGAAGGAAAGCTCAGGGCTTGGGTCAACATGTTCCAGACCGAGGACTAAGAGCCAACAGAGACAGAATCAGATTCTCAGGAGACGCTGTCAGAGGAGCATGTCTCTCATTTTTTAAAGCAAGGGTGGTTACATTTATAGGGTACAGGCAGGGGAGAGTCTTTGGTACCCAGGGATGAGAGCCATTGGCTAAGACAAGGACACTGGAGTGGCCTCATTTGCATGTGAAGCTCAAGTCTAAGCGGCAAGGTCTTACAGAAGGGCATCTTCTACATAAGGTATGGTCCCACAGGGAAAAGAGGAAGGCAACTTATCAGTAAATGGACTCAGCCCTAGGCTTCCAGCTACAGCGCAGATAAGCACCAACCAAGCCACATTCCTTTGCTTCTGTGAAGCAGGCAATATTTAATATTTAGCTGGGTTCTGACCAGAGCTAAAGTGAGGAACACCCAAACTCCTACCGCTCTCAGGATGAGAAAACCCAGGGTTAAGGCCAACTTCCACTCACTCTCAGCTCTAGGACACCCCCACAGCTGAGGACGCTATTGTGATGCTTGATTTCTAGTGAGACCCTCAGAATCCTAACGACCAGGACCTTAGCAAAATGGAAGTGAAATGCCTGCTTTTCTATCCCTAAGTTTGTCACAGGTCTCTCTGGACTTAATTGCATCTTAGAAAATTCTGGTGGAGGGCTAGAGACGTGGCTGGCCCTGTTGGTAATGTGCCTCGGTGCAGGCATGTGGACCTGACTTCAATCCTCAGAACTCATTAACAAAACCAGCTATAGTTAAGCAGGCAGGCAGATCCCAAGTCATTAACCAGCCATCCTAGACAAATTGGCAAGTCCCAGGACAGTGGGAGACCCTGTCTCAACACACACACACACACACACACACACACACACACACACACACACGCAGTATAAATTCTAAAGAATGATACTGGAAGTTGACCTTTGGCCTCCACTTGCACCTGTGCATACCTATGTACCCCTCCCACCTACACATGTAAACACACACAAAGGAATTTTTTGAAGAGTGGCAGTATTCCCCCACATGTGTGAATAAATGTCCTCAGGCTATAGCGGGCACCAGGCCAACAGAGCGAATAGCATCACTTGTAAGCTCTGGCGTCTTGTTGGCTCACTTTGCACAGACGTAGCAATGATCATTTTCTGAGGAACTGGAAATCAAGGGCAAATGTGTGCGAAAGTGACACACTGAACCATTTCCGGGTCAAGAGATGTGCATTCAGTCCTGCTTTACGCTTATTCTTTCCTACTCCAAGCGTCGTTACTGGTGTTCTCAACTGCAAGGTTGTCACAGTTGCCCAGTGCAAGCGTGATTGGTTCCTCGTCACAGGTCCCAGGTGCATTCTAATGGCACTGACATTTCACCGCATTTCTTGTGTTAGAAACACATCTGTCTCTTGGACTTATTCTGTTGTCTTGAGAACAAAGACCATGTCTGATTTTTTTTATTTTGGAAATCCAAACCAAGCATAGAATTGTCCTTCACCAAACCACCTTCATCTCCGCACAGAAGAGAGGCAATGATTACGCAAATGAACACAAAATACTCACTAACAAGAAATATCCTAAGGGCTAGGGCTGTGACTTAGTTGGGAGAGTGCTTGCCTGCACATAAGGCCCTGGGTTTAGTCCCCAGCCTCACATAAAGTGAGTATAAGGGTACACATCTGTAATCCCAACATTAGAGGTAGAGGTGGGATGCTCAAGGTTACTTTCAGCTGCCTAGCAAGTTCAGGGTTGCATTAGACCTTGTCTAAAGAGAAGGGGTGGGGTGGGGGAAGGAGACCTACTAATAACTGTTATATGCAGAACTCTTCCAGGTGCTCACCAAGAAAGACAGTGGGGTAAGAGTAACTTAGAGGCATGTGCAGTAGTCAGGGAAGTTTTCTGGAGGACAGAACATTAGCGCCAACACCCAACCAATGAGCCAGGAACTTGCTGCCAAGCCTGAGTCCTATCCCTGAGACCTACATCGTGGAAGCTGAGAACCAACTCCTACAAGTTATCCTCTGACGGTCCCTCATGCCCAATGTCATGCGCACACACACAAATAAGCAATAGAAGAAGATGTAATAGGAGAGTAACAGAAGAAGGTGCCATGCCTGATGAGTAGTTAACCCTCTCCTCCGTCTTGTCAGAGCCGGAAACCAATTTTTTTCTCCGTTTGTGTCATCTTTCCATTACTACTTTCCACTTTGTAAACTTACTGTCCAATTTCTACTAAATGACAAGCCTCTTCTAGCAGCCGTCACAGCTGGAGACATCTTTTAGTACTGACTCACGCAAAACACAACAGTAGTCAGGAAGCAAAGAGGGAGGCTTAAGATTGAGCTTTCGTTATTTGAAGTCCACTCTGCTAATGTTTATTTTCCTGACCGCTGCTTCTCATGATCTTCACTGATTACAGCCTGAAGTTATAAACTCTCTCATCGCTTGTCTCTTTCCACACAAGTCCTTCCTGTTATGAAGTAAATAACTTCAGCAGGACTATATACTTGACTCCACACTAACATTTAAAAGAAAAACAACAAACTGATCTAAATAGCACCTTCCAAGAGTAGTTCAGCAAACAACTGTACTACTTACCTTTTTTTCTTTTTATTGAAAATAGATCTTTTTTTTTCTCACATATATATCCTGACTGTGGCTCCCCTCCCTCTACGCCTCCCAGGTCCTCCCCACAACCACTCTCATCTAGATACACTCCCTTCATGTCTCTCATTAAAACAAAACAAAACAAAATATGCTTCTAAGGTATTGTCATAAAATATAATGAAATAACATATAATAAGATAAAACAAAAACCATTACACTGGACTGGGACAAGACAAACGAAGAGAAGGAAAAAGCACAAGAATCAGAGACCCACTCATTCATACACGTGGGAATCCCATAAAAAACACTAAGCTGGAAGCCATAACATATGCACAGAGGACCTGGCGCAGACCCGTGCAGACCCTGTGCATGCTGCCCCAGTCCCTGTGAGTTCATATGAACGTTGATCAGCTTTATATAGGGGACCTTGTTTTCTTGGTGTCCTCATCCCCTCTGGCTCTTAGAAACACTCCTTACCTTTACTACTGAATCTGAAATTCTTCATAATCAACAACACTATCAGCATCATCACCATCATTTCTTTTGCAAGTGTTGTCTCATCCATAATTGTAATAAGCTCTAAAGAAGATGAGGAAGGAAGCAAACTCTGTTTGTAGCACAACTGAATGGCCCAGACACGCTGCCTAGAAGGCATTGCTAGTGACGCTTCCAGCCATGTTTACAATCATCTGGAACTGGGAGATTTGTCTTTGTCATTTGCGAATCTTTTGGCAGAGCTAAGCCTGGCTGTGAGTGACAGCAACCAGCAAAAGAAAAGCCACAGTGACAGTACTCTACCTGGTGGCATCTTTTGTTCTTGCTCAGGACACTCAGGCTCTTGTTGGAACTCTTCTTCCTAAATTCCAGTCCCAGACACAAGAAAAGCAGAGAGAGTGAAAAAATAAACATTAACTTGCAGCAACATATTTTTTGTGAATCTGAATTCATATGAGATTAAAAGCAAAGACATTTAAACCAAGTCCTACATAATGAAGGTTTGGGCGGGGCATGGCGGCACATGCATGGCTTTGATCACAGCACTGAGCAGGTTAATGCAGGTGGATCTTTGCGAGATCAAGGCTAACCTGGTCCGTAGTGCGTTCCAGGACAGCCTGGTCTACATAGTGAGTTCTAGGATAGCCAAGACTACATAGAGAGAACCAGCCTCAGAATAAAATAAAATAAAACAAAAAACTGAGGTTTGGGATGCATATGTTCCTGTGTACCTGTGTCTCTCTGTGTACTTATGTATGTGCTTATGTGTGGGGGTGCAGATGTGCATGTACTTGTAAGGGGTGGGAGTGTATGGAGACCAGAGGTAAATCTTGGATGTTGTTCTTCAGGAGTTAAGCTTTGCTTTTTCAAAAAAAGAAATTTCTTGTTGACCTGAAGCTTGCCAACTGGGCTAGGCTGCTGGCCAACAAGACCCAGGGATCTGCATGTGTCCACCTCTCCAGCACACGACAAGCATACACTACCATGCTGGCTGTTCTGCATAGGTTCTATGGGTCAAACTTAGTTTTCCTTGTTCACAGCAAGCACTGTAACAATTGGGCTGTCTCCCCAGCTCCAGGAACTGAGGTTTTGAATGAACAACAGATGTTGAGTAGGATTAACTTTGAGGGTGCTAGGTTACAAATCTCTGAGTGCCATTCATACTGGAGAGAATCTTTGAGTGACATTCTTAGAGCAGTACAAGTCACGGGTCCCTCCGACTACTGCATTAAGGTACCAACTACCTAGATGGGAAAGTCATACATTTCTCCATGGATAGTGATTGTGGCAGCACAGTGGGACAAGGAAAAGTAGGCTCTATCTTTCCCAATGCTTGGTTCGGGCTGATCCTACATACTTTCCCAAGTTCTAACAGTTACTTTTCATCTGGGAAATGGGTGTACACATTTCTTTCTGAATCCTGGGCTAATGCTCTTTACTGATCATTCTTTATTTTGATTAATATGTATCAATGCAGTTCAGTGCATCTGAATCAAATCCAATCTCCCTTTATCCACATTTCCTAATCATTCCATGTCTTTAGTACTCAATGTTCTACGTGAAGTAGACATTTTAGATTTCAGACATGAGAAGGAAGATGTGGCATAAAATAGTCTGCTTTCTATCTATCTATCTTGTAGCAGATTGCAGGACATTATATGGATGGATGGATGGATGGATGGATGAATGGATGGATGGATGGATGGATGAATGGATGGATGGATGGATGGATGGATGGATGGATGGATGGATGGATGAATGGATGGATGGATGGATGGATGGATGGATGGATGGATGATGGATGGATGGATGGATGGATTGGATGGATGGCATTCTTAAGGGTTACCACATTTCCCTTACCACTGGTGCATTGATAGGTCCCCAAGCTGGTTCTATAGCCACTGAGACTAGTGCCACAGGAACAAGGCTGCACAGGTATGTTTTTGATATGCTAATTTCATTCCTTGGGGCTATGTAACCAGCCGTTGAATAATGAATCATGGTAGTTGTTTTTGAGATTTTTTTTTGAGTAGCATCCATACTGATCTCTAACAGTTGAACTAGCTTGCACTCCCAGTATATGGGAGTATATTAACATACGCGTATACCAGTGTATGAGTATACCAGTGCATGAGTACACCTGTATATGAGTATACCAGTATACTCTGTATGAGTTTCTTTTTCCTTCACATTTAAAAAATATATAAGAGCTATGCTGAGGTGAGCTGGTATCTCACTGTAGAGGTATTGTGATACCTGACTTTTAAAACGCTGCATGTGTGCTTCCCGTGTGTTTGTGTGTGGATGCACGTGTGTTGAGTGCATGTGAGGCACAGAGATGGACATGGGGTTTCTTCCTTCATCATTCTCTACTTCATTTTTTGAGGCAGAGTTTCTCACTGTACCCGAGCTCACCGTTTCAGCAAGACTAACCAACCAACAAGTCCCAGAAATCCTCCTGCCTCTGTCTTCCCAATGCTGAGCTAAGAGCATGTCTAGCTGGACTCAGCTCTTTTTATATGGCCCCAAGAATTGTTCGATTTCGTTTGTTTGTTTGTTTGTTTGTTTTCAAGACAGGGTTTCTCGGTTGTAACTCTGGCTGTCCTGGAACTCACTCTGTAGACCAGGCTGGCCTCGAACTCACAGAAATCTTCCCTCCTCTGCCTCTCCAGTGCTGGGATTAAAGGCGTGCGCCACCACTGGCCGGTAATTTTTTTTAATGGCAGCAGCCACCGCTGTCACATCACTAACACTGGGACCTGCCACAAGTGAGGGGGAAGAATTAAAAGGCCTGTGGGTAGGGTTCCTCTCCAGCTTCTTCAGCAGTGTGAATTGTGGTGAGTCACTCCTTTATCTTTCTCTGATCTCTGACGGGGGGGGGGGGGGGGGGGGGGGGGGGGGGGGATCTGTGTTGCACTATGAGTAAGCTGCCTCCTGGGCTCCTTCCTTGCCTGGTGCTCTTCTTATGAGTTCTTTCTAACAATGATAAATGAAGCATGTGAATGTAGAGTTCAGGTCTACTCGACAAGTGGAATAGAACCACAAAACTCAAAAACTGAGCCCACCATCGTAAGAACACTCCCAAATGTGTTTTGAGGGGGCTAGTTACGATGTAATATCCGGCTTGGGTCAGAATCTCACCAGATTCTCAAGCTCAATTAGAAAGACAAAGACATGTGCTTCCTAATTCATAAAAACTAGTGGCATCAAATTGCCATCGGTATTGCCTCAAAGGGGATGTGACGTCACCTGTGCCAAGGACAAGTGTTTCTCCAAAGGTCCAATACCATCTCCAAAGATTCCTCACTAGAGTTCAAATCCCCCTATTCACCTAACTTTAAAAGCCGTAGAATAGCATCGAATGCGAAATTTGAGTGTACAAGACCTCCATCAGTTATCTCAAATTTATATTAAAAGAAATCTGAATACAACAACTTGCTGTTCCCTTTCTATAAAGGGCGTGAATTAACAATATAGAAATAATAAAAACATGAAGAGTTATTTTATGATACAGCCACGGGGGTGGGGGAGAAATCTCTCAAGATGACAAAATCATCCAAACAAAGTTGTTTCATAAATGAAACAATTCCCCCTTAGTGCCAGTGAAACTGATCATTTTTTTTTTTTCGTTTGTTTGTTTTTCAAGACAGGGTTTCTCTGTGTAGCCCTGGCTGTCCTGGAACTTCCTCTGTAGACCAGACTGGCTTGGAACTCAGAGGTCTGCCTGCCTCTGCCTCCCAAATGCTGGGATTAAAGGCCTGTGCCATCACGATTCAGCTAGACTGCTCACTTTTTATTGCTCTGACTTTCAGGAATGTGGAATAACACGGCCCTTTCGCTTCCCTCCAAACATGCTAATCACTGCATCTTAAATGCCCTCGCCCCAGCTTCAGCAAAAATTGCTAAGCCCGCAAGAATCAGCAAAGGGAAGGATATCTGCGATCCTCTTGGCTCTTGTGCTCAGCACAGACTAAACAAGCATCTGTCTTCGCTAGTATAAACCATGTTCTATTTAGAGAAAGAAGGCTGTAAATTCATGTCTCTTCAGAGTGTGCGAGTCGCTGAATTTGTTCTTAGCTGATTTTCCCAGCAGTGCTACCATGAAATGACAACAGCCCAATTGCAGGAACATCTGCTGATTTTGCCGCCTGGAGTTCACTGTGTGTCTGGATTTCCTCTTTAAGACACTCTGTCCTGCTCTGAGGACGCTCCTATGGTTTCAAGTTTCAAAGGCTGCCCCTGGGACCCAGACCGATGTCCATCAATCTATTGTACTTGGCTGTCGTAGGTAGTCATGTGACCCAATCAGGGCTAATGGAAAGGTACAAGGGCAGGGGAGAGAGCTCCAAGGGTAAAACCTCTACTGTGCAAGGGTGAAGGCCTGAATCTGACTCCACGTAAAAGCAAAATGAGATTGTGAGTGTGTCTGCAAGCCCAGGGCTCCTACAGTGAGGTGGGAGGTAAGCATGGAAGAACCCTGGTGCCAGCCATCAGCTTGGTGAATGCTGGGTGAACAACAAGAGACGCTCCCTCAAAAAGTGTGGGAGACAAGGACCAGCACCTAAGCTTGCCCCCTAACCTATACATATACACGGTGGCACATATGTAACCACACACATGGCCACACACAATAAATGCACACAGATCTCACACAAATAAATGAATAGATAGATAGATAGATAGATAGATAGATAGATAGATAGATAGATAGATAGAATTTTAAACTTGAAAGAACCAATTTTTTCTCTGGGCTTCTGAGACTATGTCTTAGACTTACCCACTGGCCCTGACACCTAAAACAGGTTGTCCAGGTTGAAGCTGTTGTTTGCAGTTGCCATCTGTAGCAGTTTGCGGCTGGGTGGCTCAGCCAAGAAGACATGAGGTGTTCTCATAGGTGCAAACCCTGCCAGACCTCAGCAGAGGGAACCACCGTCATGGCAAGGGCCGTACTGGACAGTGGCATCCCAAGCGTCTAAACTCAGGTGTTTTCACTGATCCAGAACTCCTCAGGTATGTGATTCCTTCAATAACTGTGTACATAGAGTGGTGCTCCCCAGTTTGTGCATGAGAAATGGGAACCCCATAACCATATAACCTCAAAGAAAGGCAAGACCAAGCCCTCCACTCACTATCTATTAAATGAGTGCAGAGAGGGCCCAGTTAGGCGGCTCAACAGGTAAAGGTACTCACCACCGTGCCTGATAGCCGGAGGGCAATCCCACCAGGAGCTACACATATGAGGAAACAAATGATGTCCACAAGCTATTCAGTGACCTTCACAAATGTGGGGTGGCGGGCCTGCGTCCACAGCCACAGGCACACCTACATGCCATAAATAAATGAATGTAATAAAATTTTAACAAAAAAAAAAAAAAAAAAGAGGGAAAAACATTTCTGTTGTGTTTTGGGTATGAAATGCTTCCTGAAAGGATCGTGTGTTGGGACTTGTTCCTCGTCTGGTGGATCTAATCATTAAGAGGTGATAGGATCATGTGGGTGCTGATCTCCTCAGTGCATCGATCCACTGATGGGTTAATAATTTGATAACATTATTGGGAAGCGTGGAAATTTAGATCAGAGGGAGTAGATCACTGAGGTGAGTCCTGGTATCTGCCCCCTCCCCTTGCCTCCTGGCCACCAACAGAAGAGTAGCCTCTTCCATTGCACACTCCTGCCACCAGGACTTTGGTCTTCCCGTAGCCTAACAGCAATAGAGCTAGCACACCAGGAACCATATAGACTTTAAGCCGCTTCTCCCAGGCATTCCACACAATAATGAAGAGGCTGACAGATTGCTATTGGTTCCTGTTGCTCCCCCAAAGTGAAGACAGAGATTTCAGAAATTAAGGAGAAGAGGTATCACCAACTGCCTCAAATTCTCCATAGTGAGAATCCCTCATGGCTTTCCTAAGGCTCTAAGATCACAGAGTTCTGAGTTCTACTCCTTGCCCAGTCTCCCATGCAGACCTCACTCTGGAGCCCTGTCATTTGTGGAAGCTGGAATTATATCTGTGAGCAGGAGTCACAGCTTTAAGCAGTGACACCCACCAACTCCTTTGGTTTCCTGCAGACTCTTCTAGAATAAATAGGAACTTCTGGTAAATTTTTTTTAACCTAAATTGTTCCAGCTCTCACTGCACCTGATGCTGTGGTAAAGTTTAGATTTCGGATCTGGCATCCAAATACATGTCCTGAAGTTTCAGTTGACAGGAAGTACAATTTATAAACTGTCTACATGAATTTAAAGTATGATCTGAATTCATGGGGATGGGGAGGAGAAATGTTTAATTAAGATTCTCCAATGCCAACTGAAGAATTAGAGAGGCTGGGCAAGGAACTAGAGACTTTTATAGTCTCCTGGGCACCCCCAGACACAGGGTCCTTGTTCCTCATTTGTCAGAGAGTCCAGAAAGGGAAAGATTGTTTATAGTAATTTGAGTGTTGGCTTAGGAGTGTCCAAAGTTCCTTTATGACGAATCAGCAAATGGAGTTTCCTTTCTGAAGACGTCTCTCCCAGCCTGATCACCCTCTCTTGTTAGTCCACAAACAAAGTGTGGGGGACACCTTCCTGCTCATTAGATGCTTCCCACAGCCACTGCTAACATGCTCCAGATGTTCAAAGCCATCAGTGCCCTTGAACCAATTCTGAACTTGAATCTAGAGAGGATTTGTGTTATGATCTAATGTCAACCTTTCATCTCCTGGAAAGTATCATTCATTCAGCAAGCAATGACGCAACACAAACATTACGCATGCCACTGGGCTAGTATGAGAGAGACCACAGGGACCCAATACATGGCCCTTGTCTTCCAAGAGCTCATTACAAACCAATCATTACATGAGAAGAGATAGTGCAGAGTTAAGAGCAAGGCATTCAGGGATGCTGAAGGACACCTTCTCCTCTGAAGGTGATAAGTGCTAAGTATGAGGAAGTCTTCTCAGGGCAGTGGTACCCAGGGAGGGTGAGATGGTGGTGCTCCAGGTTTGGAAGTGCTCAGGGAACAAAGTCTTAGATGGTAGTTTTTACATTTAATTTCTTCCATCTCAAAGAGAAAACATATCCTCCTTATCTTCCTACTTGTGTCTGTTGATATGCTACATCAACAGATTCCCCTGGTCTCCAGCTTCCTACTGGGGTCAACCAATGAGATCCACGAGCCAAGAAAGGGATGGCAGTAAGGCCAGGTCCTTGCACTGTCACCTGTGGGTCCCAAGATCAATCCTCGTGTCAAGGCAATCTTCTCCAGGAAAGACTTTTTCTCCAGTTTCCTATTTCTGCTTTCGCTCCTCTTCCCTGAAGGCTTAACAGTGGTCACAGCCCTGTCATTGTTACCAGTATTCCTGTTGAGAGCCCCTTGCTCTCAGGACCCACGCTGATACAGCAAATAGCAAACCTATCAAGGTGAACAGGATATAGAAACTGTACATAGATGCCAACGATGGAACTAATGATAATTGATCAAGCTGTTCAGTCTACAGGCCTTTATCAATACTATGCACAAAAAAAAAAAAGATAAGGAAACCATAGTTTCTGGATTTTATTATATGGTAAGGAGTAGGGTGAGACAGCACCTCCTAGACACAACAGGATTGGTTCATTCATGAACTCACAGCAGATGTGATTGCTTGTACAAGATCTGTATAATATCAAGCCAGTCAACATTCCAACATGGAGAGAGAGTCCGTTTTCTTCAAGGATGTGACCCTGGTTGTTTGACCATGCTCCAGTGGGAGTCCCGGAGTGGGCAACACCAACTGAACTCAATGGGTTATTTTAAAAAAAGAAACAAAAAAAAAAAAAAAGAGGACACAATGTTGGAGGAGGGATGTGGGGGAGGGATCCAGGAGGAGTTGGAGGGGGGAGTAGGGTGAGTGCGAATGAAATGTGCTTACTTGTATGTATGTACAAAATTCTCAAAAAATATTTTTTATCAAATAAAACATGATCTCAGTAGTTATAGGTAATGGTAAAATGAACAAGGCAGATACTCTACTCTTAGAGAGCCTCATGCTCCAAAGACCCATATGTCTTAGAGGATGGAGTAGATAAAAGTCTAAGGCATGAGCAAGCAAAGGCATTGTACAGCTACACTGCGGGCGAAGCTTGCTCACCTCATGAACATTGAATCTACTGCTTTGGCAGATCACAAGTGGAGCAGTGATCTGGAAGCTTTCTACAAAGCACTTGTACTTCATGACAATCTCTAAGAAATGGGTATTGTCTTCTTTGCTATGCAGGTGAAGCAATGGAGGCCCTCAGCTTCACACAACCAGCAGCAGGTGCCACCTGGACCCAAATCTGAGCCTAAACATCTGCTCACCTAACTTCTTCGCTTTAATGTCTCTCTCCGGAATGGACAATTCACAGCCAAGACCAAAAAGGAGTTTTGAATGAGAGTCAGTTACAGGTTTGGTGGTGAAGGGCTATCCTGTTGTTTGGATTTGATTTCTATCCTATTCACATGGTAGGGTAAGGAAGCAACTTTTGGGAATCCCCATTCCACTCGATAAACCAGGCACAGGTGACAGTTGGCCCTGGAATTAGAAACCAGGAAAGATGGCAAGCAAAGCAAGGCAAGATGCACCCTAGGGACACACCAAATATTTGCTTTTGCAAGGGCTCTGCTCCCTTTGAACTGCCTATTAATTGTTGGTCTGAGGTAGTACCGGAGATAGTGACTGGTAAGAAGTGTCCTCAGACTCATACTGTAAATTTACGGCTGTTCTACTTGTGATTGGTCACACAGAGACCGGGGGGAGGGACAACTTCACTATCCGCTTCCTTTGCCTACATGGGGAGCCTACGTCCCCACACAGGAAGCGTTTCATGAATGAGAAACTCTACAAGTGCTTGTAAATTTACAGTATCCTTTAACTTCTATAAAATTCAAATGTAAGAACCATTGATATATCCATAAAAAAAAAAAAAAAACAAGCAAACAAAAAACCTGCCACCTTCTTTTCCTTATGGCTAAAATACTCACCTGTCATGGTTTATGCCTGCCATTCCCTTTTAAGGTCCCCAAAGTATTGATTTGGGTGATAAATGGCCAGCCTACCTAGGCTGTGTGCAACTGACTGGTGAAGGAGGTGAGACACTGAGCATCTGGCAGCACAAGTCTGGTTTTGGAATGAGTGTCATCTTGCTGCATGGGTCTAGGCTATTTAATTAACTTCTCAGATACTCTATACGCCAAGTGAGAATAGATTATGTGGCTGGTGTCTTTTATGAGCAGTAACAAATAGAAGCAGTTCACAGAGTTATAGATTTTAGAGCTAGAAATGACGTCAAGAGATCTCAAGCACAGGGCTCTAGAGAGCCATACAAAAACAGTGGTGCAGTCAAGCGTCACCACGGCCCTCTGCGGTGCTAAAGGAATCTATACCCTGGAAGACTACAACACAGAGATCCGGCAGTGGCTTGGTGACCTAAACCTTTTAGCAGGTGGAATTCCAATTACCAGTCTGCCTCTGTCATGTGTAAATTTTGTTGTATACATTTAAACAAACCTTAAGGTTGTTTAAACAAATTTTAGGATTGGGAGACAGCCCAATGGGCAATGGGCTTGCCTTGTAAACATGAGGTACTGGGTTTGAAAAAAAGCTGGGTGGGGTATACCCTTATAATCCCAGCGCTGGGGAGGCTGAAACAAGAGGACCAGCCAGCTGAAGCTACTTAGTGAGTTCCAGGCCAGTGAGAAAACTTACCTTAAAAAAGAAAGGCAGGAAGGAAGGGGGGGAGGGACAACAATTAAAAAAAAAAACTGTGGCTGGTGCCTGAGTAACAACCTCACCCACGCGCGTGTACACACACACACCACACACTTAGCTAAATAAAATTCAAATAAGTAAGTGTTACTGTATATATTTAAGTCATACAGTTTGGTGCTATGACATACATATAGATCAGTGATTCTCAATCTTCCTTATGCTGTGACTCTCTAGGTCAGTCCCTCACGTTGTGCTGACCCCCGACCATAAAATTAGTTTTGTTGCTACTTCATAACTGTAATTTTGCTACTGTTGTGAATCACATTGTAAGTATCTGATAAGCAGATAGTCTTAGGCGATCCTGTGAAAGCGCCGTTTGACCTTCAGAGGGTTCCCGACCCACGGTTTTCAGCTGCTGATATAGATGGTAAATGTGGTTATGACAGTGAGGAAAATTAACACACTCACCGTTTCACAGGTTACTTACCATTTTTTTATGATAAGAGCATTGAAGAATCTAGTTGCCACAGGAATCCCCACAACAGTCCAATGTTGTCAACTACAGTAGTCACGGTGCGTGTTACAAGTCTGTCCTTAGCCACCTTGCGCGGCTGCTTTGTCTCCGCTGACCTTCACCTCCCACCCATCCCAATGGTGGGTTCTGCTCTTGATCTCTATTTTTGGTTTTTCTCATGAATTCCACATGCGAGACTGTGCACTGTTTCTCGTTATGGCTTGTGTCATTCAACCTTGTGTCCCCCTGGTTCACCCCTATTGTAGCAGATGGCAAGATCTGTCTCTAGGACTGAATGATATTTCATGGTAGATTCATTCCTCCATCAGTGGACACAACAGATTGCTTCCATACTTCGGCTATTGTGAAGAATGTTGCAATGAATATGGAAACACACATATCTATTCAAGGCCACGGTTTCACTTCCTGTGGGTACATGCCCAGAAGAGGGAGTGCTGAGGCACACCACCGTGGTTGCTCATTGCTTCCGAGCCGCCACTAATTTCCATAATGACCGCACCAATCTACAGCCCTTGGATATTTTAGTTTTCCCTTTCTGGACACCCTTGTCAGAATTTGTTATCTATTGACATTTTAATACCAGCCATCCCTAAAAGGCATGATGTGATATCTCACAGTGGTTTTGACTTGCCTGTCCCTAATGATTAGTGGAGTTGATCACTGTCCTAGTTTCCTTCCCACTGATGCAGTGGGGAGGCACATAGGGGAGACAAGCCTTGTCCCCCTGTGTTAGTCAGTGCTCTGTTACTATAACAACCGCCTGAGATAATCCACTTATAAGGAGGAAAGGTTAATTTGGCCCATAGTTTTGGATATTTCAGTCCATGATTTGCCTCATTTCTTTGGGGGCAAGGCAGGATATCACGATAGAAGCTCATAGTTCTATTTACCCCAAGACAGGAAGCAAAACAGACAGAGAACTGAAGGGGCCATGGTTCCTCCTTCAGTAGCTAGAAGACCTCTCACTAGGCCCCAGCTCCCAGAGGGTCAACCTCATTTGCTAGTACCAAGATAGTACTGAGATGGAGACCAGGCCTCTAACACACGCGCCTTTGGGTGATGTCCCAAATCCTAACTATGGCAGCCTCAAAGGAGCACAATTGAGCAAGACTGTACCCTAACACCATCCAGGCCTGTCTGACCTTCGGCATGGGGTTCACGCCGCTACCTCTCCACTGGCCATTGTGCCTACCACATGCAGTTTCATTTCTCAGGAAATTCGATTGGAAAGTGATGCCCCTTTTTTCTTTGAGGTCAAGATGGAGACACATACAACTTGAACTACAAAGTGTGTGTGTGGTCACCATAAAGAAGCATTAGCTCATTTCTGGGAGGTGAGAACAATCTTAACGGCAGAAATGAGCTTTATTTAAACCATGGAAACTGGGTCCACTGCGAGCAGACAGAACAGGAAGAACAAGCTACACCGAAAACTGAAAGGGTAGTTGAGAGAACACAAGGGTTGCATGGTGCCCACTGCAGACCCTGAGTGTGAGCAACAGTCTCCGGTTATAGAGGCGGCATGGGAGAAATAGGCTGCCCACGCCACATTTGTGTTGTCCAGAGAAACAGACCGGTTAATATATTCATAGATGAGATGGAGGCAGAGAGAGAGGGGGCGGGGCTTCATTGTGATGGGCGACTGACAGTGGGAACACTCAGAGCACACGCAGAGATACTGTTTTACCAGCAACTCTGGCATTCCTCAGTTCTGACAAGGAGACACACAAAATTAACCTCATGCATATGTACAGTCTCTGATAGCCATGCTGCAAACTTTGACTTAATTTGCAAAGTTGAGGTAAGCCCCCAGAGGAACCAAAGGTTGTCCACCCTGAAGACTAGCCTGACAACCATGTGGGGTCTGGATTGGGGTACTGGTGCCGGTGAGTAGAAGGGACAATGAAACTGCCTTAAAAAGAAGCAGTGGTGAAAATCATCACATCAAGTGAAGCAGTTCAGGCCCAGAAAAACAAACACTACATGTAGCAGTTCACTTCTGTCGTGGCTCACCAAGGAAGACATGGAGGCGTATTCACAGGTACGAACCCTGCCAGACCTCAGCAGAGGGAACCACCATCATGACAAACACCATCCTGGACAGTAGAACCCTGAGCATCTCATCTCTGGATTTTTTATTGATACCTAATCTCCTCAGGTGTTCTATCGATACCACGTGTAGATCCTGAGCAGTCAAGCATTCCCCATATAAAGCCAACGCCTGCAGACAATACAAAATGACAAGGCCTAGGCAGTCCCTCACTCAACAATAAACAAAACAACAATTTTAAGCATAACTAAAAATACACTTCTGCATCATTTCCCCCTCTCTGTATAAGACAATTAAGAAAAAAAAACTTGCTTTAACTCTACAATATAGTTTAATACTACACCAGCAAAACTATTTACAAGAGGAACAATCACAAGGACAGGGCCAAATGAAACCAAACATCTATCAAGCTTTCCACAGTGTCTTTGGACAGCAGAAAAACATTATCTGGAACTCACTCACAATCTTCTGGGCTTCTCCAAAGGGCTTGGGTCACTTCTCTGGCTCTGCCCTCAGCATCACACTCACTTGTCCTCCAGGCTCTGGCTCCCTCCACTCCACCACCACTGCTGTTCTTGGTGGTCATCCCACGGCATCTCCAAGACTGCTGGGGTCTCTTGCTGCAACTGGGCTGCACTTTCACCAATAGCCTCTCCTGGGTTCTCGTTACAGTGTCAAGCCTCAACTTCTCTGCATGACCTGGGCCTTCAACTGTCACTGATGCTGTACCTTCACCAGTGGCCTCTCCTGGGCTCTCCTCATGGTGCCAAGCCTCAACTGCTCTACAATGACCTCTTCATGCCTTCAAAATCAGTACCACCTGAGTGATTCTTATGGTACCAAGTAAGTGCCAGAATGAGATACAACCTCAGCTAGTTCCGGAAGACAGCTTCTGTGTGCTAACCCTGAGGAAACACTTTCCAGATTTTAAGATAGAGTCTGGTTTGCAGAAAAAACAACTGATAACTTTGTCTGCAGGAAAGATTCCCTCATGGGGTAGAGTTCTCATCACCATAACGGATATTTCTTGTCAAGACTGCCTCACTGGTGTCTGCACTGCTTATAGACAGGTTTTCAGAAACCAACCATCCAACAAACAAAAAACAAAACAGACTCTGAGAGGTCTGGAGTTTCTTTTTCTTCTTCCCTGTCTCCACAACTGGATTAGTTGGCATGATGTGCTCTATGTTGCAGGCGTCACTGGTAGTAGTACTCCTATTGTATAGACTCATCAAGGAAGACAAGGAGGCATATCCATAGGTGCAAGCCCTGCCAGACCTCAGCAAAGGGAACCACTACCATGGCAAGCACCATACTGAACAGTGGAACCCTGAGTGTCTCATCTCAGGCATTTTTTTATTGATCCCTAAGCTCCGCAGGTGTTCTACTGATAGTACGTGCAGATCATGAGCAATCAAACATCAAATGCCAAGGCCTAGGCAGCCCTTCACCCAACAATGCACAAAATAACTATTTTATACATAACTAAAAATAATAAACTCTTACAACAACTACATCTTTCTTTCATAAGCAGACCCAAGACTTTAATTCGTATACATGTGTGTATACATATGTGGAGGTGTGAGAATAGGTCATGAAACACTAAAGTGGACTACGAGAGAAGAAAAAGAGGTCTTAAAGAAGTAGAGGGGGTGAAGGAGAGGTTACAGAGGTGATATGATATGAAGCAGAATGGGGGTTTCTGTGAGAAGGAGACCAGTGTGGGTGGGAATCAACAGAAGCCAAGTGTGGGGCTGAAGAGATGGCTCAGTCAGTAAAGTGCTTGCCACTCAAGCCTGAGGATTTGAGTTCGATCCCCCAGAAGACACATGAAAAGGGCAGGCATTGGTGCACACCTGTAGTCTCGGCATGGAAGGTAGAGACAAGAGAATCCCCTGGCTTGCTGACCATCCAGTCTAGCCAAATCTGTGAGCTCTAAATTCAGCAAGAGACCCTGTCTCAAAAAATTAGGTGAAGAGTGATAGAGGAAGACCCAATACCTATCTCTGGCTAATGTATATATTCACACATACACATATTTCAACATATATGTGCACACACAAAGGAAAAGATGCATGTATGGAAATATTATAATGAAATCCATTATTTTATATGCTGCTTTTGTTGTTGTTCTTTATGAAAAGGTCTTGCTACGTTGTAGCCTTGCCTAGCCTGGAATTCACGGAAATCTGCCTGCCTCTGTCTCCCATGTGCTGGGATTAAAGGCTTATATCACCTAGCCATACTGCATACTAATTTAAAAAATAATAGTAAATATAAGAGAAACACTAAAGATAACTGTGATGCAGGTGGAGTAGCTGTCTGAGGTAAAATATAACCCAGGAGAAAAATCAGCCATTGAGTAATAGCCCCAATAGAAGACTAGTTCAAAGACTAGTCTTTGAAGCTAAGCCAATAATATAATATTATTACTATATTTGGGGAGATTTGTGGAAACTTGAGGATTATGCTGTCACAATGAATGTGCATTAAGCCTGGAATCTTCTAGGGCACTCTGGGGGTTGCAAGAGCACCTGACTTCCTTCCCCCTAACTTTCAGAACTCAAGAACAATAAAATGGAGGCTCATTCCTATATGGAAGTGCTGAAGGCAGCTGGATGTTCATATCGGATTGTACTCGGGAAGAGTAACTAGTGGTAACATCAGGGGATATTCAATTAAAAATGGATGTGGGCTGAGGGGATGGTCCACTGACCAAAGCATGAGGACTGATGTCCAGATCCTCATCCATATAAAAGCCAGGCGGGCTTAATGCCTGGGAAGGTGGAGACCAGATTCCTGGAGTAACCTGGCTAGCAAGACTAGACATATGGGAGAGCTCTGCGTTTGATCGAGAGACCCTGCCTCAATAAGTAAGATAGAATGACCTAGGATGACACCTACCCCAGACCTTCACATATGTGCACAAGCGCACACACACATGTACCACATATAGGCAACACACACACACACATACACTCCACACATATGCTCACATGAAAATGGAAAAAAAGAAAACAGTGAAGGCACTGACTCAGAAACGGCAGGCGCCCTGGTAGGGCGGCCGTGGAGCAGCCTGTGTCTGTGTGTAGACAGACAAGGTGGAGCATCGTGTGTAGACTGCAGCAGTGCCCCAGCATCCGTCTTCCGCCATGAGCAACAATGACATACTCCTTCCCAGATGTTGAAACAGATTGAATAGCCATTTTCCACTGGCAATTCCAGCAGCCAGAGTCACATGGTTGGCACAAGCCTTAGGTGAACTATGGGCCCAGACGGCAACTTGGATACCGATTGCAGAAACAAAATGGGTGGCAGAGTAAGTACAAATTTGATCTGACTTTCTGGAAGGCAGAGGACAACAGCCAACATGTAGGGTGCACATGCGTCTCACGTGCCCTAGGAGCTGGCTCCCGGGGCACCGTGCATCAGCAAGGAAAAACACAGCTTCGTCTCACTCAGGACCAGCAGTGAGACGAAGCTGTGTTCTTCCTTGGAAACTATTCTCTGTACTGCTGTCTCTAAATGAAAGTGGGGACTTTATCCAGCTTCAAGCCTCTTAGAGTAAGATGTTCTCTCTCTCTCTGTCTCTCTGTCTCTCTCTGTCTCTGTCTCTCTCTCTCTCTCTCACACACGTTTGTGAGTGAGTGTGCATATGGAGGCTAGAGTCTGTCATCGAGTGTCTTCCTCAATCACTCTCCGCTTGATTGTGATAGGACAAGGTCTCTTTGCGGAACCCAGAGTTCACTGATCTCGCGAGAATATCTGGCCAACAAGTTCCTCCTCACGTCTCCACCTCCCTTGAGCTGGGGACACAGGTGCACACCACTGTTCTTTTAAATGGGTTTTGGGGATTGACCTCAGATTCTTATGTTTCTGTGGCAAGAACTTTTCCTGAGCCGTACAGCCAGTGCAAGGAGCTCCTGACTTTCTAATCCGACCTCAAGCTCTCTGACAGCATGCTAACATCATTCCTTCTAACAAATCGATTTTTAAAAAGCCTGGTGCCAGGCAAACCATTACATCTTGAATAGCCATGAAGGAGCCAATGATATGTACAAAATCACAGCACCAGTGAGAACTTAAAAGGAAGCAGAACCCTTTTAATTGGACCATCTCGGGTCACACATGGGACACAGACTGGAACGATAGCATGGCGGTCGGGGCAAAGGTTTTCCAGCTTTGTTTTTTTCCCACAGAAAAGGTGAATGGTAGAAGTGTATCTCCTGCTGGTGACTTCTGGGGATCTAGACCCTTGAAAGACTTGACTCTCTGTGGGAATTTTGACTAAACAAAGGTGACTCTGGAGCCTAAAGAGAAGCTGCAGAGACGAAGGAGGAGCTTCGCCTACTCAGACATAGTCTTAGATCTTCGCGTTAGCAGTGTTTTAGAAAGCAAACTCTTGGGAGTTCAGGACACCAGCTTGTGGCCATAGCTGCTCACCAAAAAACTATGGTTCAAATTAAAAACCTTCTATTTGTTTTATTTCTGATTCTCAGATGTAGACGGTCTAGCACATGGACAAGAATGTGCAAGGATTATAATCATTAAAATTATCTCACAAACACATTTCATGAAGCACTCCCCCAAAACAAGGAGAAACACAGGACTTACTTATACAAACACTATTGTAAGTTTTATGTGTGCTTGGTTTTTTTGTTTTGTTTTGTTTTGTGTGTGTGTGTGTGTGTGTGTGATGTATATACATAGTTGTGGAAGCACACCCACAGGAACACACACACACACACACACAGGAAGGCTATACCATAAACAATTCATAAAAATATTGTACCAAGGGAAATGAATCACAACAAAGATAAATACTGTTTGATTCTAGTCATTCATGATACCTGTGTGTAGCACAGGTCAGGTGTAGAGAAGTCAGCCAGGGCTGGAACGGGGAGTGGGGAGTTAGTGTTTAACAGGAATAATTTCAGTTTTGAATGATGGAAAGTTCTGGAGACAGATGGTAAACATGTCTGGGGCGATTGAAGTACACAGTCAAAATGGCTAACCCGATAAAATTTTATAGCATGTGTGTTTACACCTGTGGCTTGTGCACACACACTCACAGTGCCCCTCCCAAGTGACATCATGACTGCCATATCTACTTTTGATCTACTTCCTGCCAGCTGTTCCATCAGAACATTCCCCTCAAGGACACAGGGAAAGACCACCTCCCCTCCTCGGCACTCAGATGGTATGTGATTCCAGATACCTGCCCAGGAGCTCTAGACGGAAGGAACTGTGTCACTGGGATCAAAGGAATAATGATTTCCTGCCCTGCCCCCCACCTCCAGGTTGTCAAGAGACTGAAGAGGGGAAGCCCTTCCTGTAGAGAAAAAGGCTCAGCTCGCACAGCTGTGAGCTCAGCTCCAGGCATCTCTTTCCACTCAAGGATGCCGGTGGGGCAAACACTCCAATTCCATCAGAGGGCCGTGGCAGCTGGGAGAGATTAATGGGCCACATTAGCACCTTAACTGGGCAGTCCCTGGTATTTATTCTTCTTTTCTTTCTCATCCTTCTTCATTCTGTTAAAAAGCTCTTTGGCTGTTTCAGCCATAGGCAAGATGCCTTCCTCTCACATTATCATATTGGTGAAGTATGCAGACATTGTGGAATTTTATTTTAAAGTACTTTAAAAAAGAAGTCATGAATTTCTCAATGAGTCCCAGCTTGTGGGGGCAAAGTCAAGCTTGTGAACAAAAACATGCAAACTAAGACCCGGCTGTGTAAGGCATGGCACACATTAATAGTGTGACAAATAGTGACAAAGCCTTTAGCCTCCAGTGGCTGACAGCAGCCACCCACACATGGTCGCCACAATCTTCCTTCCAATTCCAGCCTTGCAGTTGCTTTGTCTGCCCAGTCTCTTCTTTTTAGGATGTGGAAGCCTCAGACCAACTTGACCATTTCCCTTTCTCATGACTCCATGTACATTTCAGACACACGTCAGCCATGAAGACACGGCAGGATGTTTCCCATGTATGATCAATGAAGCCACCCTGCCCTGGGAAACAGCCTTTGAGACCAGTGGAAAAGGAAATGTACAGCCAGGCCACACTGGCTGTCAGCCCTAGCAGTATATTTGATGAAAAGAAAATTGGAGTTCACTAAATTTTTCTTATTGTGTGTCTACATGGGTGTATGTATTGATGTGTGTCTGTGTCAGGGATCTGTATCCGCTATCTTCCCCAGTTACTCTTTCATCCAATTTTTTTGAGACAGAATCGCTCAATGAACCCGGAGCTAGATGATTCAGTGGGATTGTCTGGCTAGTGAGCCCCAGGAGATCTTCCTGTCTCTATTTCCCCGGTCCTGGGATTATCTATTTCCCTAGATGCTGGCACACCTGGGTGTTTTATGCAGGTGCTAGGAGCAGAACTCAGTTCCTATGCTTGCACAGCAAGCACTTTGCTGACAGAGCCATCTCCCAGGCCCTAAAACTAGAAACTTCTAATCTGCAAAAGACACTGTTAAGATGATGACAAGCCATAGATTGGGGAAAACTTTGCAAAACACGTAGCAGATAAATTCTGGTATTCAATATATGCAAAGAACTCTTAAAATTTAACACTAATAAAATACATTATGCAAAAATGGGCCAAAGATCTGGACATACATTATGTCAAATAAAATATCCAGGTGACAACTATATGAATGGTCACTGGGGAACTGCAAATTAAAGCAACAATAATATACCACTGGGCTGGAGAGTTAGCTCAGCAGTGAAGAGCCCTTGCTCATCTTCCAGAGGACCCCAGTTCAGTTCCCAACACCCACACCCGGCAGCTCACAACCACCTCTAACTGTAGCTCCACTGAAGCTGATGCCCTCTTCTGGCCTCTATGGGAACTGCACACTCATGACGTTCATACAGACAAAAATCTACACAAAAATATATTTTTTAACACAGCACTTTAAACCTGTTAGAAAGGCTGTAATCCTACACTCTGATAACAAAATGTTAGCAAGGACATGAACAATGGGAACTCTGAGTAATGTTGAGAATGTAAGATGGTACAGCCACTTCAGAAGATGATCGAGCCATTTCTTGCAAAAGTTATACACTTTTCATGGGATCCATCAGCTTCCCTCCTCAGTATGTACCAAAAACAACTAGTGCCATGTCCACACAAACATATGTTCAAGGAGGAAGCTTTACTCATAGCTGAACACTGAAGCTACCAAGATGTCCTTCAAAGGATGAATGGATAATTTGTGGTTTATTCACATGATGAATTGTCACTTTGGAATTTAAGGTCATAAAAGACAATGGAGAAATCCTGGCTTCAGATCAATATATAGCAAAGTTTCAGGCTGTATCATCCTAGCCGCAGCCATGACTCTCTTAATGATGGGATGCATGCTGAGAAATTGTCATTAGGTGTTTGTGTCATTGGAGGACTGTCACAGAGTGTGCTTACATAGACCTAGGTGGTGCAGTCTATTAACGCCTAGGGTATATGGAATAGCTTTTTGCTCTTAGGCTACACAGCTATACAGCAAGTGGGGGTGTATTGTAATACAATGGTGTTTTGTATCTAGACATAGGAAAGAGATAGCAAGAATACAGTATAGTGGTTGGACAGATGGCTCAGTGGTTGAGAGCACTGGCTACTCTTCCAGAGAACCCAGGTTTGATTCACAGCATCCATGTGGAGCTCACACCATCTATAACTCCAGTCCCAGGGGATCTGATGCTCTTTTCTGGGCTCTGCTTACACTAGGTACACACATGATACACAGAAACGCATGCAGGCAAAAACACTCATACATAAAAAATGATTTTAAAAGGATACGGTGTGCAAGATTTCTTAAATGGGAAGCTTGTATAAGATCCTTATCACAACTAGAGCTTAAACTGGTAAGCGAATATGTCACTGCACACTCATGAAATGTACTCACCCAGACATACAGACACACACACAGACAGACAGACAGACACACACACACAATGGTAGGTTCCTGGGAGAATGGAGAGTGTGAAACCCTGCATCATTACCACATACGCTGTAGACTTTATCAGCACTATACAGTTACAACACTAAATTCGTAAGAACTATTCTCTCTTCAGTAATAAATGAAGCTGAACTAATTATAACTTTATGTCACACACTTTTACATTTTTAAATGCTTAGTTTTTGGAGAATTCTTTATATGGCTACTGTGTCTCCATCCTTCCTCTCCCATCTCACATTTACACGCTTTTAATTTTAATTTTTTACCCTTCTGTAACAGCCACTTCAAATACTCACACATTATATATCTGTACATTTGTTTTCATATTCTGTAACCTTTTATTATTCTTAAAGATTTTTCCTTTTCCATTTAAATTAAAATATATTTACATTATTTCTGCTTTCCTTTCCTCCCTCCGGCCTCTTCCAATACCCTTCTCGTTACCCTCTCTTGAAATCATGGCCTCTTTTTCATAAGTTGCTATTGTTACACACACACACACACACACACACACGTGTGTATATATACACTTGTATATATACGTATATATGTGTGTACATATATGGGTGTATATATACATATATGTGTGTCTGTGTGTATATATACACACACACAAATGCCTAAATATATAAACACGACTTGGAATATATATATACCACTTGGTATTAGATAACCAATTAATGGGCTTATTCCTGACTATTTCTCTCATTCTCCCAATTCCTTAGTAGCCCTAGTTCTTTCCTATGGGCGAGGTCCTGTGAAATTCCCCGCTTTGCATTCCACATTTGCATATCTATTGGTAGTGTACTTCTTCAGGACTTGTTCAGGCAGCCACATTGTTGAGGTATCACGGGTGAAGCCTACTTATTTCTAGGAGACACAATCTCACAGCAGCTTTCCTGAGCCTTTGGTTCTGACAGTCTTTCTGCTTCCTCTGCGGTGTTTTCAGAGCATTGGAGGTGGTAGTTGGTTTGTGGATGTGTAAGAAGATGGTATTGCAGTTGGGTGGGACTCTTGTGGCTGCCCCGCCCCCTGCCAACATTGGAAGCTTAGAGAGCACCTTCCAGTACTGTGAAAGCTAGTCCTGAGGGAGGTATAACATTTTTTAAAGTATTTTTCATAGTTGGAGAATACTTTTTAAATTTTAAATTTAAATTTAAAAATGCTTTTTTTTTAGTTTTTCGAGACAAGGTTTCTCTCTTGTAACTCTAGCTACCCTGGAACTCACTCTGTAGACCAGGCTGAGCTCAAACTCACAGAGATCTGTCTTCCTCTGCCTCCCGAGTGCTGGGATTATAGGTTTGTGCTACCACAGCTCCAGCAAAAATACTTTCTAAAAGTATTTTCAGGGCTCAGTAGTTAAGATCACTGACTGCTCTTTCAGAGGACAAGGGTTTGATTCCAGCCCCCACATGGCAGCTCACAATCATCTGCAACTCCAGCTCCAAGAATCTAATGCCTTCTTTTGGCCTCTGTGCGTCAGGCAGGCATGTGGTGCACAGATTTACATGTAAACAAAACCCATACACATTAAAAAAAAAAAAAACTAAAAATGCAAATGAAGTAGTTTCGAATTTTTGAGTTTTTTAAAAATAAAATCTTACACACAGACATGTGCACACACACACACACATACACACACAAATGCACATGTTCACACCACACACACACACACACACACACACACACACACACACACGAGTCCTCACAGGGTCAGGACCATCAGTGTCACATTCTCCTACCTACCTTCACAGTCAACTGGAGCTTCTCTGAGAATTATGACACAGGAAGTAGTCATCTCCCATGATGCTAAGGTCTTTTCCTAGATCCCTCCAGAGGTTGTGCCTGGAGCTCTTCTGGAAGAAGCATCACTCTGTACAGAGCTATGTCTTGTTTGGTTGTTTTCTGTTTTTCATGGTTGACTTGTTTATAAGCAGAGTCTGGACTGTGAACATTCTCTATGAGTGAAACCTTGCTGGGCTGAGATGCATGTTTTCAAACTAGTTTTTAAGATTTGTGTTTATTTTATGTGCTCGAGTGTTTCGCCTGAATGTTATATCTGTGTGCCATGAGCATGCATTGCCCAAGAAGCTGGAGAGGATGTTGGCTCCCTTGGAACTAGTCACAGATGGTCGTGAGCCACAGTGTGGGTGCTAGGAAATGAACCCTGGTCCTGTGGAAGAGAAGCAAGTGTTCTTAGCTGCTGAGCCATCTCTCCAGCCTCCACATTTTTAAACTCTGTAAAGTCTTTGAGGTCTTCAAAAATCAGCTAAGCCCTTCACTGTGAGTTTTCCTGGGAATTCTTTTTCCTCTACAAACTTCATTTGCTTGCCCTAGCCTTTTTCTGTTCAGCCGTGTTCTGGTTACAATCCTAACAACTCTTCATTAGTCAGCCCTCCAAATCACCTCCCAGAGTTCCTCAGTGTCACCCTGTCCACAGGTTAAAGTCACTCATCATCTCAACCCCTGCTTTGACGAGTTTTGCAAATGTTTCCTCATCGAGTACCTTAAAGTCATAGGCAAACTTCTTGAGTGTCTCCTTCCAAATGCCCTTCACACGTTCCCTGATGACATCACTTCAGGGGCAGGCACGGCGCTCAGTGCTGTCACAGACACTGTGATCCTTCCATCGCTGCCTCCTCAGTGTCTGCCTCACTTGCAGCAACAGCCTTGGGTAAAGGTTCTCCCCATGTAGCCAACCTTAAAATCTGCCCTATTCCTCAGTCCATCAGTGGGATCCAAGAGGCACTGTTTAGAGGGAGAAGCTACTTTGTCCTTGGAATGAAGACCTCCTGTAATAAAAGGAGACTGCTCTGGGGCATTAACAATGAGCACAACCTTGAAGAATATGTTACTCTTTAAACAGGTTTTTTCCATTTCTCTGGTATGGCAATTTGGAAAGAGTATAATGGGTTCTTGGAAGAAATCCCGGACCATCCCTGGTTTCTTGATGCTCCACTAACAGTGTGAGCTTCTTACCTTGCTGGGGTAGGGGTGGGGGGAGACTGGCACGCTCACTGAGACAGATAACAAACGTTCCATATGTCGCCCGCAACATCGTGCTGTTGTGGTCTGGCTGTGAAGCGTCTGTCCCCGTAAAAGGCTCATGTCCCCGATGCAAGCAATGCTCTGAGGTGAGGTTTGGGGGAAATGATTGGCTGGTGAAGACTCTGGCTCCATTAATGGATTAACCCAGAAATGGGTTTAAGAACTGAGTTGACTATTGGTAAGCGGTAGAACTGCAGAAGGCGGGGCCCAGTTGGAGGAAGTATGTCACTGTGAGGGCAGGCCCTAGGAAGATGTAGCTTGTCCCTGCTCCTTTCTCTCTCTCCCTCTCTCTCTCTCTCTCTCCTCTCTCCCTCCTAAGGTCTTCCCTTGGACATTTGTTACAACGATGAAAAAACTGCATAACACAGCTCCCAAGCAAGACTTCGTCTTTAAAGCTTTGAAACCCATTGGCCGGGTCCCCTTGTAGCCTTTCGGGGCATCAGTTTATAGCATAGTGGGGCTTCATCCCAATGAGGATTGTCGCTAGCAAGCCATCTTCTCTACCATCAGCTCATCTAGAGTTTCCAGATTTTCTTCAGCTGCCTTCGCATCAGCACCTGCAGACGCAGTACTCGCTCATGGTGTGGTACCCTGCTTTACATAACGAAGAATGAGCCTTGAGATCCTTGAAGTACGTGAACCTGCCAGAGTAACCTGGAATTCAGCATCCTAGCTGGGCCCAGCTGTGTCTTTAAATACTGCAATTTAAATATGACTTTGGCTGTGGTCATCAGAGTGTTGAGAAAGATGTGCTGTTTCGTTTTAAACACAAGCCATTATAAGTTTCTTCCTACCTAGTCTAAAGAAACTTCTTGAATTTCCTCCAGTCTCATTGCTTTCAATGAAGCAGATCCTTTGATTGCTTCCGTCACTTGGTCCCTATCCCTCAGGATCACGGCTCTGCTGGAATGGGGCACACCTGACTGGACAGTAACCGCAGTTGCTTCTCCACCCTCATAGTCCTTAATTTTAACTTCATTTCCGGGAGAATCTCTCAATGCTGGCTCTTACTGGCAACACTAATGGTGAAGGTTTGGTGCTTATGGGTCATGATGAACAAAACAGCTTGAGATGAAATCGATCCCAAGAGAAAAATGAAGTGAACGGGATATACCCAGTCCACACGAGATGCATGAAGCTGCTGCCAGGGCGGCACAGCACAGTAGCCTGTAGTGAACATTCTGTTAACCAGGAGGAGGGCATCCGAGAATGACAGAGCAAACAAAGAGTGTAGAAATGCACAGCCAGCCACACAGTTGCTTCATGATGAAGCATCGTGCACTACACAGAACTGTGCATGCCGTGCCTTTCTGACTACGCTCACCCGAGGCTTGCACTCCCGGCATCACCACAAGCGTGTGAGCAGTGGGTCTCTCAAAGACACCATAATGGGTACGGTGTCCGTGGGTAGTACAAGTTCTTCAGCTGCATATGTTTACTTCCTTGTTGGCTGGAATACTGTGTTTTGCATGACCGTATATAAAATTTTGGGAAGGAAAAACTATGGGAAGGAAAAAAGACAAAAAACAAATAGGGGTGACCAGAGGATTGGGGGTAGGTGTGAAGAATCAAATAGATGGGGAGCAGGGGAACTACAGAGCAGCTAAATTATCCTATACGGTACCACACTGGTGAATTTGCAACATTTATATAGCTCTCAAAAGCACAAGACGAGGGCTTGAGAAATGGCCCAGTCATTCAGAGTACATACTGTACCGGGGATGGGTGTTCTGGAATAGGGAGTCTCCTGGAAGCGGGGAGGGTGGTGGAGTCACCAGCCCAAGAAACGGACTCTGGAGACCAGCCTCATGGTGCAGATCTACTTCTTGTGGAAGAAGCGGGGCTTTTATAGAGTAAGCAGGGCGCTGCATAAGGGAGAGGTCCGATCCGTTCGGTCCATGCTTGTTAGGCGCTTCCGTCAGCCTACTCAAAGTGTTGCTATAGTGAGTGTGTGTGGAGGGGGCGGGGCAAGGTTGGGAGAGGTCCAACCGTCTTTAGGCATGTATGTTTAAGCTCTTACTTAGCCTATCCATTTCGCCATTGTTGGTGCGGGCACCACTATGGCAGTCTTTCCCATCTTGGGGATCAACCAGTGTTCCTGGATCCACCATCTTAAAGGCCAGGCAATGTGCCGCAGGCCAGGTACTTGCCCTTCGCATAACGAAGAATGATCCTTGAGATCCTTGAAGTACGTGAACCAACCGGAGTTATCTGGGATTCAGCATCCTAGCTGGGCCCAGCTGTTTCTTTAAATACTGCAATTTAAATATGACTTTGGCTGTGGTCATCAGAGTGTTGAGAAGGATGTGCTGTTTCGTTTTAAATAAAGTCACTAGAAGTTTCTTCCTACCTGGTCTAAAGAAACTTCTTGAATTTCCACCAGTCCTGTTGCAGGCACTGATTCCTGACTTTCCCGCTATCTGGATTCCCTTTGCCATAAACAACACTGCTCGTGTAGAGAATCCGAGTTTGGTTCCCAAACCCCAGATGCCTGTAACTCCAGCCCTAGAGGATCTAGTTCCTCTTCTGGCTTCTGAGAGCACTCTAACACAGGTACGTTATAACGGATGGAATTCTTAAACAATAAAGAGGAGATACAGATATTTTTAAAGACTACACACAGAGAATGTGCACCATCAAGTGAATTCTAAAAACACTGGTCTTTAGCTAAGTCCTAATGTGTCTGTGTTGCTCACCAATCACTGTGGGAAACCTATCCACCTTTCATTCATTTTTTTTCTCTAAAAGCCTACACATAAAAAACCATATAGGGGAATATTTAAGGAGCAGTGATGCCTAGGCCCTACCTCAGAGATGCAGATTAATTTCTAGTGGCACACACGTGTTCTCTTATGGGAAGTCTGACCCTTAAACATAAAAATTATTGCTAAAGAGCATGAAATCCCCACTCTCACCCCTCCCCTGTGTTTACCAAGTTAAGAAACAGGCCTTTGAACCCTAGCTGGTCAGCATCACTTAAGCATGCAGACTTAGTCGAGGGAGGTGTCTCTGTGGTTACAGCGCTTACCACGCAAGTTTGAGGATTGGAGTTTGGAGACCTAGCATTCATCTGAATGCCAGTCAGGCATGACAGTCCACCTGTAACCCCATCATTTGGAAAGACAGTCAGAGGACCCCTGAGGCAAGCTGGCTGACTAGACTAGCAAGGTCAGCGAGCTCTGGGTTCATCCAAGATCGTGTCTTAGTCAACGAAGTGGAGAGTGATATCTCAGAAGACACCCAACGAGAACCTTTGGCCTTCACACACATATACACATGCACACGAGAACATATGTATGCACATACAACACACATACATACTTAGGCAAAAATCCCCACAAACTTATGATAGGAGGTACAGAAGTAATAAACTAGAAGCTAAGACCATTGGCACCGAATCTGAGGCTTAATGAATTACCTAAACTGTTGCTATATTGCTGAAAAGGGGCTTAAGGTACAAAACTGTCAGAGATTCTGAGATGTGTGTGTGTGTGTGTGTGTGTGTGTGTGTTTGTGTTTCTCCTTGAAGTTCCTTTTATTGGGAGTGATCAGGAAGAACTTTTAAGAAGATGAGTCCAAAATGAGTACTTGCTTGGATATCTCATTTTAGGTAATTTCCTTAAGAGTCATGGAGATGAGAAGTACGCTCAGCTTTCACCTTAGGGCTTCTTATCTCTTTTTTGGAATTCTCTTCCTGCATTCTGGATTTCTGCTACAGCCCATACTTTGGATGTGCAGTTTCAGAGGTGCTCTTGTTTCTTCATGTCATCTCCCCCTACACCAACTCTCAGCCACGATTTGTCCCACTGCTAACGGGTTTAGAGTTTCATCGCAATCCATGTTCTCCTCTGGCTAATTGGATTAAGCAAACCACATTACTGTAATGGAAGATAATGGGTTATTGTGTTACCCTTCTCAACAACTGACAATGAAAACCAAACATCTGTACATTGTTCCTGTCTACAGCCCAGCAGGTCCAGAGAAGTCAGCAAGCTTTGTCTCTAAGCACAGTTGCTTTATAGCACAGGCAACTGTCACACAGAAAACGCTTTGAAAATAGTTAACAGGTGATTCCTCAGACAAAATATTCCCTATAATCATCCACCATTCTGGCTTCAAGTTGAGGGGCTAAGGGTGCCCACTGAAATACAGAGGGCAGGGCAGTCTTTGCACACACAAAGACTAGTGCTTGATCCTTGTTTCTGTATTGAGGAGGGAGGGATGTGAGCGCAGGAACAATTAGATGCTAGTGCTGTCTTCCATATTCCACATCAAACTTTTGGAACACAGCATGTTAAAAGCATTAAGAAAAAGGAAAGAGGGGTCTGCAGGGGTCATTTGGAAGAATGCTTTTCTAACATTCTTAAAGCCCTGGTTTCAATGTTCCAGTACCACATAAACTGAATATGGTGGTACGTGCCTGTAATCCCAGCATTCACTTGGGAGGAGCAATCAAGGAGGGTCAGAAGACTATTTTTGGCTACATAATGAGTTTAAGGTCAGCCTAGGCTACATGAGACTATTTCTCAAAATCAAGAAAGAAAGAGAAAGAGGTGGCATATCCCAGCACCGAGAGTCAGAGACAGATTTCTGTGAGTTCAAAGCCAGCATGTTTGACAAAATGAGTTGCAGGCCAGCTAGCTCTACATAGTGAGACCCTGTATGAAAGGAAGGAAGGAAGGAAGGAAGGAAGGAAGGAAGGAAGGAAGGAAGGAAGGAAGGAAGGAAGGAAGGAAGAGAGGAAATGATGGAATTAGGGAAGGAATGAGGGAGGGAAGCAAAAAGGAAAAGAAAAGGAGAGGGAGAGGAGGAGAGTGGGAGAGAGGGAGAGAGAGGAGGGTAAGAAGAGAGGAGGAGAGAAAATGAGAAAAGAAGAACGAAGGATTTCTAACTGTGCACTCCTGTGCTGAAAGGGAATTGGTGGTGGGAGGAGCTAGAAAGAGGACCCTGAGCTGTGTCCGTGGATCCCATGATCTCTGTTAGTTCTTTCTCAAAATAGTATTAGAGGAGAGAGGAACAATATGGTATCTGTGATTGAAAATAAGTACTGTTATATAACTTTTTCTTGGTGAATGTGAACATAACACCTATTCACAACAAGTCAAAGAATCGACTCCATCCGTCTCTAGTATGGGGCGTTAAACGTCTCCGTGTGCCTCTCTTGGAAAGTGATAACTGGTGAAGATCTCGGCTCAGATCACATCAGCAGCTGGAATTTTAAAACAAGGTACAAATGGCTGGAACCATAAAATCCAGTACAGAACGGCTCTAAAGTTCCTGCTGTCACACCTCAGTAGACTAGTGGCCTATGACACATCGGGCCCACCTTTGTTAGAAGGCAGTGAAGACTCAGACTGTGTCACAGGGAACCTAAATCCTTGAAGCAGCACAGCACCACCTAGACATCAGACTCAGTCTCAGACTTGAAGGGAAAGCAAGTTTGAAAACCTAAACAAAAAAAAAAAAAAAAAAAAACTGGGACTTTTTCCTTTTCTTCTCAAAAAAGTGTTAGAGGTCGGGGGAACAAGATGGAATCAGTCCTTGAAAATAGGCTCTGTTGTATGACTTTTCCTTGGTAGCTGTGAACGTATATCCGTTCACGACAGAACGAAGAATTGGTTCTACCCAAGTCCAGCACAGTGAAGCAATGAGTTTGTTGGAGGTGACGTAGGAAAACGAGTAAGGGCTTACAGTCAAGGACATGGAGGACTCAGAGGACACTGTATCACCTAACGGCCTACCCTAGCATGGGGTGATGGCTCATGAAAGCTGCATCACTGGGGTTCTCTGTCCTGCAGGCAGCTCCACTGAAGACTGGCTGTTAGTGTTTTTATTTAGCTCGGACAGAGATCAAAAGTGCTCTGGCATTTGGGAGCCCAGGGACCACGCAGTTCTGAGGCGGGGAAGGTATCTCCAATGGGAAGGGTATGCTGACATTCAGGAAGCCAGGAGCCACAGGGCTCTCACAGCTCTGAGGCAGGGAAGGCTTCCCCAGCTGAGCTGGAGTGTCACAACATGACAACTCCATTCCACTCAGCTCTGCCTGCTCAAGGGACAAGATTCCCCAGTGTTACAGCTCTGGAGGGAAAGAGCCCTAGCTGAGCCGAAGTGTTCTTTTGTGCTTCTTCTCTTCTCTTGGCTGCATCTCATCTTTACTTCTTTGTGGCTGCCTGCAATTGGGAGGAGGTAGCAACCGAAGCTGCGCCCCCTACTGAGCAGAGTGCAGAAGGCTGCTCTTTATATTACCTGGTGTGTGTGTGTTTCATGAAGTTCCTGAGCCTTACAAAGTTCATGAGCTTCCTGAAAGGAATCTCTTTAGCTTCCCAAGTCTTATGAGCCCTCACCCTCCCTCTAGGAAGAAATGCTTCAGTTTGGAGAAAATAGTCACAGAATCATCTCTATTTTCATTCTTCAGTTGAGCGGTGCTGTGTTACATTTCCATAGTCACCAAATTGTCCACAAACGTGGCCAGGTTCAGCCCTATGAGTAAATAAAGGGCCCATTTACAGATCTGAATCAGAGGAAAGACAACCATTGCTGATGGGCGGTTCCTGTAAGAAGCCTCAGTGTACCCTTCATCCTACTGTGATGTCATAAACAGACACACCCTAGAATTTCCAGCCTCTTTTTTTCTGACTCCTCTCTTTTTTATTTAATATTTAACCAATAGACTTGATTCATATTTCACCAATTGTTCCCAAAAAGACCTGCACAGCGAGAGAAGAAGGTCTAGATACGTGTGGATTTCAGCTGTGGAACAATCAGTCTTTCTGTGTTCTTTGTAATATGGCTATTGTTAAAGATCATGGCTCACCACTAATGTGGTGAGGTAGGAGGAGGAGAAGATCTGAAGTCAAATAATCAGGGGTTTGAGTCTTGACTGCTCTACCGATCATTTAGCTCCTTCTTCAGCTCCCTTGTCTGGAGAGATGGTGTGTTTGCCATTGTGCACAACTCTTTTGAAAGCAAATTAAAGTGACTGATCATGGAGATGCCAGGAAATCACAGTTGTCATTAATATTGAGAAGGCCATGGGTAGAGTATGTGGCTTACCCTGAAGTTCTGGCTAAGGTCCAAACTAGAACTCAGTAAAGTCCCCCGTAACAGTCCCATGAACAGACAGCTGAGCCATTGGAACACAACACTCTGTTTCTCTGAATGATGAACAGGAGTTTGCTTATAGTCCAGAGATCTAGAACACAGTTTTTATGGACTTAGAGGAAATGGAGAGCTAAGAAAAGGCTGTTTTGATTTCTAATTCTTTGGAAACACTTTGTCCAAACCCAGGGAAACAACTACATTAGGATTTCCAGCTTCACCATGGAGTCAGAGACAGCCTGGCTTAGTGAGTTCTGAGAAGAGGCATCATCCATCCTCACACTGGGAAATCCCTAACAGTGCCAGCGTCCAGGGAGAAGCATGTTAAAATGCATCTCCCTCAGGAGGGTGGCTCACCTACAAGCTTACACCTGAAGGAGGAGTTTGAGGTTGGTCTGAGGCGTACAATCATGACAGCCTATGGCTAGAAGCAAAAATAAATAAATAAATAAATAAATAAATAAATAAATAAATAAATAAATAAATAAATAAATAAATAAAATAAACCTCTAATTTATAGTCTACCTGGCTTTTATAAAGTGACTATTGTAACTACTGCTGGGTTGAACACACTATGTTTAGGAGGCTCCCTGCTGAGGCTTCTTATCACCTGTGGCTACAGTTCTGTTAGAAATAAAAATTTGTCATTGACAGTTCAGCATCTACTAGTCATAGCATCTAACATTCCCCTCATTCAGCTTGTCTTACTTTGACAAACTTTAAATACTTAATTAGAAGTGTCTAGGTTAAACATCCCAGAGTCTTTTTAAAGTAATGGAAAATAAACTGATACCTCACAGAAATGTTTTATAACCTTGTTTACGGGTCCAAGTTAATTTGAGAGGTTACTACCCCTACCGTTTGCATTTATGAGCTCATGCGAAAACATACCTACAGTGATGTTTATTTACATGAGTCTCTCTTGCTTACAGAGCAGTCATCCATCTTTAATTGTACATTGCTCATGTTCCTACTGTGTGACACACATTCGGACAACACAGCATAAAGACAAAACAGTCCTTAGCATTGTGGAGGTCGCAGAGAGCTGGAGGTCTGGTTAAACAGACTTCCCACATGTTCAAATGGTTTATCTACTAGTATGACATTAAACAAACAACTCTGTGACTCATAATGATCAGCACTAGCCGCCTACAGCATGTGCCCACAATTTTGCTTTTAAGAAAAGAACATTTTCTAGCAGAACTTTAGATCAGAATTTTCCAAGAAGATTAAAAACCAGCCCTGAACAAACTTTCTACAAATCCCCAAGAGTCTAGTAACAGAGCAAGCAGGAAGAAGGCTACGGAAGGGCAGAAACCCGCCCCCACATGGAAAGTTATGTGCCCAGGATGCAAACACATGGGTCCTAGAGACTCCGCTGTCTTCCCTTTCATGGTCACTGGTTGTGAGAAGACAGAACTGAGGCCTTTTAAATCTCATTTGGGATGAAGCTAGAAAATAAACATTTGTAGAATCATCTATAAAGCTCCCTTAACTTCAAAAGACGGCAAGGGAACAGCATCCCTTTGAATTCTGGGTAAAAGAAACAGACACACATGATTCAGATTTCATGAAAATAAACACAACTCCGTGGGGTAGGGGAACAGGCACCTGAAAGCCAGATGCCTTTGGGCCGGGTGATATGTTTATAGACCCATAAGCCCGCAGGAATTGTTGAGGCTTTCCTGCCCACCTCTTTCTCTCTTTCTGCAGAGCCGAGTTCACTGGGACGGCTTGGGCAGCTTGGCTGGGTCTTTTAGAAATTAGACTCTACTTTCAATTCGAGACATTTACCAAGTCAGAGAGAGGGGAGAAAGGAAACACAGATGGGAGGGGAACAGGACAGTAGCAGGAGGGAAAGGATGGGGAAGGACAGGGAACGAGAGGCAAGAAGGAGAGGAGAGGGAGGAAGAGAAGGAAGGGAAGGGGAAGAGAAAGGTGAGAAGTGGAAAGGGAGGAGGAGAAGGGACTACAGAGGGAGAGGATGTGGAAGTGGGGGTGGATGGGGAAAGAGAAGAAGGAAGGGGGAAAACAGGAGAGGGGGAGGAGAGAGGAAAAAGAGAAGAGAGGGATGCAATAGGAAATCAGGTTTTCTCCTCAGAAAGTAAGGATTATTGTCTTTGTTCCTATTGCTTCGACCAGACACCATGACAAAAATACAAGTTGGCAAGGAAAGGGTTAATTCGGCTTGCACAGGCAAATTGCTGTTCTCAAGCAGGGCAGAAACCCTGAGGCAGGAGCTGATACAGAGGCCATGGAAGGGTGCTTCTCACTTGCTTGCTTGCTTCCCCTGGCTTGCTCAGCCTGCTTTCTTATAGACCTCAGGACCACCAGCCCAGGGATGGCCCCAAATGGGCTGGAACCTCCCTCACCAATTACTAATTAAGAAAATACCTTCCAGCTGGATCTCATGGAGGCATTTTCTCAACTGAGGTTTCCTCCTTTCGGATAACTATAGTTTGACATAAGACTGGCCAGCACAGTTACAAACTTTGATCTTTGTGCTCAACTAAAGTGTCTATCTTAGCCTGTCTGCGTGCTCTGTCAAATGTACTATAGTCTGGGTGGCTTAAACATTTATTTCTCAGAGTACTGGAGGCTGGAGCAGACCTCTTTGTGCTTTGTAGATGGCTGTCTTCTCATTGGACCTGCTCACAAAGCAAAGACAGAGAAGGAACAGGCTTTCCAGGGTCACAAGGGCACAACCCCACACGGGGGTTCCACCGCCATGACCTCAGCTGACCCCCTAATCACCTCCAAAAGGCTACTTCCTATTACCATCACATTACATGTGGGTTTAGGGAGAGCACAGACATCCATGTCTGAGGAACAGTAATGCCCTACCGTGCTGAGCAAGAGGGAGCCTCTGTTATGGCCCCTCTAAAGGTTTAGTTGTGAGCAAAGCCGACGCAAGTGGGTCGATGCCCCACCTGAGGGGGAAGGGTTCAAGATGTAGCACAGGACAACAGACAATCAGACCCAAAAGGCACTGGGGATCCTTTGGGGATGACCGTGAATGGGTGACATACGATTAAGGTCAATAGTATTATACTCCCCTCCTAGAAGTCACGTCTAGCCACATGGCAACTAAAGATCTGCACTTCTAACACCCTGCAAGGAGGATGACTCTGCACAAGAAGTATTACCCCAGAGGACCAGAGCCAATGAAGGATCCTCTTGCCTTTCCCAAATTTCAGTTTCTGTCTTAGTCTTCCTCTAGAGAGGAATCCTTTACACCCTAGCCTTTCTCTGTGCTCGGAAACAGGTATGTGTAGGCTAGACACAGCATGCTAGCTCTACGTATACTTTGATTACCCTGCCCACCCTGATGCTCTAGTAGCTTCCAACTGTCGGTGGAACCACATGTCAGTGAACTTCCAAGTCAAGAAAGATGGCTAGAGGAATCAGGAAATTCATACCTCACAGCCAGTAGCCCCCCCAACAGATGACCAATAGGATCTGGTATATACAAGTCCACCCCTCTCAGCCCTCCAGCTGGATACTGCCCAGAGTTTGCCCATGGGTAGCACACCGGTTATCTATTGTTCAGTTACTTGTACATCCCTGTGACCACAACACCTGAGAACAACTGAAAGGAAGAATTCATTACTCTGGATCATGGTTTTGGAGACATCAGTTCATCAGCGTGAGGAAGGTGCGGCAGAGCTGAGCAGTTCACGCTGTGGCAAGCAGGAAGGCGAGAAAGGGGGCTGTGTCCTTTATTCTCATCCGTTCTATCTGGGGGCACAGTGTAGCAGTACACTACAATCTTTTACCCTCAATTTAGGGAAAGAGAAAAGAAAGAAAGAAATCTTCATTACTTTTGCAAGTGGCCTTGCAATAGAATGAGAGAATCGTAGAAATCTTCACAGCGTGTTTTTAGGCTGTCCTAAGCTTGAAGAGGACTAGCTGACAGTGAGTCAGACTAGCGTCTCAGTCCACGGTCTATAAACTCAATCTCTCCAACCTTTGTTCTTTTAGGAGTTATCACACTAACGACAGCAACCCAACCAACGAACCACCAACCAACACCCACCCCGACTCTTGGGGTTTCAGACATTTTATGCCCTAAGCCAAAAGTTCCCATCAACCCATGCGGCACACAATCCCAAAAACAAGCTACAGGTGCCAGAACAACTGCACCTAGTCAAACTATAGCCGCCAGCATCATCAAGCATTCCGAATCCAATGCACAAACAACTATCCCACAGCTGGGGTGGGAACAAACCTAATCCAAACGCCATTTTGCATTTTTAAAGAACCCAAAATAACAAAAACTTCTTCCAAGCATTCCTCTGCAGCCCAGGCTGCAGGATGGTGCAGCCATCTTCGGGGTAACTCCTTCCTCGTCAGATGACCTCTGTAGAAGCGCTCTCACAGACACACCCTAAGGTACGCCTCCCCAGGCCTCTACGTGATTCTAAATCCAGTCAAGTTGTCCATGGAGATTGACCGCCAAATCCACTGTGAGAAATGAGCTAATAACAGGCGTCCTCCCATGAGTCACTGCTTCTCTGATACTGAACCGTTTGGAGAAACTCAGAGTGAAGCAGACACCCAGGGATCCATAAGATGGCTCAGCTAAGCCTGACATCCCAAGTTTGATCCCTGAAGCCCCTATGTTGGAAGAACAGGACCAACTCCCACACATTGCCTTCTGACTTTCACACACAAAATTAAATAAATACAACCTTTTACAAACCTATTCAAAAGCTAAGCTAACTTTTCGTACTTGAACAGCCCACGTCTCTTCCAAGTAATTTTAGGTATGAAGATATAAAAGCCCGACTTCAGGAAGTTTGGGGTAAATTTTACAAGTCTAAACATATGCAAAGAAAAACAGGATTAAATACACCTTAGAACCAAGGTATAATTAAATCTTAAATCCTAAACAAAACAACCTGGACTGGGCTGTGTAACAGTCAACTGTACCTGGACTGGGCTGTGTGACAGATGACTGTACCTGGACTGGGCTGTGTGACAGCTGACTGTCACCTGGACTGGGCTGTGTGACAGTCGATTGTCACCTGACTGGGCTGTGTGACAGCTGACTGTACCTGGACTGGGCTGTGTGACAGCCGACTGTCACCTTCACAGACTACTGTCCACCCCTCTTCTTCCTCCACCACTGTCACTGCACCCTCATACATTTGTGAGGGAGGCCTACCGAGCAAGTCAAAGAATCAAATGGCATGTCTAGCCAGCACAATGTGACCTCGTGGGTGGTCTGAGGTCTGGGCGTAAAGCCATGGCTCCACTCATATTTGAATTTTTAAGATCAACTGCATTTGAGTCATTTTCTTTAGCCAAAGTTTTCCACTGATCAAAACTTGCTTTAAGACATCAACTGTCTAGAAAAACAGTAAAAAAATTATCCTTCTTCCATTGGAATGATTTATTTCTTTGTTAGTATGGTGTGTGTGTGTGTGTGTGTGTGTGTGTGTGTGTGTGTGTTGTATTAAAAGTCATAATTTTTAGTTATCAAGTCAATGAGAAAAAGGAAGAGCGAGCTCACCAAGGGAAAGCTCACAGGAACTGCCCCGGGCTATGGATTCCTGAGCCAGCAGAGCAATTTATGTGAGCTGTTCCTCTTGAGCCACATTTCTTTCTGTCTTTGTCAGTTGCTTCTCTGCCCCGTATTTCCTTATAGAGCAGAGTGGGAAGTCAGGAGGTTGTGTTTGCTGCCTGGTCATTTATTTGTAAAATTCTTAGTCACAGCTGGGCTTGCAAGGCCATCTGCGATGACCCAGGTGCTCGAGTCCAGCTACCATCAAACACCACTGAAACTCATCTCCACCTACCTGTAAGTGCTGGTAAGCCATGAGCTTTTTTTCAGTCTACCCACATGCCTGAGAAACAAGTGAGCATCCATTCTAGGTAAATTTTCCCTCTTGAGAACCAGGTTATTTTCATTTTTTGTTTGTTTTTTTCTTGTTTTTGTTTTTTAATTTATTTATCTTGAGGTTATTTTCATTTTGTTTCAAGAATAAGACCCCATTCCTAAGGGGTCAACCCTAAACACATTTAAATAAAGGTAATACTCATTAAACTGTGTGTGTTTGTGTGTGTGTGTGTCTGTATGTATATGTGTGTGTATCTCACAAATAAATATAGAAGAAGAGGTCATGAATTCTTGAAGAGGGGTAATTGGGAAACATGGAGGAGTTGGAAGAGGGGGAAGGGTAAAAAAAAATTCTTATTTTTGACAAGGGAAACATTCAGGCATGAGGAATATATTTAGATACAGCTTGATTCCCCAAATGCATGCCAGGAGTTTAAACCCCCCAAATCTTAGGTCAATAGCATTAAGTTAAGGTTGTGCAAAATGGCTCAGGGAGTAAGGGACCTTCCACCAAATTCCACAACCTGAGTTTGTTTTCCTCTGACCTCCAAACAAGATGGCATAAATGTACCCTCACTCACACAAAATAAATGTAAAAGTGAAATTTAATACTCTTAAGATGGAAACTCAATTTGGTGTGGTGAGGGGGTGCTTTGAGAAGAGATTCAAGTCATCAGGCTGGAGCCCATGCATCCTGACAGCTTTATGAGGAGAAAGGAGCCATATGGATATAGCAATGGACACATGCCTCTACCATGATACAGCTCAAAGGTGCTTTGCAAGAGTCTACACAGTATTGTTTGGATTTGGGGCTTCTAGAACTATGACCCAAAGCAAACTTCTTGTCTTTATAAAGGAACCTGATTCGGGCGTTTCATTATAGCAATGAAGAGATAACGAATACAATAGAGAAATGTCAGGAATGTCCTCTCTTGTTCATCTGTCACCAAATTAGCAAGAGAAGTGCAAGCCAGGCACATGATATACTGACTTTTATCTCTCTGGGATACAGACAGATGAAGTCTATTGTGGAGGGATCAAAATAGGGGTATAGGGAAAATGAAGAGTCATAACCACTCAATAATCATCTAAGAGCTTTAATAACTACATTGCCTTGGGGCTTTGGCGATGGATAAGAGTGCTTGTTGTCTAAAGATGAGGGCCTGAGTTCAAATTCCAGTTCCTACATATAAAAGGCTGGGTATGACCATTTGAGTATCCATAATGGTGGGGGTCAAGACAGGAGGATTGCTGGGTCTCACTGGCTGTTCCAGGCCCCGTGAGTGACCCTGCCTTAAAGTAATAGGATTTTTAAAAAGTGCTACAGCAGGACTCCTGACATCCTTCTCTGGATTACATGCACATATATCTGCACACACATGCACGTAGCAACACATGTCACACATGGGCTCACACAAACTATAATGTTTAGTTCCGTAGGCAGACAGAAAATGAATCGACATGGCGTGGGCATAAGGGTCTTTTAAGTTTCTCCAGGTGGTTCTACCACACAATGAACGCTGAGAGCCACTGATCTGGACCCAGTGACTTGGATCACACATAACAGTCTTGGGCAGGGTCTTGAGGGGTAAAGCAACAGGCCGAGGATACAGCTGAATGATAGTATGTTTGCATAGCCTTCATGAGGCCCTGAGTTTAATCCCTATGACCATAAAGGCTACAGAAGAACTCAACACAATCCACACACAGTAACCTTATATGTATGACAGCATGGAGAGTGGAGCATACACTGTACTTGGGGACATGAAGAAACAGGGAGCAGGCAAGGATGAGGCTGATGGGTGAGAGTCAGATCAATGTGGTGATGTGTTGAAGGATTTTCATCAGAGGCAGGACCTGGTTCTTGCTCACAAAGAGTATCCTGGCCGCAGCGTTGGGATAGATTGTAGGGAATGAGAGATGAGATGCTGCTGCTGCCACAGACCAGGGATGACACGGCCTTGACCTCAACAGCCTCTGCAGTTTGCCTGGCAGTGTTCTGACTTTTGCATTGAAAGTTCCTGCTAACTCTTCAATCTCAGGCAAACCAGGACGGTTAAGGAGCCCACGAAGACCACAGCAGGAGCAGAGGAAATTAGTCAAAGTTTCATGGATAGAGTTTAGAGATGTGAAAAATTGAATTGGTTTAAGAATGAGAGTAAAGAGAAAGGAGAAGCGGGGGGGGGGGGGGGGGGGGGGGGGGGGGGAGAAGGAGGAGCGGGGGAGGAAGCGGAGGGGATGGGAAACAGCAGCTGCCGTAGGCAGTAATGCTGATTCCACGGTTCTTAGCATGGCAACTGATGGATGATTTCTCACCATGGTGGGAACGTTGGGGTGAGGGAAGAGGTTGAGTAGGTCCGGGTGGTATCTTAGGCTATGTTTTAAACCTGCTCACTTCGTGGCATTTAAGCAACAATCTAACAGACTCGTGGTACCTAAATATCAATGAATACATTGACTCACTTACTGATTATCTACCAGACACCAGAAAATGAAAAACCAAGGCACGGAAGGTGCTTGCCTTAGTCAGCACTAAGCCCAGTTGGAGAAGGAGTCAATGATTCCATCATGTTTTGATTTTAATTTTCCAATGCAGATAGATACTCATGTTCGTTCTTGCCATCTTTTCCCCATCCTCATACCACGGTATATAAGATGTCCAAACACCTGCTTTCCCTGGAACAGTACTCATTCACACCTGCTGCCTCCATGTAATTTTAAGTAACAACCCTTCTCCCTCCTGGGAGCACTCGGGTTTCTATGGTAAAGTGTGTACCGGCCTAAGTATCACCAGCCTCCCTGTGTCAGTTCAAGCTCGCTATTGATTGATTCCTTGTGTTCATTTTCTTACAAGAGCTCTTCCTCACAGATACCATTGTTCAGCAAGTATCGACTATGCTCTGAATATCCCATGAGCAAGAGTGAGGAAATGAAGCGAATCTCTTTCCACTCTACAAGCCATTCTCACCCAGAGGTGGACAGTTAATCAACCCATCAGGGACCTGGTTCTGTGCGGTGGAAAGGTATTGATTGGCAGAACGCAAAGCTATGCCAGTGTGGTTTTGCCTGTGAGTAGACATAACTTTATTTATTGGAGTAAGTGACCTTATTTTTGACTGGGAAGAATAACACCTTCAGAGCTACTTCAGAGCTTTGAGAAGCAAATGTATGAAAGTATATCCAAACTGTAAAGCGCCACGCGAATGTGATGGATTCTTTTTCTTTCGGTACTGACTACGGAAGAGGAATTCCACATATAAAAATAAAAACACATTTGTAGGCTGGTCCGACAGCTCAGCAGGGAAAAGTGTTTGCTATGCAAGCCTCACAACCTGAGTTTGGTCCCCAGTAAAATGAGAGAACCAACCCCAAGTTGCCCTCTGATTTCTCTACGTGTGCTATGGACTATGTGTGTAACCACACGCGTGTATGAATAATAATAATAATAAATACAATATTTATACAGAAATTTAATGTGCTTTAGAACTTATAAATAATTGAAATTGTAAACACGAAATGTGACTCTTGCTGATAGAAATAATATAATTCTGCATGCAGAGTACAAAAATTCGGGGCCAGGACAATGGCTCAGTCAGTAAAGTGCTTGTCATGCAAGCGTGAGGAGCCGCTTTCAGATCCCCAACACCCGTGTAAAAAGCCAAGTGTAGCAGCATGTGCCTGTGGTCCCAGGGCTGGGAGGCAGAGACAGAAGGACCCTAGGACTTGCCGATCAGCCAATCTGGCTACTCAGGACACTTGAGGACAACACTCACCGCCACTCTGTGGGCTCCAAATGCATGCGCACACGTGTAGACACGCATCCTCACACACAGACATGCACGCTCAATAACCTTAAAGCACAAAAGTTCAGAAGTCATACGTGATGGTTTATCAGCATTAGTTAGTAATATTAAATATGACATTGGAGACTATTTTATAAATGTCCTACGCAGTAATATCTAATTACATGACATGTAATCACATTACACGTAATAACATTATTAGTACTGAGAAATAAGCAGGTTATTCAGAGCATCCACAGCACTTGAAATAGTCTCAGCCATCACTCTTATTACTGTCGTAGAAAAGAACCCAAGCTGTGGTTCATCAGCCTCCCCCTCTCACCTTTTCAATAGCAAACAGCCTCAGAGACAACATAAAGTATCAGTTTTGCCAACAGACATTGTGTTTTATATCAAGTTTGACAGCATTGGTTAAAAAGATCACCCTGTATTTTGGTAACAAAATCTCCTTGTATTTCGAAGAAGCCTGATTAAAGTTACTTTAAGAAGAAACGATAAATAGAAAAATGGTATTATTTTAGCCATGACTATAAACTAGTCACAGAGTAGAAAGACAACAGTGTGTCTCATACCTAGGATATTATACTGGAAAATAATATGTTTATCATCAGGCTCTGGAAATCTCAGACTAGGTATACATACTACTAGAGAAATATCCAGAATGGTAATAAGATTAATTATATATCATAATGATAGGCTTTTATCATCAGCTTGTTTACATATGAGTCAATGGGTCAGATTTCATAATTTCTACTTAGCAAAGAGAAATTGAAGCCGGGTAGATATCTCAGTGGATGAAGTGCGAACGCAAGCATGAGGACCAGATTTTGGAACTCCAGAACTCATGGAGAATGCAGTAGGTACAATGGCCTGCCCGTGGTCTGCTGCTCCCAAGGCAGAAACAAGGAATCCACAACAAGTCACCAGACTTGATAAAATGGCTAGGTCAAAGTTCAACAAGAGACCCTGGCTCAATATATAAAGTAGAGAGCCACTGAAGAAGACATCCAGCATCTGCCTTGGGCCTCCACATGTACATGTGTAAGTGCACACATGTGTACACACACACATACACACATGTACACACACACATGTACACACACACACGTACACACACACACACACGTACACACACACACACACGTACACACACACACACACGTACACACACACACACACACACATACACTCATACATACACTCACACACACACTGACTCAAGAAATCAGTAGCTCAGAGAACCTATGTCACTTACCCAAGAACAAACAGCAAAGCAAGTAGCTGAGACCCAGGTTCAGCTGCAAGTCTACCCCACTCCAGAATTCCTATTCTTCTTTGCAGACAATCATTCTGCTTGCCAACATTTTCTTCAGCAGATTTCTTTTTTTATTATTCATTTACTATTACTTTTTTATCTTATTAAAAATAGATTGTTTTCTTACATAGTATATCCTGATTACAATTTCTCCTCCCAGTTTCTCCCCACCTTCCCTCTCCTTCTGATCCACTCCCTTTCTGTCTCTCATTAGAGAAGAACAGACTTCTAAGAGATAATATTATAGTATAACAAAACATAATGAGATATTGAAGTTGGACAGGATAAACCAACAGAAGGGAAAGAGCCCAAGATAAAGTACAAGAAATCAGAGACCTAAGCACACTGAGGAATCCCATAAAAACAGTAATGGAAGCCATAATATTTATACAGAGGGCCTGGTGCAAACCGGTACAAGCCCTTTGCTTGCTGCCTCAGTCTCTGTGAGTTCATAAGAGCTTTGCTCATGCTTCAACAGTATTTTTTTTTAATTTATTTTATGTGCATTGGTGTTTTGCCTGTATGAACACAGGTTCATGCCTGTGTGAAGCTGTTAGATCTCCTGGAACTGGAGTTACAGACAGTTGTGAGCTCCCATATGCATGCTGGGAATCGAACCCAGGTCCTCTGGAAGAGCAGCTAGTGCTCTTAACTACTGAGCCATCTCTTCAGCCAAACTTCAGCAGATTTCTAATTTGGTGATATAAATGATATAGATTGTTTGAATATAATTTCAATGAATATCCTTGAAGAGCATGTCTGGTCGCCTTGTGTTTAGAGAGGACTCTGTGAGGACAGTTAATGCCAGACCAATGTTGTCATTGTCCGAAACCCCAAAATGAGTAAATGAACTGCTGACCAGGCCCATGTGAACTTAGGATAAGATTTGTGCAAATACTTGGGTGTCCTTCAGTGGAGGATTCTTTGGTGAAACAATGCTGATGATTTGAAATGAGGTGAAAATGTTGGGTTGGCAAGGAGAATAAATGCCCTGCCACTCGAGAGTCAGAGATCAGAGGTCAAATTGAGTCAAAGGGCAGGCTGACGTCTCTGTGGGAATGAACGGCATGCTCACCGATACCAACATCTTCCCATGCAAGCTATGTCCCTGTAACCCTGCCTTTATATTGGCCCATCTTGACCTGTGGGACTTGAAAGCATCTACAGGATGGTGGTAAATGTGATTATAAAGAATTAGCAGGATCTGTGCTCCAAAGCTTAGGACATGTCCCCATAGCTCAAGGTGTGTGACGACTCAGGCCTATAAATCCAACATTGTTGGCATTTCCTTATAGCTCTGCACTTTTGAATAGTTCATTTGTCAAGGACTTTGGCAGTGAAGTGAGGAGGGTACAGTTTTATAAATCTGTCGAAGAAAACAAATTAATATATGCAATCTCCTCCGGCAGCACACAGAAGGCCATCTGTTCTGGTTAATCCGCCAAGTTAGCAGAGTCTCAAGCCAGCCCCTGTCAGCTCCCTCACATGCTGGTGTCCAGTGAGATGTCACCCACCTGCTCTCTTGAGGTAGGCTTCTACTGCAAAATTGGATTGTATTTCAGTGTTGCATCTCTCTGTGCCCCCTTGGATCCCTGTAGGAAAAATAAGTAGACCCAGTTCCCCAAGGGTGATGGTCCTTTGTGGTAGGTCAGATACTCATCAGTTGGAGGCATTTCAGGATAGCCTTGGCTGAAAGCAGGGCAGCTGTAAGACATTCAGAGTGTCTGTCTTCCCAAGAAATAAGGGGCTTAAACTCAGAACCATTTTGTTTCGATGCATCATTACATCATCAAGACAATTTAGAGCAATAGGATGGAGTGCTTTAGAATGGTCCTGGTGAGGACTCCCTAGCTGTAGGACAGGGCACTGGAGTGCTCACTGGGAACATGGGAACCACTCCCTCCCAAAGCACTTAAAACACAGGGGTTGTGGGGCATGGATTGAAGGGCCTTCCTAATCCACTTCCACAGATGGGTGATTGTCCCCACATTATACAATGGATTTAGGATTCCTGTCTAGGAGAGGTAGCCATGTTAAACCCTAATATTTGAGTATTGTTCTAGAACTTCCTAGGATGCCAATCCGTCACATTATATACTGTCTCATTTGCACATGCTCCAGATATCAGAAATCTTATTTCAGCATCACAAGAAACCTATGAGGAAGGTGGGCCATGACTATAGGCTCTGGGCAATGAATTTACAAGAGGTGTCGTTTAGAGAGCTGGGGGAAGGGAGAGCTGAAGGACAAGTACGTAGCAGGTAGCACAGACAGTTGTTTTCAAAGAAAGTTTCTGTATATGGCAAAGTCTTTAGTGTAGTGTGAGCTTCTAGAACACTCTGTGATTTAAAATGGGCATGCTCAATGGGGTCTGAGAGATTAATCAGACTCAGTCACTAATACATGGGTGAAGAAACAAGCCCACTGATTGGAAGTGAGGAGGTCAAGTTCACACCTCAAGAGAGAGGTTGAGGGCTGGGGGATGCAGCTTAGTAGAGTGCTTGCCTGGTGCTCACGAGGCCCTGAGTTCAACCCAAATAGGCGCGGTAGTGCATGCCTGTAATCTCGGCATGCAGGAGGCAGAAGCAGAAGGATCAGAAGTTCAAGGCCATCCTCAGCAATATAAAGAGTTTAGAGAGAGAAAGAGAAATTGAGGTCAAGCTGAAGAAAAATGCAGGTAGGGTTTGGATTGTTGTGAAAGCTCGCCCCAAGCTAGGGAACAAGCCAAACCCTTTGGCTAGTCTTCCTGGAGACTCAAGACCAACCCTCCATCCATTTGCCATTTGTATACACTTCAGTTTCCTGTCACACTGTAGTAAATCATAGTTTTTGAAAGCACAGAAAAATCTTCTATTTTAAGAAAACATAAAAATGTATATTATACCTCAATTCACCTCCCCTGTCTCTATCAATCAAATCTATTTTCTAAGTCCAAGATACACTAAAACTCCTTTCCTAAGTACAAACATCATGAATCATTAATTGGTCATCTTCTAAAATTTATCTTAACTCTGGCCAGGGATAAATGTTAGCAGAATTTATTTTCCCTCACATGCCTAATTATTCCTGATTAATGTTAGAATCTTGAAAAGATCATCTAAAATTAGAATCTAAATAGTGCACTGTTAAATATTGCCAGTAGAACACAAGGCTATGGCTATTGCAATGGAATAGACTTGAGCCTTGATAATATTGTTTAAGGCACTCAGATTGGAGCCAAACCAGGTGGCCAATTCATGGTCACACAGCAGACTTCACTGCCTGAAGAAGGGGGAAAGTTTGTGAAACCACCGAGGGAGAGGGAAGGAGACATGAAGGAGGCATGAATGTAAGTGAGCCAAGAGGAATTCCTGGCGCAGAACAGAGCTGGAGATCCTGTTAGGGATATGGGAGAAACCAAAGAGCCTCCATTCATACCTGCCTCACAGTGGGCCCTTTTGTCTCACTAGATGGTTTCTGTTATTTGTATATCATGAAATTATAGAAAGATGATGGGGGGGGGAGCAGAAAGAAAGAAGGGGAGGGGGGAAGGGAGAGAGACAGAGATGTCCTTTCCTGCCAACAAAAAATCGCTTTCTTCCTAGAGTAAATGTCTAAAGTTGTCCTCTCCCCCCCCCATATAACATTTTGAAATACTTATTTTTATTATTCACTTCTCTGCTGTGCGTGTCTCTGAATGTGTGTGCATGCACACGTGCGTGCAGGTGCCCCGGCTATAGGCATTTGCGAGCAGCTGGACCTGGGTGCTGGGAACCGAACTCTGGTCCTCTGCAAGAAGAACAAGCACTCTTAAGCACTGAGCCATCTCTCCAGCCCCTGAATTGTTGTAAATCAGCATATAAGACGTTAGCCATCTATGACATTGTCAAGCAGTTCAAGCAGGTTTTTTGTGACTCTCCATCCCGCATCTCGCTCACTGCTGATTGTCCCCCCCTCCAAGTTTCTTTCCCTTTTTCATGTCCCATAGGCCTTTGCCCCACTCTTCAGTCTTTTCTCATGCCCTATGATTTCCCTCTCTTGGTTTCCTTTTTACTTTTCCAGGCTTCACCCACACTTGTACATACAGTGTGCTTATGTGTGAGTGTGAGTGTGAGTGAGTGTGTGAGTGTGTGTGTGTGTGAACCTTGCTTAATATTCCGCTTTCCACATCCATCCATTTTCCTTCACATTTCCTGATTTCAATTTTCTTACAGCTGTATAAAGTTAGACCTCCATAGGCTTTTTAGGCTATGCTCAAACCAAGTATCAGTATGGTGTGTCATTTTATTTTTTTCTTCCTCTGCTTAAACAATGTAATTTAATTTACCCCCTGACCGGCAGTGATATTATGAAACGCACTGAGCATCTCGGAACAACATTGCGCAGACAAAGCTCTCTCCTCATTCATTTCAACGACCGCCTCAGCGATGTCTGTCACCCTGTGGAGCACTCATTAAGTGCTAGCTCCATGAGCACAGGTCACGGGTCATACAACCAGATGTGCAGCACGATTCTACAGCTAAGAAAACACAAACTCAGCAAATCTGAGTAAGGTGTCCAAAGTTATAGAAGCAGTAAGTGCCTGAATTTACACCTTGAACACATTGAACCACAGAGCCAGGCTGTCTTCAGATGGCCCTAAGTTAGATGAGATAAAGAAACAGGAATAGTAAATCAGTTGTAGATGAGAACTGAGGAAGATATAGTTCAGAAAACAAAACACTTGAAATTACCCTGCCACCAGCGAGCCTACCCCATTGCTGCTGAGAAGTCACTGTTGGCTAGGAAACGATAGCCATCTTGGGTTACAGCTGGGCTTTTCCTCCTGAGCACAGCCAAGTAAGTCCCTGACCTCTTCCGGTCTCTTTAAATCTTAGTCGTACAATGAAATGGTCTGTCGGGACCTTTTGGGTTCCAAAAGATTCCCTGAGGATTCTCAGCAGTAGCCTATTTCTGTGTAGCCTGAAGTGTGTCACGAGTCACCTGAAGAATGAGATTACATGAGTTAATACAAAATTGGATCAACAGCACCTGCAGGACCACCTGTAGGACCAGTTGCAAGGAGTCTGCACGGTCAAGTGAGCAGATGCGTTCCGCCCATTGGGTCTGTGTGCTAAGTTTCCACTAGTGGTATTATTATACTAGTTGCACCCTAACAAGGAACCCCAAACTGTGGCTCAAAGCAACTGTTTTATTCACAGTCTTGTGGACCAGGAGTTTGGAAAGACTCCTAGAGCCACTTAAAGACTGAGGTAAACATCTATAAAATAACACTGCAGCTAGCCAGGAAGAAAAGGGTAACTGAGAGATAAAAGGAGCAAGAGAGGGTCCTGGTGACGTCACTAGACATGCAGCTGGAGCCACTAAGTCAAATGACTGAAATCCAGAACACTGATGTCACCAAACACTGGTGGGGACATGGAGCAAGTGGAATTCTCCTTCATCCCTGGTGACAATGGAACATGGCAGAATCATTCTCTACTTAGCAGCCTCTTACAGAGCTCAGCAGAGGCCTTCCATTCAACCCAGCAGTAGTGTTTCCTGTTATTTATCCAAATTAACCAGAAACTCCAATGCACTCAAAAACCTGCATTTGAATCCTGATGGCAGATTTATTAAGAACTTTGAAAATATTGGACACAATCAAGATATCCTCCAATTGCTGAATGGATCAACAGACTATTGTTCAGGTATTTTAAAAGATGGCTGCCAGGTGTGGTGATGTATGCCTGCAGTCCTAGCACTTAGGAGGCTGAGGTAGGAGAACAGCATGGTGAGTTCAAGGCTAGCCTCAACTACACAGTGAAGAAAAAAGGGCCTTGGATATAGTTCAATGCTAGAGTATTTGCCTATTGGGTACAAATCCCTAGGAAGAAAAGAAGGAGGTAAGGAGGAAGGAGAGAAAGAGGAGGAGGAGAGGGGGAGCAAGAACGGTAGACAAACAAAGTAAAAGAAGCAGGCTAAGGAAAAGATTCCTACTGCATAGTCACAACCATCTGACATTCTAGAAAATGCTGAGACCTGTAAAACAGCAGAGGTTCTGGTGGCTGGGGAAGAACGCGAGGAACACAGCAGATTTTTATGTAAGTGTTACGTATGATACCGTTACAATAGATACACGGCATTTATACATTTGCCCAAACCCAAAGAATCACATGACATGGGGCCTTAACCCTGATATAAATTATAGACTTCAGTCAATAAAAAGTGATTGGTGGGGCCGGAGAGATGGCTCAGCAGTTAAGAGCACTGGCTGCTCTTCCAGAGGCCCTGAGTTCAATTCCCAGCAACCATAAGGTGGCTCACAACCATCTATAATGGGATCTGGTGCCCTCTTCTGGCATGCAAGTGTAAGTACATGCAGCCAGAGCACTCATACATTAAATATGAATAAACAAACAAATAAAACATTAAAAATAATTCCTAAAAAATATAAATAAATAAATTGTTATTGGTTTAATTATAACCAATGCACCACGATAATGCAAAACACTAATAAAGGGGGAAACTAGAGAAAGGGGAGCACTGACAAGATGGAAAAATGAAAACTTGCTGTAATTTTCCATCAACCTTTCTATAAACCTAACACTACTGTAAATTGTAATATCTATTTAAAAACAATTAGACGGGATCCTGGTTTCTCACATGCCAGAGTTAGTCTGTTTCCAAGACAATTTGATAATGCTTTATCTTTTTTAGCTTAAGCAAGCTTAGGTTCATTTTTAAAAAGAGAGAAAAATTCTCTAATAGGTCTTGAGAGAAAATCCAGTATGGCGTCTGAGAAATGACACATTAAATTCATAAGAGCATCTGACTGAGTCTTGAGAATAATCAGCAAGATATTAGGGCTTCCCAACAAGCATGGGGCTCTCCATGGCTGTGGCAGTCAGAGATGCGGTAGGTGATGTGGTGGGCAATATGGCAGTTTGAATGCAATAGGCTGGGGAAAGGGGGAAGGGAAGACCAGGCAGGAGCCAAGGCACTGCACAGATCCCTGGGACATCCTGGCTCAAGGAACAAGGCAAAAGCAAGATACCAAGAAATCGACTGTCCTGGTGTCATGAGCTAGCAATAACTGTAGGCAATCATCTGGAAATGAGAGGCGGAGTATGGATTGTCCACCATAGCTGGGAGGAAGAAGGGGGGCAGGCTTCAGCCTGCCCATGTTTTAGGCTAGACAGCATCTATCAGAATATCCCTCAAGGAAGTCTGAAGGAAACACCAAGTAGAGATAATGCAGGTCTCAGTATCTCCAGGAGGGATCAAGAGCACCCTTTGTCACACAAAATACAGACCCTGGGTCGGAGATCCTAGGAGAACCAATTTAAATACAGTCCCTAAGAACCTATCAAACCCTGGTCCGGGAACTAGTTTTTATTTGTGATACTGAGGATTGCACCTAGGGCTTCCTGTATTGTAGGCTGACACTCCACCACTGAGATTCACCGCCAGGAATTTTTGTTTGGGGAGTCAGGGTCTTACTAACAGATGAGGAGGCCTGGAGTTTACAGTCCTCTGCCTCAGCCTTCTGAGCAGCTAGGATTACTGGCCTGCACCACCACATTCTGCATTTTGTTTAGTTTTGGTATTCCATGTAATAAGAAGGCATTTATCTTCTTTTTCTTCCCCACATAATTCATCACCTTTCTAAATAAATGATGCCCGGGAATTAAATGTCACAGCACCATCCAGAAGCCATGTTGTAACTGTCCCTGCCGTGAAGCACAGGTAGTGAACAGAAGCTGGGAATCAGCACCAGACACTGTGCCTGTTTGTACGTTATTGATTCTGTTTATCACTTAGAACTCTCTCTAGGCAACCCAACAGGTCCTCTTTTCTTTCTCATTAGTGACTTTGGTTCAATAAATTGAAGGTAAAATCTAGAAAGCTAGACAGTGGAGACTCAATAGATACACACAAATACACAGGTACACACACACACACACACACACACACACACACACACACACACAACCAGACCATTTAACATGTCAACAACATGTCATGCAATAGGGATTTCCATGCAATAGGGATTTCTCTTATCTTGTCTTACCTATTTTTTTTTGCCTGGACATCTGTCTTTCTGTCAGTCTATTATGCTAACCCAGAGAATCTGTGTTTCATGAGATCAGTCATCCTTGTCTAGTTCGTTCGTTGGTAAACCCAAAGCAGTACCTAGAATGTGGAAGCTGCTCACTAAATATTTGGTAAACATCGAGGAATTATTTCTCTTTCCTTCATTGGCCAAGATAGGGGGGCTGTGGGGAGGGCAGTACAAAAACTAGTGTCTGCCCTGGGAATAAAAGGCTACCAGAGCCTCTAGTAGTCAACCACTCTCTAGTAGAAAGCCATATATCCAAGAATTCTTGGATAGTGCGAATTAGTCTTGAAGGGGAAAAAAAAAAACCAAAATTGAGTGGGGTAATGAGAGCGGGTAGGGGTGGGGAATTGGGGCAGGAGCGAATATGATCAAAACACATAGTATGAAACTCTCAAAGAACTAATTTTTTTTAAGGCTGACAAGATAGCAAAGACCAGATTTGAACCATTTCTCCCTTAGCTCCAACCCTATCTCATCCTTGTCCGTTGTAATCAAACTGCCTGGAAAGTCTTTATTCCCTTTCCTCCCACTGTCTCGCAACTCTCTGCTCAGCTTGTCACAAGCTTCCTGGGCCTGCCTCTCTAACACCTCTCTGAAGGTCACCAAGGGTGTTATTCTGCCAACACCAGATGTGCTTTTCAGTGTTTATGCTTCTTGAACTTCATATTCCCTCAAACTTTCTCTTTGGTTTTTCTTCTTGCCTCTGAGTTAGACCCTTCCAAGTTCCCTTTCAGGCTGCCTCTACTCTGTAATTATTCTGTAATTACAAATTACTCATTACCTTAAGTCTATCTCCTCTGTCTTCTCATTCTGTATCATTTTATGACTTTACCAATGAACAAATGTGAATCTTCTCTGTGTTAGCTACTTTTTGTGACTGTGGCAAATATCTGAGAGACAGAATTTAAAAGGAAGAAAGATTATTTTGGGCTCATAGATTCAGATCTTAAAATCCACCCTTTGCCTAGCCGTTGTTTCTATGCCTACAGAGAAGCAGACCATTATGGTGGAAGGGTTTGGTGGATGACAGCAGCTAACCCCATGACAGCCAGGAAGCTGAGAGAGCCAGTGTCTGTTCCAATGCTCTTCCTTCCTTTTTCTCTTCCATCTAGGCTTTCAGACTATTGAGCAATGCTACCAATACCCAAACTGGGATGTCATTCTTGAATCATTCTTCCCCAAAGCTCTGCAATTACCTACTGACTTATTTGCTCACCTTTGATGTGGTCAGTCTCATGCAGTTTATTGACCATGACAAAGTGTTGGTTACAAGATGATTTGCCTTAAATTTCCACCAATTAGTTTTCATTTTTCATTTCATTCATAATCTTAGACTTAAAGTCTCAGCTCCTCAGTAAGGCATGAAAAGCTCTCTGCCTGTCCCTCCGCTCCAAACTCTGCCATGTCCCATTTTGCAGCCATATTTAGCCATAGCTCTTTCTCTTAAGTCCCTATCCTTCCCATACTCTGACAATTCCCACTTATCCACCTAGATTCCATTTACATGTCACTTCCTCTGGTGACATACCGCAGGGTATAGTCCTGCCATACATTCACTATTCCATTTTATTTTGTCCAACTTCCCAACTAGATTGAGAAAAAGGCCATTCTCAGTAGAAATCACAGTGACCGGCTCTCAAACTCTCAATAAGTATACATTGAATGAATGAAAGTCTTTAAACTTGGAATCAGTACATGGAGGTCAAGGGTAGATCTACTGCAGGATAGTGGATTTCTGCCATTCTTTGGAACACCCATTACTTGTACCTTTCTCTATGTCTAGAGAATTCCTTATTTGGAGTTTCAGGAGGCAATAGATCCTACTCAGATCGAGGGTGCTGAAGAAATAGCAAGCCCAACACCCCATTCTTCCTACCTCTACATCATTGGTTCTAACTGGACCTCCTAGGTAAGATGCTTGGCTGAATGAGAAGCTATCAGTTTAAGGTAGATAGAATTGGAAACTCTGCCCATTAAGCAAGTTAATATTTCCAAGCCAGCAACAACAGACATAATTGTGTACCAGGCAACAGAGTCCAGTGACTCAGATGCAGTGTGTGTACTTGCAGTGGCAACACAACTGTCTTCCCAGGATGGTTATACAGCATGGTTTGAGGAGGTGTTCCCAGATATTATCCCAGGACCTAATTCCCAGCATCCCGATGATTCTGCCCCTGTTTCTTGTGACCACAACACCTGACTGATACTCAGAATCCCAAATGGACAGGTTTTAACCAAGATATAGCACAAAGCAAACTAGGTAAATTTCCAGGGCCTTCAAACCAGAATAGTCCTAAGAGGGACCATGTGACCTGATTGCTCAAGTACTATCTGGCCTGGATTTTACCCCTGTCCTTTCTTGAAGCAGGATGTAAGAATAGATCTGAGTGTGCCTTGGGGATCGAGTGTGACTTTCTTTTAAAATAAAAAAAATATCCCAAGTGTGTGTCATCGTAAAGGCCCGTGTGTTCTCTGCTACACTTTGAGTTTAGCGCCAGATGAGACAAATCTCTAGAGCTTGGGTGCAGCCAGCCTTCTGGGGATGAAGAATCACTGAGGCAGAATGACTGGGTTTGTAAGCCAGGGAACAAAGCCTCTAGGAAGAAACAAAAGCCAGACCTCATCGTCTGCCCGTCTCCTAAAAGCTGGCTTATCAGAAGACGCTGACTTTGAGAGATGCCGAGGGATAGCGGCTGCTGCGAAGGTATTTCTCTTTCCATGTGACCAAGTGCATTGTTTGCCCAGCAATCCCCTGGCAGCCCCACATACTGGCATTTCCCTGTCGTTCTAGTTCCCCTCTCAAGGGACCTGGCATCTGAGCTCCTGGTGCCTCATCCCATGACCTGGTTCAACTCTGCTCTGCAGATGAAAGCTTAGACTGTGACGTCATCTATTTAGGAAAGCCACATACTTCATCATGCAAGTGTTTCCTTGGTCAAGTGAGTGCCGTAAAATGATGGCTTTATGGAAACAAAGGCACAACCAAAGTCCACCTCCTACCTCCTACTCCTGGTAATGTGCTCCAGGAATGTTCGAGCCAGCAGAACTGGAGATATGGGTCTCTCACTGGCCTGGAAGGCTTCAAGTAGGCTAGTTGACTGCCCAGCAAGCCCCAGGATCTGCCTATTTCTGCCCCTCCAGTGTTAGGATCACAAGCACATGCCACCATGTCCCGGCTGCACTAACTCCCCAGACCTGTCCACTCCCTTTGAGATAGGACAAAACTGCCTTCGTGACACTGCACACGTGTTAGGGGAAATCACACAGTCACAGACAAGACTCGTGCCTGACCACCTTGAACATCCAGGGAATGGGACATAGCGCACAGACTAGGCACTCCAAAATATAGGTGTGAACTGCTCTGATAAAGAGAAAGGGTAGGGAAAGCCCATGTAGGGGCAAAACCAGAAGAAAAAGTCCTCGGCAGCATTCCCTAAGGCATTCCTTGTCAGTGTGGAACAGCTCTGCTTCACAAAAGCATCTGTGGAAACCGAGAACTGCATCAGAATGGAAAGATGTGGAAATAGAATTCCCCTGAAATCCATTTTAGAGTAGTGCAAATGTACCAAACATAAGAACATCTGGATCTGTGACAAATACAAGCATACAAAAGAGCAGCGTGCTACTCTTGCAACGAACAGGAGAGCAAGCATTTGCAGGACCTGGAATCTAACCCTAGGACCCAGACCACCAGAGTTTCTGCAGCACTTTGCTGGAGAGAACCCCACTTTAGGAGTCCTCAGGACAGTGCCCACTCAACAAGCCTACCCCTGCCGGATCATGATCCTAGTTCTTGGGACCCAGGAGTTCCCTGGCCAAGCCACCAGAGTTGTGCCTTCTTCCTCAGCACTATGCTCCTGAAGGACCACACACAGCAGTATGTATGCTCATCAGGAAGTGGGTTCCAAAACATGATAGAGGTGGGACCTGCAGGCCAGAGGGGATCTGAGTGTGTGCCAGAGGCCCCGTGGGGTGTGACGTGCATCAGGCATGGCACAAGGAGACTTAGACTCAGCTTTTCCATTCCTACTCAAGTCCTGCTGCAGATATTCATTGTCATCTCGCCTCCAGCATGATCTCCATGTCAGCACATCTGGGAAGGGTTTGGTCCCATATGCTGCTGGCATCTGCTAGGTAATGAAAGAGAGGAAGAGGGTACTAGTACCAGCTGTATGAAAGGGCCTTGTACATCTGCTCCTGCCCTTCTGTATTAATGTCTTCAGAGAGAGGTAGAATCCAAACACAGAGACCCCACCCTAGTCTTACCAAACAAGAGGGTGCTCCAAAACTAACCCTCAGAGGTAAATTTCTAAAGGAATTCCCTTAACTCTGAGAGCTAGGGGATATTCTTAGGAAACTGGTATTTGTATAATTCCTCCCACACAGGGCTCTAACCTACAGTGAGGAGTTGACTAAGCACACTCTAACATCATAGCTGTTCCTCTCCATCCCTTTGGGAGCTGAGCAGCCAAGGCTGGAAGTGCCATGGATGAGGAAAGGCCAGCACTGGACAGAGTTTCAGAGAGAATGTGATGCCCTTGGAAAAGTGCAAAAAATCCTAGGGTGTGCCCAGTCTCTATACTATGACCAGCTGCCTTCAGACTTGGTCCTGGGTACCTTCTGCTCTGGCCTAGGGCTCTTAGAGCTGGAGGGACAAGAAGACAAAGATGAGCTATTCTTGAGAGAAGGCTGTAGTCATTCAGACTGAATTCTAAATCTGTCCCGCACCCCACATCTACTTCCAGAGACAGTCATCGGTGATGAGCAGGGCTGGAGATCTCCCCCAGTGGCTGGAGTGGCAAGGAGGGCAAGAATTAAGGCCATCAGACAGAGGGTTGGTCACGTGGCTTCTCACTCTGAATTCCCAATGGTTTTGAAACTGGTTTCCTCCTGTAAGACTTCCTAGGTGAGGAGGAATGTCCATTTCAGGGTGACATCACTCCCAGTCTGCAGCTTTCCCAACATCCCATTACAAAGGCATAGGGCATCTACAGGGAGACTGACTATCGCTCTGGTCTGAGCAGCGGGACGTGCATCTTTCCTGTTGTTGTTGTTGCAACCTAAGAAGGAAAGCCTGCAGAGGGTATGGCCTCCTCCCTGTCTCATCCACCTGGCTTCAGGGCTCATTTGCTGTGCTCCTCATTGGACTTTTCAAAGGTAGCCCTCAAACTCACTGAGCTAAGAGAAGAAACAAAGGGGTCCCTGAAAGGACCCAGCTTTGTATCCTTCATGCTCAAAAGTTTCTTTTGTGTTCTGGCCCACCAGAAAGTATAAACCAGAGCCCAGAATGGTGGTGCATACTTGTAATCCCACCATTTAGGAGGCTGAGGCAGGAGGATTTTGAGTTTCATGCCAGCACAGGGTGTATAGCAAGATCCTGTTTAAATAAAATAAAGCAAAATAACCAAAAACCAGTGCAGATTGAAATATTAATGCTTCTCAAAGGCTTTGAACAAATGGAACCATGCCATTTTTAGTAACCATTGCCTGTGAATCAGAAGAGTTTGGTATAAAACAGAAACAACCAAGAGCAATAGAAGGAAATCTGCTCTGTGATCTAAGTTATCATGTGTTTTTTGACAAATATTTTTGGCAATATCTGTCATGAATGTTTTTGTGTATACGAATATGTGGTGTATGCATACGTGTGCATATGTGCACAGGTATGCTCACACGTGTGAGCATGTGCATAGAGGTCAGACGTTGATGTCAGGTGTCTTCCTTAATTGCTCTCAACTTATCTTCTCAGACAAGGTCTCTCACTGAATATGAAGCTGACCTGCTAGAATGGCTGCCCATCGAACTCCAGTAATTCACCTGTTTCCGACCCCATCCCCCAGAGCTGGGTCTACAGACACACACTACCACACCCAGCTCTAATGTGGGTTCTGGGGATCTGAACTCAGATCCTTAGGCTTTTGTAACAAGCATTGCATCCTCTGAGCCATCTTCCCAGTCCCACTCTGAAATTAGGTTAATTTTTATTAGTACACACACAAATGGATTTAACTGTAACAGTTCCACACATAGGAGTTTTACTTCGCTTTTATTTGCTCCCCCCGCCATGCCCTTCACCACCACCACCCCTTGCTGGTCCCTGTCTTCCAAGTAGTTCTCTTTTCTGTTTTCATGGAATATATATTCTGTTACTTCTTTTTCTTCTCCCTCTCTCTCTCTTCTCTCTCTCTCTCTCTCTCTCTCTCTCTCTCTCTCTCTCTCTCTCTCTCTCTCTCTCCTTTCCCTCTCCCTCTCTCTCTCTCTCTCTCTCCTTCTTTCTAGATCTCTTTATTCCCTCTCAAAGTCCCCTTCCTACTTCAATGTCCTACACACACACATTTATATATACGTATGTATATGTGTATTTCACATATGAGAGAAAGCTTAGCCATGCAAACAGAATATTATATACCAAAAATGTTACAAATGGGAAATTTTCTATAATTTTATATTTTTATATGTTTTTACTTATATATGTTATATATATTTATTTATACTTTTAAGAACGTAAGTACCCCAGAAGCACAAAGCTGATCCTTTAAAGCATCCAATTCAATAGCCACGTGTGACATCATAAAGGTGGTAAAAGGGTAATAATAGATGTCTATTTATACACAGAGACACATAAACATGTGCATATACAAATATATGCATATACACACATGCATATGTGCACAGGCGAGCTCTCCCTGCACATACACGTTGAAGGGAACCAATCCCTAAAAGCAGTTGAACCTGTAACAAAACAGGAAGTGCCTCAGATGCCTTCTTGGGGCCACTGTGAGAAGCCACTGTAAAACCCACTCTAACACTGGGCTTTTCAGCAACTAAGTAATAGTTGTATAATTTAATATTTTTACAATTACATAACAATCATACTTCATCTGAGTTGGAGATTCTGAGATACAAGTGAGTTTTGCCAGATGTCACACCTGCTCTGTGTCTGTAACCCTGTGGATAATTTGTTTTCCTTACAACAATCCATCAGATCCTGAAAAATTCACCAGCTGCCTCTCTTTTAAAGTTATTCAAAGATAATTCACAGACATGGGGACATGAAATATGTTTCTTAACACAAAGGCTTGGATTTGATCCCTAGCAACAGATCTGCGCTCCCTTCTGCTTTCAGAGGCCAGGCATAGATTTAGAGCCAGTTTGGTGACAGTTTAATGTATCCGACAACAGTCTCACTGCCAAGAGATGGGAAACACATATTTCAAAGGAAATCAAGCATCTGAACCAAGTCAGCAAATGTGTAGACTCTGGAGGTTGACCTTCTCTACATTGTGTTTAACACTGGCTTACCCCTAAGCTAAGCTTAACCTTATTCAGTGGTACTAGAGAAATGCCACTGAGTGGTCCTAGAATTGAACTAGAGTTCCTTGAAAAGGAACTCACTCATCACAGTGGCACAGCTCAGGGTTGGGTCTCAGAGAGTAGAGCTATCAGTAACAGAATCAGAAGTAGCCGGCAGATCTTCCAACCAGATGTTCTGTGGCAACAATGCTACAACACCATCATCAGCTTCAACCTTTCCCATCAATTGTCTCCAGACTGCTGTGGCCTCTAGGAGCTCATTTTTAATCTGCTCCTCAACAGTGAACACTCATTCACTAACACACACACACACACACACACACACACACACACACACACACCTGCATGTGTGATGGGAGGAAAAGCATTCAGGATACTGAATTATCTTAAAAGACCCAGAATTGTAGAACCAAATGGGACATTACTACCTTCAAAACTTCCTGTCTATTGTCCCTTCCCCCGAGAATTTTCAGAGGAGTAAAATTAGGCTCTGAATATTTAAGAAATAGCCTCGAAAACCATTTAGTGACTTGAGACTTGAGCCCAGGTTTTCTGGATCCAAAATCCACCACTTTCCCCTTTATCAAGTGCAATAGCAGTCTTGGGTGTCTACTTGGCCAGGCTATACTACCAAGGTATTTAATAAAACAGTAATCAAGGACTGTTAGGGACAGAATCTGTAGAGGAGGGTAATGTCTACCATCAGTTGACTTGAAGAAAGATTGCAATCGATAAAGTAAGGGAATGTTATCTGATCAAAGGCCTTTAGAGCAATCAATGAAGTTCTGAAAGAAGACGAAAGCACTCTGTGTCCAGACAGCAGCCACTGGGCAGTTTCTAGGGAGCAGAACTGTACTCTCAATTTTGACCTTGTCAGTCCCCAAAAGTATAAGAGTCAAACATTGAAAACACCTCGACTTTCTTCTCTCTGTGATACACACACACACACACACACACACACACACACACACACACTTGCATATATTCTATAGGTTCTGTTTCTGGAAAAATCTTGACTTACAAACAATAAACTATGCAAGAAGTCAACAAGAATACATGTAATTCAAGAGAACATGTGGTATATTCTTAGTATTTGTTGGGTAAAAGAATGATTGGGTAAAACCTTTTTCTGATTTGAGTCCTACACAAGTAATGCCAATTTTTTTTTTTTGCTGTGAAACTCAGCAATTAATTGCATAGAGATGGCTCTCAGGAGCGTATCTCTATCATCTGTAAGAATCTTCACAGTTGGTGTCAGTGGTAATAAGATTGCTGGAGACAAATGGCCAGAGACTTGTCAAGCATGTGTTCCTGAAAATAAGGCAGGAGTTCAAAGCTCCCTTAGTGGGTCATTCAACAAACAGTCTTTAGAAGTTGCAAAAGAGGGTTTGCCTGGGACCTATGGAGGTACATATGTGAGCAGGTCTATTCAGACCGTGCAAAAGTGAAGGACAATAGCATCTGCTATGATTTGGTCGTTGCCACCAAAATTCATATGGACACGGAGATACTAAAGAATGGTGTCAGGGTCTAGGGAAGCGGCTCAATAAGTAAAGTGCTTGCTTCAAGCCAGGCAGTGGTGGTGTACGCTTTTACTACCAGCACTGGGGAGGCAGAGGCTGGCAAATCTCTGTGAGTTCAAGGCCAGCCTGTTCTCCAGAGTGAGATCTGGGACAACCAGAGTTACGACAAAGAAACCCAGTCTTGGAAAAAAAAAAAGTGATTGCTTCATAAGCATGGGGACTAGAATTTGCATCTCAAGCACCTACATAAATGCCTGATGGATGTGGTGGCCTGCTGTGATCCCAGAACTCAGGGGTTAAATGCAGGGGATCCCTGAAGCAAGGTGGTTAGCCAGACAAGCTGAGTCAGTGATGTGGATTTATGTGAGAAACCCTGTGTCAACATATAAGGTGGAGAGTATACCTGATGTCACACATGTGTGTCCACACACATGTGAACATGCATATACACATGCATCCATACCACACACCCAGCAAAGAGAGAAATGGAACCAGGTAAGACCTTCGAGAAGTGATTTAGTCATCAGGGCTCTGCTATCCATCCGTCTGTGGATGGATATATGTATGGGTTATTTTCCGAGTGGGACTGTTATCAAAGCCAATTTGGAACTGTATGTGTTCTGCTCACTAACTGATACACAATAGAACAGTGGTCCACAACCTTCCTAATGCTACGATCCTTTAATATAGCTCCTCATGTTACTGTGACCCCAACCGTAAAATTATTTTCATTGCTATTTCATAACTTTAATTTTCTACTGTTATGAACCATAACGTAAATTATGATATGCAGATGGTCTTAGGCAACCCTTGTGAAAGGGTCATTTGACCCCCAACGGGTCACAACCCACAGTGAGAATCACTGCAATTGCACCTCAGAACTCTATATTAAGCCCCCACCAGGGAGCAGGGTGTCACCTGTGTTCCCTGGACCTTGGACTTTCCAGTCTCCAGAACTGTAAGAAATAAATGTACTTTAAAGTAAATTACTCAGCCTTATATGGCCATTGATATCAACTGGATGTGAATTAAGGCAGAAAGTCTAGAGTGGAGAACTGGTTGAAGCAGCTGGCTTATAAATATTTCAAGAAAATATGGATTTTGATATTGGCCAGATTAAGAAGTAGGAAACAGAAAGAGATAAGAGTAACAAATATGAAGTTGTGATAAGACATCAGTGTGTGATCAAACTCAAGTCATGGAAAATTCACTGGGTGAGAAGGAAAATCAAATGTCTTTAGCCATAGAAATGCCTGCCACCCTGAGCTGTAGAGGTAGGTACCCAATGTCATTTAGCTACTTTCCTCCTTTTATTGCAGCTGTTCCTTGCTGGCTTCTGTCTTAACAACAACTCAAAGGCAAAGCCAGCACTTTGTTCTTCTATAGCACTGGTGGCCAACAGAAAGTGTGGCCTCCTCAGTCTATGGACCTGGGGAACCAACACAGACTTTTAAAACTTCAAAGTTAGACTTGACACTGGTTACTGAAAGCATAGAAGAAATAGCATGCTGATTGTTTTATTTGAAATTGCTTTTTTTTTTTTTTTTGCTGAATCAAACCACTTTTTCCTTATTACAGATATCCACATGGAATGAATTCTAAAATGACCTAGAGACACCAAAATCCGAAGACATTCAAGTGCTTTATTTAGCAGGCATAATGATTGCACATCACCTACCCAGCCTGCACATAAAGATGATTTCAAGTCATTTTTGGTTACTTATTACCAAACACAGTGTAATGCTATGCAAGCCCAGTGTGGTGGCACAGACCTGTAATCTCAGCACTTTGGAGGTTGAGACAGGAGGACAGTCTGGATTATATAGCCAGACCCTGTCTCAAAGAGAATCTTTGAGAGACAAAATTGGGGGAGGAGAGATAGAAAGGTAGAAAAGGTAAATGAAAACAAAGAAAGAAGAAAGGAAGAGAAGAAAGAGAAAAAATAAACAAATGGATAAAGAAAAAAGAAAGAAAGCAACAGAAAAATAATAAAAAGGAACAGAAAGGAAAGCTATATAAATAGTTGTTTTATTTTACTGTATTGCAAGAACAAACCTCTGTATGCGTTCAGGGCAGATGCAAGCATCATGGATCTCACTGAATAATCCTTGGTGGACTGAATGACAGCTGCCAAACTTGTGGGCTCTGAATGCTGTACTGCCAACATTCCAAAGCTTAGCCATGACACAGAAGTCCTTGCCTGGCCCTCAGTTCTATAGAGTAGCCCATGTAAGCCCAAGATTAAATATTTCATTCTTCAATCAGATTAGCTAAAAATAGCTTATGGACATCAATTTCTCTACAAATCAGGAAAAGCATCAAAGTGCTGAGAGTCCAGAACAATGAAAGAAAATGGTAAAGTCACTTCTGGTTTTTTCTCATGTCCTTCAAATAGCTCAGTGCCTCGCTGATGAGATCAGTATAACCGTGTGCTTCTTGGCCTGCTGCTAAAATCATGAGAAAACACAAGTCTTGTTTCCTCTGCTTCTGTCATAAAAACATCACTTTTTGTATCATTAATGCTGTACTTTTTCCTAGAATGCTTAAAGTCCTGTGCAAGTAGTTGCTCTGATACACTACTAGGATCATAAACGTTGATACACAATTCATTCTTCCAGAGAAAAAAAATGAACCTGACTTCTACCTCTTCTACAACGGTCTTAAAATTATTTCCATGGATTTCTAGAAAATGAGTAGATCACAGAGATATTGGCACTACTAAACCGTGGCTAAGCGATAAGAATATATGAAGTTCTATATCATGAGTCTATCCCTTGATTTGGGATCTATTAGTTGATTCATTGTTTTATATGATTCAAAAAAATTATGAAAGGGCTAGAGAGATGGCTCAGTAGTTAAGAGCATTAGCTACTTGTCCAGAGGACCTGGGTTTGATTCCCAGCACAAACATGGCAGCTAGCAACTATCTAGAACTCTAGTTCCAGGGAATCAAACACCCTCTTCTGGCCTCTGAGGGCAATGTATATACATGGTGTACAGACACACATGCAGACAACATATTCGCATGCACACATAAAATAAATTCGAAGCACACATGTTATTAAGGTGCCAGAGGAATGACTAAGTGGTAAAGTATTTGCTAGCATGTTTGAGGCATGAGTTTGATCCTCAGAACCATAAGATTGGAGTTTGCATCCCCTGAATCCACAGTAATGCTGGGTGAGCATGACTGCCCTCTTATAACACTCATGAAATTGTCAAGGACCCACAGAACAAATTGGCCTGCTGGAATAGCCTGTAGGAGTGAGCTCTGGGTTTGACTAAGAGACCCTGTCTCAAGGAATAAGGTGCAGAGCAATCAGGAAAGATTCCTTGTATCAATCTAGGGCCTCCAAATGCTCATGAACATATGTGTGGTGATACACGTGAGCACACATATACAGATGCAGGTCATATACATACCCATGAAACATAAGTAAACTGTAATAGTCATAAAGATATGCATAGTTTTATATCAAAAACAGAGTCTCCTTCTAAAGTCAGTTTGTTATTTGCAAATTATATTTTGTGATGGTTGAAAAGAGAATGGCCCCAGAGACTCCTATATTTGAATGCTTGGTTCACAGTTGGTGGTGCTACTTGGGAAGGATTAGGAGGTGTGGCCTTGGGGAGGAGTGTGTCCCTGGGGACAAGCTTGAAGGTTTCAGAAGCCCTACATCATTTCTAGTTGGCTCTCTGTCTCTCTGCCTCCTCCTGCCTTGTAGCTGTGGATCAGATGTAAGCTCTCAGTTACTTTCCCAGCACCTGCCTGCTTGATGTCTTGCTCTCCACCACGATGGTCACAGAGTCTCCCCTGGAAACTGGAAACATGCCCCCAATTAATTATTTTCTTTGATATGTTGATTTGGTCATGGTGTGTCTTCTTAGTGATAGAAAAGTAACTAAGAGTTTATTAATTTCAATTAACAATAAGTTAAAAGTGACCCAGATTTCTACCATTTTTTAGGTAATTTGATGTTTTTCCCATTTATGCATACATTTGTGTAAATGTGTGTGTGTGTGTGCGCGCCCGCGAATGCACATTTGTTAGGAACACAACCTACCTCCTTTGAGTCAGGGTCTCTCATTGAACCTGGAGCTCACCAAGTAGTCTAGACTGGCTGGCCAGCAGGCCACAGGAGGTCTCCTGTCTCCCTTTCCCCAACCCTGGGATTTCAAGTGCATGACCACATTCAGTATGTTTAAGTGGGTGCTAGGGACCAAACTTAAGTCCTCATGCTTAGAAGGCGATCACTTTACCAACTGACCTATATCCTCAGCCCAAGATTTGACATTTTTAAGTTACATGGTCTGATTTGACCCATGCAGGGAGTACTTCTTATAACAGACAATCAAATCACACCTGTGGCTTAGGTTCCACCTGCGCCATCCTTTTCCATTTAACTAAGCATAGGAGATACACACTGGCTTTCCAGAAAGAGACTATCCACACCTCCTCTCTCAGGCTCAGTGACTCTGATGGAGGCTTCCCTTTCCTCTAATTGCCTCCACTTTCCAACCTCTCACTTCCCCCAGTGCAGAATTACAAAACCAAGTGTGTCAAGCGCATATTGGAAAAAGTGGTAAGTCAATGAGTTATATTTTCTTAGGAAAGGAAGAACAGCAAGTGGAAAATGAGCAACAGTTCAGATCATGTTAACAGAGTCCTTAGCTGGAAAAAAACCCTCTCCGGTTTCCCATGATTGATACAGCACATTCATTTGGCTGGCCCCTGTGGGTCCTGGAGCTTAGGGCATGTTCAGGTTTTCAGCATACTCAGCAAATACAATGGTGGAATGAAAATTGTTTCAGCTGAAGCATGACTCCAGGTTATATAATCAAGAAGAGAGAGATTCCAACTAAACAGATGCAGATATTCTTGGGGGAATGAGTCTTGTCAATTAGAATCTCCTTGGTAGCTCTTTGGTCAGACAGTCAAGAGGATTGCCCATCAGAAAGTACAGTGTGGCTGTTTATTCGCTCTGTAATAACAGGGTTCGGGGGATGTCAACAATGTAGCTCCATTGGTAGAGCGCTTGCCCAGCACGCACAAAGGCCTGTGTCAGTCCCCCAGGCCTCTTAAACTCAGTATGGCAGCACAGTCCTGGAAACTCAGTGCTCTATAAGTGGAGGCAGGACAATCAGGAGTTCAAGGTCATCCTTGGCTAAGCAAAGAGTTTAAAACCCAAATGGAGACCCTGTCTTTAAAAACAAATGAAGGAGGGTCTGGAGAGATTGCTTAGTGGTTAAGAGCACTGGCTGATCTTACAAAGGACCCGGGTTCAATTCCCAGCACCCACATGGCAGCTCACAACTGTGTGTAACGGCAGCTAAGGGGATCCGACACCCTCACACAGACATACATGCAGGCAAAACACCAATGCACATTAAATAAAAATAAAAAAATCTTAAAAAAATAAATGAAGAAAGAGTAAAAATGGGTCACAAATCCTTAGATTCTCTCTGTGTAACTGGAAATAGGTACTACTCAAAAATGGTCGGACTTCTTCTGCATGTCTCCCTCTGACATGCCAATCTGTACTTGAATAGTTGTCATTTTAACTGAATTTTAGATGCAGTGCTAGCCTCACTTGAAACAGTGCTTTCAAGTTTTATTAAATTATACACCTGTCTCTTAGTTTGGAATATATATTCCCTTCAGCTCTAAAGTGTCTGAAAGTTCTGCATATTTGCTGTTCCCTAGAGTCTTTTATGGAAAATTTCCAAGAGCCAAAGTTGTACAATGTAAATTTCATGGTTTTATGGGGACCATTCATTTTATTTCATTCTCAGAGGAGCCAAGAAGCTTTCTTTTTTCCCAGTTGGAATGCAACTTTATATCTGGCTTGGAAATTTCCTGACTGAGTGCACAGGTATAGCATGCACAATCCTGCACTATGCTTGACATCTTTGAAAGTAGAAACCCGGCATAAAAAAAACTTCCAGTGCTTAAATGGAATGTGATGAGATTTGCTCTACCTCATTCAAACATCCTCTTTGAGAACTGAAAGACTTGCTTAGGACATGCTTAGGAGCATGAAATGGAACCAGACAACTTAAGACTGGTTGTGTGAGTCTGTAATTTGCTTTTGATTAAAAATATTATGCTAAGAGGATTAATATCTAGAATATATAAATAATCATTAAAAATGAAGCCCCCAAACCCAAATCATTCAATCAATAAATTGGCTAATGAGCCGGAGAGAGTTTTCAAAAGAAGAAACCAAATGAAAAGCAAGTGCTCGAAAAAGTGTTCGGCATCCTTAACCACCCAGCGATGCACGTTAAAATTGCTTTGAGCTCCCATCTCATCCCAGTCAGAATGGCTATCAAGACAACAAATGCCAATGCTGGCAAGGATGTGGAAGGAAAAGGAAGCCTTCTGCACTGTTGGTGGGAACGGAAGCTTAGGCAGTCACGAGCAAATCACTGTGCAGCTTCCTCCGACAACTACAAATAAGACTACCACATGACCCAGCTCTAACATTCCTGGGTATGATGTCCGAAAGACACTGAGTCAAGACAGCGCGCAGACATTTGCATGCCGTGTTTATTGCTGCGCCGTATGTTCACTATAGCTAATAAAAGGAACCGGAGGCAATGTCCATCAACAAGCGAGTGGATCAGAAAGGGTGGCATACACACACTCAATGGAATTTCGTCGGTCGTGAAGAACAAAACCGTGGCATTTGCAGCCAAGTGGATGAAACTGGGGATCACTATACTAAGCAAAATAAGACAGATTCAAGGGGACGGGTGCCATATGTTTTCTTTCATACGCAAACGCTAGATTAAGTGTGCATGTGTGTCCACGTGTGGTATGGAAGTGGACAGGGGAATGTGAGAGGAGAGGAAGAGGTTGTAAAGGAAGGAGGAGAGAAGAAAAAGAAGGAGGGAACACTGCACTCATGGTCTTAGAGCACCTGTGGTTGCCTGCCCGAGACTTGCACAAGATCTGGCCAGCCAACTTCTAGTACGGAGTGCGGAGGGGGTGATAAGCCCCTCCCCTGAGGACCTATGGCGGAGAACAGAGTCAGCTTCTTTGAGGGTGTGGCCCCTGGGAGGTCCGCCATGCCCCATGTCCACATGCATAAGTACATGGACAACACAAAATTAGAGCTATTAAATTAAAAAAAAAAAGAGTATGTGAAGTTGGGAGAAAATGGGAGTGGATCTAGTTGAAGTAGGGAAAGAGTTTGGGGATGAATATGACCAAAACACACTGCATGAAATGCTAAAAGAATCAATACAAATCTGTATGTAAGACAAAAAAGACAGAAGGGGGGGGGGAATAAAAACAGCGATGAGTACATGCGACATAAAGGAGCTATGACGTGGGATGAAGACAAGGACCAGCTAGAGGGCACCGGAGAGCCGGGGGAGAAGGGAAGAGGAAATACCGAGACATACATGTCTACTGAAAAGCCATCGTGAAGCCTGCGCCAACTCAAAACCTTACTAAATGTTATGTCAAACCTTCATCTGTCCCGCAGAAAAACATCCCTGGCAGGGCGTTTGTTTTTATAGATAGCTTAAAAGTTCTGTTGTATTCAAAATTCAGGCCCATTAGAAAAAAATGGAGCTCCCATTCTAAAAAGACTGCAAGGAAATTATTTTGTACACACACACACACACACACACACACACACACACACACAGAGTATGTAGCCTAACAAAGTTTTTCTCAATGCTGCTGCCTTTGTTAGGTTTTGTTGCTGGGACAAGACTCTAACCCAAAGCGACTTGGGGAGGGAAGTCCATCACTGAGGGAAGTCAGGGCAGGAACTTAAGGCAGGAACTGAAGCAGAGACCATGGGAAATACCACTTACTGGCTTGTTCCCTGGCTCACATTCAGCTACCTTTCTTACACATCCCAGGCCTACCTCCTCAGGGACTCCACTACGCAGAGTGTGCCAATCCCTCCTACTACAATTAACAAAAATGAAATACTCTACAGACATGCTCACAGGCCAATCTGATTTTCACTTGTAAATTTGTATGTTTCTGCACACGTGGTTGCATGTGTACATGCAGACATGCACATGCATGTGAGCATACATGTGCTCATACATGTGCCAGAGGTCAACCTTGAGTATCATCCCAAGACATTCACTTTGCTTTTTGAGACAGGCTCTCTCACTAGCCTGGAACTTGGTAATTACACTAAGCTGGCTGACCAGTGAGCCCCGGGTATCTGCCCATCTTTGTGTCCTCATCGCCACTGGGACCAGTGTGTGCCACCATCCCTGGCTTCTTTATGTAGGTTCTTGGGGTTCAACGCAGGTCCTCATGCGTATGCAACAAACACTTTACCAAGTAAGCTATCTCCCCAGTCCTGCCTTGTGAATTTTTTTAATGGAAAGAACGTATGACTTGGCCTGTCCAACCCTGCCAGCTAATTCTCAAAGTCTATGACTAAACAGATATTCTAATTCATACATATATACATATATAATATATTCAAGACTATGTTTTGGATAAAGGTCTCAAAGACAGCAAAGCCAAGGTCCGTACCCAGAAAGGCAATGACCACCTGAATCTCTGAATCTTCACCCAGGCGACTGTGAGATCGCAGGGATGGCTCTGTTACTGCTACTGTGTCTGACTGCAAAACCAGCTTGCTCCGAAACGCAGCTGTCACTCTAACGTGGGCCCTGTTTCCCTTCATTTTCACATAATTGACGATTTCAGTTACAGTACACCCAGGCATGATTTCCTAGCCACAGTTATTCTCTCTTCCTGTTCAGACTGGCTTCCCCCACGCAGAGCAAGAACTAGATAAAAACATTGCTAAATAAAGACTTTCTCAAAAGGAAAAGGCACTCTGAAGCCCTTAGTCCATACACAGCCTTTTTCTTTCCTTTCCTTACTCTCCCTACAGTGCAGAGATACAGGTAAGTAAAACACTACCAGCCACTTAAGATGGGTGCAGTGTGGGGTGGAAGCCCTTCTCTCACTCTTCTACCAGCTGCCCCCCCCAACCTTCTCAAGGCTAAGCATCCGAGCTCCCTCCTGAGCTTGTAAGGCACCCAGAGCTTAAGCCTTCTCACACTCTGCCAACATATCCGTCTTCTACATCTGTCTCTCCCACTAGAATGCAAACAAGCTAAGTGGCTGTCCATTCATCCATATCTCCCACTGTCTTCACACAGAGGAGCATCACAGCAACTACCAGCTAAAGCTATAACCTGCAGCATTTCTGCACTCTGTGATCTGTATGATTCTACCGATTATGCGATGCCTCGCCTGTGAGACAGACCGCTACTAAGGGAAAAATTATGATCCAAAGGGACCCGAAACTATAAGACATGTTCCAACTCTAAGCTTCTTACCATGATTTCAAGCGTGGAACAGGAAAGAAAGGAGCACAAACAAAAGATGTGGAAACCATGCATGGGGCTGCATGCCTTTTTAACTCCAGCCCTTGGGAGGCAGAGGCAGGCAGATCTCTATGAGTTTGAAGCCATTCTGGCCTAAACAGTGAGTTCTAGGCAAGCCAGGGCTACATAGTGAGACTCTATCTCCAAAAAAACAAACAAAAAAAAAAGTAAGTAAAAGAAGGAAAGCAAGAAGGAGAAAGAAAGACAGTTAGTTGAAGACTAGTTAACTTTTTAAATTAAAAAGATGATTATGTCTGTGTGTTTGTGAGTGTGACACAGGGGATGAATTCGGGTTGTCAGCCTTGTACAAGAGCCTGGCATCTCTTTTTCAGTATAAATACATATGCCTTTCTTAAAACCCTTTCATTTCTACTCAGTGTATGATTTCATTACTCCCAGTTTTTCCTTTCAGACTAGAAGCTGTTTCAGATTTAAATGACCCTCCTTCCCCTCTGATCACCGGGATAGCAAAAGATGGCTGAGGGGGCGTGTGTCCTCATCTCATATTTTTATATTCTGAAGGTGAACTTGAAGAAACAAATAAATACAGGTATGATTTGTGGTCACTACCAGAGCGGCTTCCGCTAGGAGGATCGGTTCACCTGGAGGGGAAATATGCCTGGCGCCGGGCAAGATTGCAATAAAGCCAGCTCATTCACCATGCCCTTAGGGGAAACGAGTCACAGAAGACTCGCCAGGTCACAAGGCCTCTGGCACTTTTAATCAGACATTCCCAAAACAATCTCCATAGCCATCAGCAAATCTTTGTCCCTGACAGAAAATAAAAAAATATTCCGTTCCATAGTGTTACACGCCTGCCTAAGTGGTAGAAAAGGTGTCATGCAAATGAAATTTTAAATCTAATGATTATCATCATATACACATACGCATTTACAAATACATATTACATTGCTAAGGACTGAACCCAAGGGTATAGCCCAGCGGTTACATTTATATGTACCGTACATTTTCATAAATACACACCGTATACGTGAATATAGACTTGAAATCTAATTGAAAAGGAAGTGAGATCACCTAGGACTGTTTGGTTCTGAGTCCTCAAGCACTACATAGTTAGTAATAGAAGCACATTCTATTTCTGAGGGTGACTGGAGCCAGAACTAGACTCTAACCCTGAGCCTGCCACTTCCTCCCTCCGTGGCCTTGGGCAAACACCAATCTCTTCCCCTAAAAAATGAGTCCATATGACTTTAACACCTCGAGAGGGTTAGCTAAGAGCCTTCGTATAAAGCGTTGAGAAGAAAGGCTGGCAGACTGTAGGCGCTCTGTGCAGGCGAGCTCTCGGCGTCGGAACCAGAGTAGATGCCCACTTGCCTCGCTGGTGGAATGGCCTCTTTTCACACTCTCTGGCCCTTAATTTCCTGGTGTTTTCCTTTTACCACTCTCAGCCTGCTCTTACTTGTCTTCCCAAGATCAGCTGCGGCATCTGCTCCCGCCCACCGGTCCTTTCTGACCATTCCCAGGATTGGGTAATTATGATGGCTTCTCACCGTCAGCCTTCTCAACCCTGGTCCACCCCAGAATGAAATCCCGTATATGACATAGTGCTGCATAAAATTCCCAGAGCTCCCACTGCCACCGTCTTCCCTCACTGCAGCATCCCAGACACCCCTCTGTGGGCCCCGTGGACCTTCCCAGACATTTCTCCAATGTGTAGCCTCATTTTCAATCGCTCTGATATATTTACTCCAATGCTGTGTCCAATTCCTATGAATGGTCTACAGTCTTGGCCACATGACTCCTTAATTACAATGTCCTTCCCTTACTGCTGCCTTTGAAATTCCTAAGGCTTGGGAAGGCAAGTGGTTCAGTGAGTAAAAGCACATGTCACCAAGTCTGAAGACCTGAGTTCGATCCCCGGGACCCACATGAAGAAGTCGATAACTGACTCCCCCTATACTGGCTCTAGTGAAATGCTCACGTCTGCTCCTATTAAATTAAAAAAAAAATCATTGCTGTAAGACAGGGTTCGGTGAACTATTCTGCCCAATTTCAGAACAGAAGAATTCAAACAACAGAGTTAAACTTAATCATCTGTGCTTTGTTCCTGGGCAGCTCTGGGGATGGAACCCAGGGCCTGGGCACGCTATGCAAGCGCTCTACCACTGAGCGATGCCCCCAGGTCTCTGTTCACTCACTTAATATAATGCTGTAGACTGTCAAATAGAAACATCTTTTAAATTATGTTTGAATTCTATCTTCAATGTTCGGCAAGTTTTAGTTCTTATTATGAAGAAAACTCTTTAGACCAAGTCAGCAAATCAGACAAAAAAACTGTTGTTAAACTAGCTGAGGAAAAAAAAAAAAACATTTTAAAATCAGAACACCTTATTAATGAGTACTCAAAACCCTTTCAGCTCTTAAAGTCCGGCACTTAATTACTAGGGCAAGAAATTAACAACAACAGCAAATGCTTAAATGACGTCTTTGGGAATACACCCTTTAGGAGATTCTTTCCTAACCACTCCTCTTACTTGGGACTACCAAGAATTACGAGATCATTTGTACATCTCGATCAAATCTGAGCATTCCGAAATTAAAATCCAGTAATGCCAAGCAAAGGAAAGAAAATAATAACTCAAGACCACGCCTCGGGAAAGGAGGGACCAGCTTTCAAACCCCTTCCTCTTCCTGTTTTCACATCTTTAACCTTACAGAAGCATCCATTTTATGAATATTATTTTCCATCAATTCCTTTCCGCTCTGTATACAGGGTGTACCATTTCCCTATCATTTCCAAGTTTCCCTAGGCCATTGAATAGTACATGATACATTGTAACCACTGAACACAATCCCAGTAATTCTATAGTCAGACTTCACATTGTGGATTTTAATACATACAAAGCTATAGATCAGCTTTTGAAAAAGCTCATGTATGAGCCGGATGGTGGTGGCACACACCTTTAATCCCAGCACTTGGGAGGCAGAAGCAGGAAGATCTCTATGAGTTCAAAGCCAGCCTGGTCTGCAGAGTGAGTTTCAGGACAGCCAGAGTTCTAACAAGGGAACCCTGTGTCGAAAAAAAACTAAAAAATTTTTAAAAATGCATATGTATGTATGTGTTACATGTGTGTGGATATATCCTCTGAACTTTGGGGGGTTTTTTGGTTTGTTTGTTTGCTTGTTTGTTTAAGATACTGTTTGTTCTAGGGCATTAAAGTTCATTAAAGTTCAGTTTGCCACTGTCAGAGCTTCTGGACTCATTGTCATTTCTCAATCTACATCTTCAGAGAACATGCTGAGAATTTAAAAGGCTTTCCATCCTTCCTTTCACTAGTGAGAATCCCCTCATGCAGTAATGAACTTAAACAAGGATGTTTGCCAGAGAGTTTCCCAAATGATAGAACGCTCCCCAACACCACCCGACCTGTAAAGGCATTGGGAAAACTCACTCACCTTTGGCATGTCAATAATTGATGGTCTAGGGATGAACGTCTGGAAAGTAACTGCTTCACAGTCTGGCTCATCATTCATGGACCTGGACACATCCTCAGGGGTTTCTGCAGGCTGGACATCGGTGTGTTTGCTGTTATTGCCATTTGCACAGCTGTTCTGCTCTGAGTGCGTACCGGAATCTCGTCTTTTCTCCGAAGCTCTTTCTTCAACCTTGGGGTGACTTGGATGTCTGCCTGCTTTGGCCATGGGCTGAACGTAGATGGCGGAGTGAGTGTCAGCGGAGCTGGACTGATCAAAGGCAGCATTCTCCCTGGTATTGCCAAAACAAGCCAGCAGAGCTGAACATGGGAAGGGGTGCATCCTTAGAGACGGGAACTTCAGGCTTTTGGTGAGCCTCGCTTTCCAGGCGGACATGGCTTGCAACGGTACATGGCCGAGTTCAAAAGAGAAAAGGAAGTCTTCCAGCAGGTCCCTTTGAGGAACTATTTCTGTGCCTGAAGAGAACACTAGCCACTGTTGCCCCTACATAGAAGTAGAGACGGCAGAGCCATCCCCCATAGAGTCTCGTAGTATCTAGCCCTGCTTGGAAGCATCCATCCTGAGGGATTTCACGCTCTTCCTTCCTTTCTTGCTGTCAGTAGCTTAAAGAAGCTCCTGTGAGGCAGGCAGTTGGCTCAAGTTACAGTCCCCAGCAGGGCAGACGCTTCAGGGTAAGGTAGTGCCAAGGCAATAGACAGCTGCTTCAGGTTACCCTGGAGGCATAAAGATAATGTAGCCTGGTAGCATCCGCCATAACAGCATCAGCCTGCGTATCAATAACCTCATAACAGCCGCAAAACCTTCTACAGTTTCCCCTTCAAATATTTATTCCCTCGAACAAAACAGAAACCACCCAGTTATCTATGGCAAATGAAGACCCCTGAGAGAGGCCACAACCCTGGGTCCTGCTTCATTATTAAAATACAAGCTACACTGGATCTTTTATCCAGAGAGATCCATGTTGGTACCTAATATGTCATGAAGACTTTTCTGGATCTTTCCTGAGTCTCCCCCTGAAAACTGTCCTGGCCTCAGGGTCCATGTTGAATCTGGTAAGTATAGTGAGTGTTTATTAATCTGTTTTCTTATCATGGAGTTCCTGATTACTTTTTAAACAATATAAAAAAGAGCACACATTAGCAATTAAAATTATGTATTATGTTACACTGCAGGTTCTGTGTATATGTGGAGTGGTATTCAATTGGGTATATGTGTCGCCTGATTTTAAAAAAATTATATTTCTGCCCATGAAGACTTTCTACTTTTCAAACCATTTATATGTGAATGAAGCTGAGTGTGGTGGCACATGCTTCTAACTTCAGAACTCAGGAGGCAGAGGCAGGAGGATCACCCCAAGTTCGAGGTCAAACTGCGCTACATAGCAAATCCTAAGCCAACTATGGCTACGCAATGAGAGCCTATCTCAACAATAAGTAAATGGTAATAATCATCATAAATCGTAGCCACATTCTAAGACAATTCAAAACCAGGATTTTTCCCTAGCCAAACATCTGCTAGGAATGTTCTAGAAATGTAATACTGTAATGAGTTTGCCATGAATGGTGACTTCTAGATCAAGGGGCCAGGGCATATTACCTACTCTAATTTATTTGTTTGCTCTTTTATTCAATGTCAATCTACATTCGTCACCTGAGACAGGAAGTTGTTCTATTAAAAATAATAACACCCAATTTGCAGACTAAGAAGCAGAGTTTTTGACATTTCAACTGACTTCAGAGAAACTATGCTACCAAGAGGGTCTGGATGAAAGTTCAAGGTACCTGCTGGACACAGCATCAACTGCAGACTTTATTTTAGTGTCTGTCAAAAGTTTGAAATGGAACACGGAAAGACACCGCTTGGTGAAAGGCCGTCGTCACGTAGAACATCCTACCCCAGACTTGTCAGGTTTGAACGCTGCCCATTCTCCCTTTAAAACAGAAGTGCACAGCCTACCTCTTCCTCCCGAAGGAGCAGGTAGTCCATGCTTTCTCAGGCCCTCTCCCTAGGTTTCCTGGGGAGCCTGGAAAATGTTTCATCTTTCATCTGTCCCTCTCTTACAGTCAGTTAAGGCACACACACTTAATGCTGCCTTCAAAGTACTTATAGATAAGTGGGGCCTGGGATCAGGGGTTTTGATGCCTAACAAGGCTTTTTTAGAGGCCTGGAAATAACAGGAAAAAAATTAAAGGCAATTCTTAACTCTCATTTTATTCATTTGTTCATTCAAGTACAAGTGAAACACGGCTAGTGTGGCAGATTCAGGGTTGACAATGCCATTTTCTCTCTTTCGCTTTGAGAAGGGGTCTCTCGGGTATACCAGTCTGGCCTCAAACTCTTGATTATCTGCTTCCACCTCATGAGTGCTGAGTGTTAGCACGGGAGCATACCAAATAAACCAGCACCCCGGTCTCGGCCCATTCAGGATATGGACATTTCCCTGGGGTGGTTGCTGAGTCTGAACCAGAATACTATTATCAGATGATGGGTCACAGACACGAATCTCAGCAGATAAATTCATGTAATCCTGAAAACCCTGGCAGAAAGATGATACTATTCCCAAATTACCGATTAGTAAAACAAGATATAGAAATTTAAGCAGTTTTCCCAAGGCCACGAAACCGATAAAGAAGAAAGCCAAATCCTTAACCCAGGCAGCCTGGACCCAGAGTTCACACTCCTAATCAGTGTGTAAAGCTACCCCCACCCTCTCACTCTCCAATGCCCTTTGATCCTACCTCTAAGACTTTATTGCACAGGTATATATGTACAAAAGGAAGTAATTATAATACCAGGTTTAACATCATAAATCTAATGCTAATGGGTAGAAGACAAATTAGTATATAAGAAACCATATGTACAAAAAATTACACACAGCAATCAAAAAGAAGGATGCATACATTTCGGGAATAATGTAGTACACTGATTAAGCATGTGTATATACGGACTCTGCTTTGTAAGAAATCAATACAATGGCAATGCAATTCTCTTACAGATTTAAATGCACAACACTAAAAAGCCTAAGGAGATGATCATCAATATACCAGAAAACTCAACAACTTCCTACAAGTAACAAAGCCATATATAATAACATTATTAATGAATGAAAAAGAAGTCAGACAGCCTGATGCTTTCAGGACCCCACGGGAAGCCTTGATTTGCACCTAAGCAACAGAACTTGAGAGAGGGTCTAAAAACAGGATTAACTCAAGTTTTGATTATGAAAGTCAAAGTTGCCTAGATTTATTTTCCTGAAGACAGCCTATAGGCTGTCCAGTTGCGATGAATCCCCAAACTGGATTTCCTGGATTTAAACTGGTACATTTAAAATCTGAGGTTTAAATCTTAAAAATGAAGATAAAATAGCCTCAAGCATCTTGCCTCCTTGAGGGGAGAGCTGACCCAGATAAACCAACACAAAGCAGAGCTGGAGTGCTGTCAGGAGAGGGAAGCTGGGCCCTGACAAGAGTTCTGAAACAAGTAGTTCCAGCAACAGCATCTATGCCCACCCTTCCCTATTCGACATGAAAACAAGACCTTTTCCTTTACTTCTCCAAGAGCTTTGAGTGGAGGCTTTTGAGACTTGCTACTAAGAGTCCTCATTAACACAGGCCCACTAATAGACTACCCAGGGATGGCTCCAGCAACCTAAGATGAGGGACATCACTCCAAGCCATCGTCAGAATGTCTTAGCCATCTCCCGCTGGGTGGGGCAGCCAGAATTACAATAGAGAAATCCTGTCTCAAAACAACAACAACAACAAAAATTAGTCATCTTCCATAGAGCATTCAAAGTTGAAATACACTCACTAATATCTGCAAGCAACTTGCTGAGTCCCACCATAGAACAAAAAGGTTCCATCTCAGTGCCTCAGCCAGGGGCATGTCTTAGCAGAGACAGGGGCTTCATGCACTGGGGGAAACCGGGTCACTCCCGGAAGTGAAATAATGGCTCAGTCAGGAAAGCTGGCTGACCTCACACCCAGAAACCAGGTCCCTAGACCCACTCTCCCCTTGGGTACCCTGCTAATCACTGTCCTGCCACAACGGCCTGCAGCTGCACTGTATTTCACCACTCCAGCCCAAATATTTGTATATGGGACATGTCCCTTGTCCTCCACGCTTCAGCTGATCATATATTGTCTATGATGTTTGAGCAGACCTCACTGACTAAAAGGGGGGATGCTACCTTCTCCTCCTCCCTGCCTACTCTCTGTGCCATCTCCAAGAAGAATTGCCCATCCTGCCCTCTCAGGTGGAGACTAGAGATAAGACTCTAAGTCTCACTCCTCCTCCTTTCTTGTCATTTCCTGCTCCAGGGATGAGTGCTGGGATATCCTCTGCCCTGGGGAAGTCCGCTCTTTGCCAGGTCTTAGACCTTGTCCCAGTAAGACTATATATGCATAACTATATTTGGGAGCCCAACACAGGCCAACAAGAATGGCAGGAAAGTTCTAAGTGTGAAAGAAGAAGGTCACCCAGGGCAGGAGGATGGGTGCAAGAATCAGGCCCACAAACACAGCTGTATGTAAAGCCTTGCCACTGTCTGGTTTCATATCTTCTCCCTTTCCTTGTATGAATTTCTAAATCAAAGTGAATTAATAGTGGGATTATACTTTTTTGTTAAAAATATTTTGGCAACAATTTCTCAAACATTTGTAAGATTATTTGAAAACATTTTAATTTGTTGTAGAATTGGATTTGAGGAGAGCATGATTTTTCTTAAACAAAACTTTACACACTAAAATTGTCTTTTAGAAGATGGCTTAATCAGTAAAGTGCTTGCTATGCATCCATGAGAATCTGAATTTGGATTCCCCATACCCATGTAGAAAGCTGGATACAGTGGTATATGCCTGTAATCCCAAAACCGAGGAAGGTACAGACAAGAGGTTCCCTGAGGCTTACTGGTCATCCAGTCCAGTCAGGGACCAAGCTCCAGGCAGTGAGAGACCCTGTCTCAAATAATAAGGTAGAGAGCAATTGAGTAAGAAGTCAGCTTTGATCTCAAATTTCAACACAAACATATATGCATACATGTATACATGCACATGCACACACACACACACACACACACACACACACACACACATTCTTTTTACTTCTTTCTTATTCTCATAAAAATCCCAGATGATCACGATGTTAAACTAAAATTAAAAAGCTTTTCTGCTTTCTACTCAAAACTAATGAATTGTGTTGGCCAGGAAAAGACAGCTTTTTCCTGATGATGTTCCTAACTAGCTTCCTTTAATCAACCTTTGACCTCGGGTGGATTCTGAGATCCCCACATGTGTCCCCTCTCTAGGTCCTTATGCTTCATGGCTCAATGGTGTCATCTGTCCCTTGAGGTGGTCACAAGAACATCAGGGAAATTCTGGGCAATGTTGATCTATTAACAAAAAAAAAAAAAAGGTCGAATTCTATCCTTGTGATGGTGGCTAACCCATCTCTTCTCAGGCAGTCATTTCGCTAACTTGTCTGTTGATAGCATCCATGTTGTAGAAGTTTATTTTTAGTATGTATAAAATAATTGTTTTGTGCACTGTTGGATAAGGCGCTTGCCTAGTTCTTGGTGTTTTGCTATTATCTGCAGGTGTTGGATTTATGTGGGGGATGTTTGATTACTTATGATCTGCATGTGCTATCAGTAGAACACCTGAGGAGTTCTGGATCAATGAAATACCTGAGCTCAGACGCTAAGGGTTCCACTGTCGAGTATGGTGTCTGCCATGTTGGTGGTTCCCTCTGCAGAGACCTGGAAGAGTTTGCACATATGAAAATGCATCCTTGTCTCTCTTGGTGAGCTGTTACAGTAGGCTTACAACTACACACTTCTAGCTATCTATGATGTTAAACTTTGCTCTGATAGTTTCGGAGTCAAAAGGCACTGCCCTGAAACATGTGTCGTGAATATGTCCCATAGCTGTACCTGGGCAATGGTTTGCCCCACGCTCACATCTTCCTTTACTTAGGCTCTTCACCCTCCCCTGGGCAGGGGTGCCAACCACAAGTGACACACGCTGGGTAGCTAGTAACAAGGGGATGAAGAAGTCTTAAGTCAAGTCTGACTCACATGAAAAAGCCCTCAAAGTGTATTAATTTTTAAAAGCAATTATAATAAAGCATTATTTATTGTATCACTGTTAAGTAATAAAAATACAAGTTTTACATAAAAATAGAGTGCGATTTCTGGTTCTAAGCAAGTAGAGTAGCTGACAACAGGTAAAGAATTTCACTGAAATTACAGGAGAATACTTTACTGCATTTAACTCCTTAAAGACAAAGAAGATTAGAATAAAGATAATAAAAGACAAGTGATGTAAAAGGAAACAGATTATTGTTTCTTCAATGTCAATAGAGAACAAAGAAAACAACAACAAAAGCAAAACAGGTAAGAGTCCTGTTGAAGCCCACAGACTCCTCCCAGCGCCCTCTAGAGTCCTGTTGAAGCCCACAGACTCCTCCCAGCGCCCTCTAGAGTCCTGTTGAAGCCCACAGACTCCTCCCAGCGCCCTCTAGAGGACTTAAAAATCAGTCTCCAAGTCGCCTGGGGATGGGAAGGGTGAGGGATTGTTTGAATTTTTGCTAAAAGAGCAGTTAATCCCTGCAATAGTCTGAATTCTTCAAGTTCCTATAATGAACTCTCTCTTTCTCTCTCTCTCTTCCGCCCTTCCCCCAAACCCCCCTCCGGCAGCGAAAAACTCAATAGCATGGCCTAACTTGAGAAAGGTTTATTCGGAGTTGGAGAGAATGGGTCAGTGAGTAAAGTATTTGTTGCACAGGTATGAGGACCTGAGTTTGGATCCCCAAAGCACCCCGTAAAAGCAAAGCTTGTGGCTGTAACCCAGCACTGAGGTGGGTAGACACAGGAGACTCCCAGAGAGCTCAGAGGTCTAGCCATTAAGCTCCAGGTTCAGTGAGAGCCCCTGTCTCAAAAAAATAAGTTAAGGGAAGATGTCTGGAGCTAGCCTCTGGCCTCCACGTGTACAGGCAAATGCACCTATCCATACATATGTACACACACACACACACACTTGCTTTTTATAACCCAGTCCACTGTGATTGATTGATCAGATATATCTGATTCAAGGAAGGACTCAGTGACTCAGGTTTGCCTCATCTTTTGAAAGTATTGTCCAATACACACCTACCATGGTGGTCACAGTGGAACCAGGGTTAGGGCATCACCTGAGCTCCATCAAAAACTAAGTTTGCAAGTGCCTTACACTGCTTCCACTCTGAATTGTGCTGACTGTAAATATACATCACCCAAACCACCACAAAGGAGTCTGGGAGCGATGCCATGCTGCGCACCTAAGAACATAAAATGAGATGAGAAAGACAGTATCGATTTTACTGTAACAAACCTAGTGAGTCTGCCTAAAATTGTAATTTTTTAGTCCCAGGTCCTAAAGAAACAAATTTAAAATCAGTGGTTGCCCAGAATTGAAGTAGAAGACTCAAGAAGTTTGCAGAACAGCACAAGGAGATTTTAGGGCTGATGCATTTTATATAATCATTTACAAAACTCACAGAATATTTTTAAATAGTGCATTTTATGTATATAAGTTGTGAAAGGGTTTAAGAAAATGGGGGAAATGTGAGGCCGGAGACCCCAGGCCCTGGTCATTAATCCTAAACTCTTAACAGGACATTCCAGAACTCCCTGTTCCAGGAACTAGCCCACCCCAGAAACCACAAAACAATTATTGTCAGGCTTAATTCAAGAGCACTGTGACCCAGCCCACATTCCTAAAATGAGCGGCGGCTACAGGCACCGCCTAATAGCCTTGGGCAAGGGACTTTACCCTAAGTGTACATTTCCTGGTGCCCGTGACCTTGCTATCATCAACTTAAAGGTTAACTGGCCCCTATCTATCAAAATGAGAAAACAATTTGGGAACCAATCAACTTGTACCAATTCGGTTTATGCCCAACAACTGTATAAAAAGCTTCACCATTTGCTCTTTGGGGCCGCTTCTATCCTGCGTGTTAGAACGGTCCCAGTGCACTGGAATAAATCCTCTTGCTATTTGCATCGATATCCCGTCTGTGAGTCTCTGTGGGGATGTGGTGTTCCGGTTTGGACCCTGGGGGTCCCAGTTTGGATCCCTGAAGTCCAACAGTTGCACTTTCATAAACCTGGCTTAAAATTAAAAGAAAACCAGAAAATCAGATTTTAAGACCGTGCTGATAGAAATAACATTAAAATGTCATCAGTTCCCATGGAGAACAACTCATTAGCTTACGCCATTAAGAAGCATTCAACCTCCCTAGGCCTCAGTCACCACAGCTGCCTGTGCCCTTAATCCGTACATTTCTATATGTTGCTTATTTCTATCCTTTTTCACATTTATGTTGAGTGCATGTTTGCGGGTACATGGGAGTGGGGGTGGGGGACAGGAAGCATGCATGTGTGCACAGGCAGGCATGAGGAGACCTGAATCATCCTCAGTCTTCTCTTCTTCATTGAGACAGGATCTCACAATCAAACCCAGAGTTCACTGATGTGGTCAGTCTCACTAAAACGCTTTCTGTGAGGATTATCTCCACCTTCCAAAGCTGGCCGCCACACCCACCTAGCTTTTATCTATATCCTTGGAATACAGTTACTGTTCTTGCTCTAATACGTAAAATCTATAAGTGATTTACATATGACCAAAGATTTAGAAAACATTAAGAATCTTAAAGGGGAGGGATTATCCTAGATGAAGATTAGATGAAATTGTAAGCATTCTTCTAAGAGAGAGGACAATAAGCTATGAACACGGAGAAGACACTGGTAATTCGAAAGTTTAGTAGGGCTGCAGCAGGCCAAGGAATATCCACAACTTTGGCTGGTGAAGGAGACAAGGAATTTTTTCTCCCTTTGAGCTTCCAAAAACAACAAGATCAAACTCAAGAGTGTGGCTATGTGGGTTGGGAAGATAGCTCAGCAGTTAAGAGCATTTGCTGTTCTTGTAGAGAACCTGGGTTCAGTTCTCAGCATAAACCTGGCAGCTTACAGCTGCCTATAACTTCAGCTCTAGCGGATCTGATGCCCTCTTCCAGCCTCTGCAGGCACCAGGCATGTACGTGGTGCACATACACACAAGCAGATAAATACTCATACACAAAAACTTTTATAAAAGTAAATCTTTTTCTTAATGCCTAGATACACCTCCATAAAACTCATTTGGACTTTCAGTTTCTAGAACTGTGAGAAAATAAATCTGTGCTAATTTCAATTACCAGATTTGTAGTAATTTGTTATAGTAACAAGAAATAAAGTTACTATTGCATCTAAAAGCTAGAGTTTCCTAATTGCCCAATTATTACCTATACTTTTGCTTACTTTTAATCTGTGTATCAATTTCTAAAATACTCATACTTAAGCCTCCAGGTATACTTCTGATATATACTTATCTAATTATACTCTCAACTGCTTTGTATATTTTGAGTCTATGTAGGTGTGTATATGTTCTCGATGATTATATAATCTTTCTGTATTTGCTCCATTTACCTGTATATAACAATCCTATTTGTTCCTTAAGATACTTTTACTTTTAATATATTAATGGCTATTAAAATTGTTTCCAAGGTTAAATGTATGATGTCTTTGGCTACCATCAAATATAAATAAATACACACCTATAGCACATACACACACACACACACACACACACACACACACACACACACATATACACAGATATATAAACAGATGTGTATGTATGTGTGAGTGTATGCGGTGCTGTACATTTCTTAATTCCACCACTGAGAAAACCTAGAAGCAGTAACACCGACAACCTTGAACACAACTAACTTTCATATTTTGGTTTCTAAATTCTGTCCTCCAATGAGATGAAACCATTTTTTTTTTTCAGATGAAAAGTTTCAAGATGAGCTTAGAATCATTTTACAATGACAGAAGTGAAGAAGTTCAGGAGAATGTGAATTCAGGGAGTTGTGGTTTGCTAAGAACCAATGTGAATGGGCCTAACATGGCCATTCTACAACCAACTAGGAAATAAAATAATAATGATAATAATGAAATTGAATTACTATTAAAATAATAATAACAGGTCATGCTAATACACATAAATATGTAGGAAGAGAAACAAGATTTTTTTAAAGAAGAATGTAGAAATTATAAGAAGAATAATGGAAATTATAAATATAGAAAATCAATATTAGATGTCCATGTGGTCTGAGAATTACTTCAAAAAATGGGTTGTTTTTCTCCTAAGGAGTAAAAGATCATCCACTGTAACACTGAGATTTTCCAACGCCATGTCTTTTGGCATCAGGCAATAAATGACACACTCAAAGTTTATAGTAAAGAGAACATAACAGACTGGTGAGGTGACTTGACTTTGTGGTTAAGAGTATTTATCACTTTCTCATCCAACCTGAGTTCAGATCCTAGCACCCACACCTCATGCCTGGCTGCAATTCCAGCTTCAGGGGATCCAACACCCATCCCCTTATGCTCTCTGCATGCTCCTGTACTCACATACATGTACTGGTATACAGACACATAGTTTAAAATAAAACAAAGAAAGCATAGTGAAGAGCTATAAACAGAAATATAGGCAGAATAAGGGAACCAAAACAAGTAGGCAAAGCATTCCTATCCATGGGTCTGAAAGATCACCCAGGAGGGTAGGACCACCCAAGACAAAGCTGGAACTCAGGGCTAGGGAGAGGCTTAGTGTGTAAAGCATTTGCTGCACACGTGTGAGGACCCGAGCTTCAATCTCCAGTACTCAGGAAAAGCTAGATGGTGGGCATCCAGAATCCCAAAGATCCTACAGCACAATGTGGATGGAGACAGAATCCTCAGAAACTCCTGGGCCACTTAACCTGGTGTACCAGCCATGAAGAAGAGACTCTGTCTCAACCAAGGTGGAAGTGAACACTGGAAGTTGTCTTCTGACCTTCATGTGTATGCTGTAACACATGGCTATGCACAAATACAGAAAGAGAGAGACAGAGAGACAAGACACAGAGAGAGAGACAGAGAGAGAGAGACAGACAGACAGACAGACAGACAACAGAGACAGAAAGAAAGCTAGAACTCTGCAAGCAGGCTGTTGTCTCATCTGCTGCTAACTCTCATTGCTCAAGCCAACAAGAAGCCAGATGGAAGAAGTCCAGCTGGTCGAGCCCACAGAGATCAGCTTCCTGGAATGTCCAGTGGGGCAAAAAGCACATAGAACTGTTCCAGAGGGGCAAACTACAGACATGATTACATGAGTTATGGCAATAGGGAAAATTTTAATTTCTGTCACATAGAAAAATGCCAAACTAATAAAACTAACAGTTGTTCTGATGGTCTTTATATTTCACCTTAGACCATGGATGTAGCTCACTGATAGAGTGCTTGACCAGAATGCATAAGGTCCTAGGTTCAATTCCCAATAGTGGCATTGAAAAAAATAAGCAAAAAAAAAAAAAAATTTCAGCAATTAAGCTAGAACACTTTTTATACTTATTCAAGATGAACCAGAAAATTAAAAATTTAAAGTATTCCTTTGCTATGTCAGCTCTCCTTACCCTTTATCTGATGAGATGTTTCTTTATCTGCAGTGTTCCGTCCTCCTGACAGCACAGCTGAGAGGAGACAACCTGTAGAGACAGCGAAATCAACTGGAGACCTCATTGGCTCATAGAGAGACTGCTGGACAGATTGCCATCTGCTGGCCGGATATGCCCAGATGCACTTGTTTCGTGTGTTTGGAGCTATAGTGATGTGTTCAAACATGAAGAGGTCTTGTGTTCTAGTGCCAACTCTGTCAGCAAATGGCAGGGTGTCCTTGAGCAAACTAAGTTGCTCTCTTGGCTTCTATTTCTTTTGAAGGAAAGCAAAAATCTAAAGCTATATCTACTATCAAACATGTCTGAAAGCTTTTCTGGTATCAGTGAGTTGTATTTTATTAACGTTTAATAAAGTGATTTCAATTTTTTTGATTTTTAATCACAAATTCCTCAGTGTGTGTGTGTGTGTGTGTGTGTGTGTGTGTAAGTTTTGGAATGCCAATGTGTATATTGATTATCAGTAGTTAGTAAGTGATTCGGAATGGCTAACAGTTCGTGCTCTGTGTGTTATATCACTGAAGGACAGCTCATAAGGGACAGTTCTTATTGGTCCCATGAGTGTTGCCTCTGTGAAGGTCTGGGGGGAGGGTCCAATTCCTCCTGGAACATGCTACAACTAATCAGTCAGTCTCGCTAAAACCACGTTCCTATCACCTTTAACAGCTGAACTCAGAACAGTGACAGAAACCTCTGTGTGTGTGTGTGTGTGTGTGTGTGTGTGTGTGTGTATGGTTTTCCCTTCTTTTATCTGAACTAGCTATAGCCAGAAGCATACTCAGGGATCTTCACATAGCCAGAGGCTAACAGGCCATGAGAACATGCAACTATATCTGTTAGATTCCTCTTGGTTCCCCTTCACTATCTTGCAAACCCCTTCTTCACTGCCTTTCTGAAAGTAGGTGTTCCCTTCTGTGTATTGGGAAGGTTACTGTACCAACTTAATAGCATCATTTGTGTAAGTTATGGTAGCAAAGGAGTCAAAGCAAGACACAATAGTTTCAGTCAAATAAGGAATCTGTTGGCTTACCTAAGGGAGTGCAGCAATGGCTTTAGGCTAGGTAATAAATGGGTCTCATATGTTTGAACATTTTAGGGGAATGAACAGTGTCACTGGACACCCAGGAGAAACCTCTTTTATAGCTCCTGAAGCATTTAGCTTCCTGAAGTAGGTGGCATCTGTATTGAGTCCTAAAATATAAGTAGAAATGAATTATACAGAAACAGAGGGACAGGAGGGGATACAAAGGAATTTTCTGGGTAGAAGTGGAAGCACATAGTGAGCTCTAGAGGCCAAAGAAAACAAAGTTGACTTAGGAAAGTCCTTTACATGGCTAATAATGAATAAAGTCCTTTATATGGCTAAAAGGTAGAGAGCGAAAGGTAACATCCCTGGACATAAGCCACAGAGGAGGTGACAGTGGTCCTTGATAAAAAAGGCAAGCTTTGCCCTGAAGGCTCTTGGGAGGCACTGGAGGAATAAGCAGCCTAAAAATTAGAAGATTCTGTGAAAGCTGAACCCAAAACAGTGTGAATACAGAGTGGCCAGTCCTAACATCTGGTTCCGGTGAACATAGCTTAGAACTGGGTGAATACCTCAGTACTTCTGTCTGAGGTACTGGTTTCTCCAGATACTCCCCAGTCAGTCACTTACATAGGATTCAGCAAATCTCAGACTCCAACAAGTAGAACACTCCAAAATTGCTACAATTGGCATGATGGTAATAAAAAAAAAATTAAAAAAAAGCTTCCGTATGTGCCAAGTAGGATTATCAGGCAACAAGTGGTAATCAATCTGAAGCTCGCCAAAAAATATAGAGTAGATGTCTTCTCATCAAGACTTTAAAATATCTATTTAGCAAATATATTCTGTATAGGCACATTTATTTAGATAAGGTAGCATGGCCTCAAAGTATAGGAAACTGGAAGACAGAATTTAAGATCTTTTGCTGTGAAGTTGAGACACAGGCGCATAGTTGGTGATTTTTGGGAGTCTGTCTTAGATTTTGCTTCCTTTTTACTTACAAGTCAAGAGAAATGCAGCATATTCAAATGTTTATGAGAAGAAATCAAAAGAATGAAGGAAACACAGGCCGTAGGAGAGGAAAGGATTGGGACGGGTTTTAGAGAAAATGCAGAGCAATGAGAAAGGCTTACTCATCTTCTGTAACAGGAGAACAGCACACACTTGTCCAACATTGGCAAATTTAGTGAGGGAAGCCGAAGGTGTCCTCTTGTGATGACTTCTGCTTTTTTTTTTAAATTGGAATCGAGGTCATCAGATAACCCCCATCGATAAGGAGAATCAATTAGAAGTTACTGGGCTTCGGGGAAAGAACAGAAGATGGGGTGTGGTCTTCTCCGAGTATGGAAGAGCTAATTGCCTCAGAAAACAAGGAAGGACTGTCGGAGTCGCTGAAGGCTGCCTGGGCGACAGCCACAGAGTTGGAGTGGGACAGTTGTCATCACTGTGAGTTTTTCTCCAGCCACTGGCAGCTGCTCAGGTGCCAGGGAACTGTAGACCAAAGGCGGATTATACGATAATTTGGTAGGGGAGTACCTACCTGGAGGTAGGAGCCTGAAGCGTGTAGGGGCCATGTTAGTTCCGGATGTGGGCACTTTACACCACGTCCCTGCCCACTCCAATCCTTGTATTCTTTCTGTCCCTATATTCATGCTGTTCTCTGAGAGTTGGGGGGTCGTTACACACTTTCATCTCAATGAATTAAGCTTTCCAGAGAGGGGTCTCAAATATTTGAGGGTGAAGTTTTGAATCATTAGCAAACAGAGACAACAAAATTTGAGCAACATATTTACCACACATTAATATGAATTCTGAATGAATCAAAATTTAGACAGGGCCAGAACAGAGCCTATTCTGGGTGCAGTGATTTTTATGTCCTTTTTTGGAGACTGTGTCCTACTATAAAATCCAAGTTGATCTCAAATTCGTGATTCTTCTGCCCCCAGCTCCCAAGTGCTACCATACAAGCATATGTCACCATATGGGCTGGCTGACCCAGTGAGTTTTAATAGACACACATTGTGGAAACATCCACAGATCTTTTTAGAGTAAATCTTCCTAGGAAATTCTAAGTAAACTTGACCCTGGACTAGTATCCTTTCGTTGACGGTGCAGTGAAAATTCTGAGTCTAGGCAATTAATTTACATATTCTTCTCTCTACTCACCAACTGACCCTTGGTCCAGAGTCAAAGGAAAATCAGGAGACCCAGGAAGCCCATGAGTTGGTATGTCTACAGCTTCTAGCAGAGAAATCTGCCCAGAGTATGCACATGCACACACACATGCACATATGCGAACATGCATGCACACACCCTCTCAGTCCATTTTGAGCTATCTTTGGCAGGGAAACTTTAATGAATGGTGCCCTGGAATAGTAGAAGCTTGTGCTGCCATTTTCTCTAGGATCTGGACCCCAGCCAGCTTCCGCAGGAGCAGGAGACTCTACATAGTGAGGACACAAGCTCCCTGACCTTCTCCACCTAGAAGACAGTCCTGGTGGGAATGGGAAGAAGGTGTCACAGACAGAAGCACCCACCAGGAGGGGTGCATGTGCATACACTGCACAGGGCCCACACAGGCTATGTTGTCACCAGATGTTTTGAGGGGATATTGTAGTTCTGAGTCCAGCCAACCAAAGGGCCAGGAGAGGCAGGTGAAAGGCCCCACAGGGAATTCTGGTTCTCTCTTTGCACAGAAAAGAGAGAAAGGAATAGAAACTCTAGCACATCATGTTACATCTGATGTGCAAAGAAATCAGTCTGGAAAGAGCTTTTTCAAAATGTAAACAGCAGTTATCCTTGCCTAATGGGGCTGCCAGTAATGGGTGTTAGTTTTGCTTAACTTGGTTTTATATACTTTCTCCAGTGAATAAGTACTGCATTTGAAGAGGTCTGTGAAAGCAGAATGGAAGATGTTCATTAGATTATCCCCTGCTTCCATGCACTGGGGAGCATTAGCTCACTTGGTCCTCAGTTTCCTGCAATAGGTAAGCTCATGTCACCATCAGGCTGAAAGAAGAGCGTGAGGTCCCAGGTTTACATTACTCTATGGTGGGTTGCAATTCTCTTACTGGTGTCCTTCCCACCTGCCTAAGACGTCTGCCTGAAGTCCTCTCACAACCTCCAACGGAATGCTGCCATTCAACGTGCAGTCAATGGTTGTTTGACTGGAGAGGCATAATTCTTTCTTCTGAGACCAAGATCCATACTCAGATCAAGAAAAGGTAGCAGATCACCTGCTTTGTCCCTGTTATGGCTTTTCTTTGTACAGAGAAATTTTAGATGCTGGAAGATGTTAAAGAATTTGCTTAAGACTACACAGCCAGCAAGTGACAGGGCTGTTATATCAGCCAGACAGCCCTCACACTCAGCTGTGAGTAAACGCCACCTCAGTGAAATGGTCAGAATTCACTGAAGATGGTGGGGATGTGGAACACTCAGCTCAACATCCGCAGAGCTCGGGTGAATCTCTTTGTGCCTGGTCTACACTGGCTAATGTAGAGACACTGGCACGGGGAAGAAGCCACACTGAATGTAAGATTGACTATGAGCAAAAGAATTAATGGAAAATGTCCATAATGGGGTCCAGCTCTCCTTGCTGAAGAGGAAAAACACAATGGAAAGATTTCAATAATTGACGGAACTAGGGCATTAGCATGAAGGCGATAACATCAAAAGATTGAGATACGGAAACTGATAAAGTATGCCTATGTTTGTGGATGTGCTGCTCTACCCCAGAGAGAGGAGGGACCAATGGCACCCTAGACAGAGCACTGTTAATGCCTAAATCTTGGTTTCCCAATGCCATTTTCAATTAGAACTTCCTAGCACATAGCTGAAGATGCAGCTCAGTTGCCTGTCACTCAAGAAGCACTGGCTTCAATCTCCAGTGCCACATAAAGCCAGGCATGCTGGCATAGTTCTACTATCCTAGCACTCTGCAGATGGAAGTTGGAGAATCAAGGAGTTCAAGACTAGCCTCGGCTAGGTAGTGAATTTGAGGTCAGTCTGGGCTACACGAAACTCTGTCTCAAGAAATCACTGTAACTTTGTAGAAAAATAAGTGATTCTAGTGACCAGTGCAGGAAACATAACAAGATAAGTCTAGAATTTCTGGTGACAGGAAATTTTCCTGGTTTCTCTTTCTATGGGATCCATCAAGAGGCACTGAAGCCAGTATCGAGGCTCTTGCTGTCCAAATCTGAGCCAGTTTGAGAATGATAGGAAATAATGTTCAAAACAGACTACAATTCATTCAACAAAGTAAGGACAACCAATCAACACTGGTTTAAAGAAATAAAAGCTACACCATAGAGTAGAATGCTAAGTGATAATTTTTGAAGGAATGGGTTGCATTATATAATTATTCATCAATCTCACTAATAATTGGCTTAGATAGATGCAAAATTAATGGGTGAGGGTTCACCCAGGCAACAGATGTCTATATAGTCTCCCAGTCTGCCTCACAAAACACTAACAGCACCCTAGTGGACAGTTATCAACATCTACCAATGCTTATTAAATGCTTGTTAAGATGGTTTCACAGAGTACTTAATGAGCCTCTCTGTGGAGACACTTGACAGTCACCATCTTAACCATGTGAGAAAAGGTTACATGACCAGAAATGGGTTAAGTCAACATTATGTGCCTTTGATGCTATGCACTGAGACGAACATACTGTGACATTCCTGTAACATATGTGGAATACATAAACCTCATGACCAAGCATCTGGTAACCTCAATATCTCCCTCCCTCTCTCTCCTCTCTCTCTCTCCCCCACCCCTTACTGAACCTGAAGCTCATCAATTTGGTTGGGTAATGAACCACAAGAATCCTCCAGTCTCCCCCTTGCAACTCACCCCAATGTTGGGGTTATAAATGTGCTCCATTGTTGGGGTACAAACGTGTGCTCCTGTGCCTGGGTTTATGTGGGTGTTGGGGAGATAGACTCAGGTCCTCAGGTCTGCACATCAGGCACTTTACTCACAAGGCCGTCTCCCCTCCCTGTTATTTAATATTCTCTAGAACACGTGTTACCTTTTAAAATTTGTACTGCTCTATTAGATAACGGAGTCAAAATCAGAATGGAAGCTCCTGCATGCAGAGAAGGAAAGTTCTTCATACTTGAATTACTCAAGCATTCAAAAGTAAAGAGGAATCCAAGGTAAGCCTTATGCCAACAGACAAACTCATAAAGACCTTCCAATGGAGCCTACAGTCTCCATGCATCCACTCCCTAGCACTGAAATTGGCAAATTTCAATGTGCGTCCTCACCTTATTTCTCTCTAGAAATATGTTCAAGTTCAAGACTATGTTTTCAAAGTTCTGCTTTTGTTTTTTATTTATGGGGGTGGGTAGATATTTGCATACACGTGCAAGTGTGTGCCAGAGACACAGGATCCCTGGGAGCCGGAGTTCTAGGGGTTTGGAGCTGCCCCGTGTGAATCCTGGGAACAGACCTGGGTGCTCTATAAGAGCAGTCAGTGTGTGTTCTTAACTGCTTAACCATCTCTTCAGCTCCATCAAGACTCTGTCTGACTTAGATTAGGAAGCCTTTTGTTTGCCTGCAGAGGAATGGGCATTGGCACCTATTCCTCTTTATAAACCTGGGGCTGTTTGTGTGTCTTTTACAGAAGGAAAACATGTGCAAAACTATTCAGTCATATTCATAATCAACAAAACTAATTGTTTTCCAATCCCAGGAAACAAGTTTGTTGTGCTTGTTGCTAAAGAACAGTTGTCCTCTGGCATCTCCATAGGACAGGATATTTAAGCATATAATACAGCATGGTTGGGTGACTGGGAATAGCAAAGTTTCTGCAGACACAGCATCATTTCACATGATTCCCCAATTCTTCTGGGACTGGAAGAGGTCATCCGTCAAAGAATTTAAACATTCCAAGCAAAGCAAGGCTGAATCAGTGTGGGAGAGGGCATCATTATCCCGCCTCCAGCCGACACAGACCTGTCCCACAGCAGGAGCAGCGTAGAGTCAGGTACCCAAAGCCTGGACACCTCCCTTGCAAAACCGATCTCACCTGAGAAGCACCAGGAACGCCAGGTACCAGAGACGCAAGCAGAAAATAAGCGCGTGTGCTTTTATGAGGCTTCTAAATGAAAAGATGTCCTAGGGTCGTTCCTGAACATTCCATCTCCAAGAAAGTGACGCCATCATCAGAGCGTTAAAATCATTGGAGTTAGATGTTTATAAATGTCACAGCCACAACCCTGGTTCCGCTTGAGCCATACATGATAGTCACATTAAAAATAGGAAATTATCCCTTCCTCCCCAGGGTAGTTGGACAAGACAAAGTGGGTTAGAAGGAGGGAAAAAAGAATGTTCAAAGTTGGGAAGATAGGAAAAGAGGGCAGAGAGGGATATATGGAAGGAGTTGAGGGTGAAGATGATCAGATTATCTGGTATGAAATTCTCAAAGGATTGATAAAAAATAGTATATAAAAGTGAAATGATCTCGCCATTATCATTCTTACAGCTGGGAGAAAATACTCCATGTGAGTAACTGCAATGACCCGCCAAAGCTCTTTTGTTTAGTCAATAAAGTTACTCCAGGAAGTTCAGACTTAAACTCAGGATATTAAAAGGGCGTTTGACCAAATCATCCCACAAACACTCGCTGTTTGTTCTGAACACTGTGTTGAACATTTTTCTTCCGGAAGAGACATATTTCAGGTGTGCACCAATAAGTATAGGTTAGACAGAAATACTTGATGCTACTATGAGAACAGGAAAGAAAGCTAACCCTTATAATATTTTCTAGCAATGTAAACAAGTAGGGGGAAAACTCTTCAAGTTGAAGAAACTGACTTTAAAAATAAAACAAAACAACAACAATAACAGCAACAATTAAAAACAAAAACAAAAACACAAACAAGCCATGCTTACAGCTCAGGCTGATCTTCAACTCAGTTTCCCACATGCTGGAATTATAGGCATGTGCTACAACACCTGGCTTATTACTTCTTACATTTGCTGTCTCAAAATAAAAAAAAAAAGAAGAAGAAGAAGAAGAAGGAGGAGGAGGAGGAGGAGGAGGAGGAGGAGGAGGAGGAGGAGGGAGGGCTGGAAACGTAGTTCAATGTTTAAGAGCACTTACTTCTCTGGAAAAACACCAGAGTTCAGTTCCCAGCTCCCATGTTAGGCAGCTCACAACCACCTATAACTCTAGCTCCAGAGATCTGATGCCCTCTTCTGGCCTCCAAGGCCAGTGCACTTATGTGCACTAACCCCACATATATACACATAATTAAAATAAATATAAATATTTAAGAAAGGAAAAGGAAGACAAGTGGAAAAACTATTGAAAAACTAGTTCCAAAAAAGTCCACAAAATACCTCATTTTAGATGACTGAATTTCAAGAGTGTTAATGGGGACATGTGTCAATGAGCCTATTTCTCAGGCATTGCCAGAGAACTGGTCTGTGTAGCTGTAATAAAGAGATCCATAAACATATTTCATCATTCTCTGTATTGTTGAGCCAACAACTGACCTAAACTATCCTGTAGCTAATCTGGTGCAATAGCATCACAGGGGTGTGTAGATCAAAACTAAATAATGTTCCAGAAACATTGAGTCATCCCCTCCCTAAAAATGGAAATATTTCATTACAGTTTATAGCTGCCATCCAGAACACATTATACTGGCTATTTATTGAATTTCAGTCTCCTTAGGTCATATTTATTTGACTATTTCTTGCAGTACAAGTAAGAATCCAAATGCACAACACCTCTGAGCATTCTTGCTTCTCAAAGATCACCTTTCAAAGTTAATTTCTAAGCCATCAAACTGTCAACTTTGAATTTCTCAGTCTAAAGATTTGTCCACTTCAGACACCTGCTGAACTGAATTCATTGCCTGAAGTCTGCTGGCAAATTTCTGAATATTTCTCTGCCCATCCTTCTCATCTATAAAATAAAGTAGCACTCACCATGCTTTCATATATAATGCTCTGAGGATAAGCAAAGTCCCCTAAAGAAAAATGCCATGCAGACTCAGGTGTGGTGGTGCACACTTCTAATCTTAGCACTTGTAAGTCTGAAGCAGGAGGGTCATGAGGCCAAGCCAAGCCTGAACTACACAGTAAAATCAAAAGAAAGAAAGGAAGGAGGGAGGGAAGGAGCAGAGACGAGGGTACCATTCAGATTCAGATAATATCTCCTGAGATATCTACTTTATGCTGTGTAGTCGCTTATGTATTTTGCTTATATCTCTCATTTAGTCTTCATAATGTTAGCAACACTCTTAAGATACAACAACACCAAGGGTCAGAAAACTTGGTTAACTTTTCTCCTCAGCTGGTACAACCAGCCATAGTCAAACCTAGGATTTAAATTCTAATTCACCTTTCTTTCCAAGCTTCTTGTTTTCATTTACAGCTTTGTATATCCAGGAGGCTGTCATCGTTGTAAGGTTTTTCCCACAGAACAAAAAGTCAAGCGATTACTAATAACCAGAAAACCAGCTGGGTCTGGACCAGGCTTCCTGCACAAGCTCAAGGTGCAGTGGCATTGTCAACTTTCTGGGGAGACAGATATAAGCTGGGAAGGCGAAAACTTGGCTTTCTTTCTGAAAGAAGCAAGGAAACTCCTGTCAACTTAAGATCAAAGAAGACTGGAGGGGCTGGGGAGATGGGTCCAGGGCTGGGGAGATGGGTCCAGGGCTGGGGAGACAGCTCCCTGGGTAAGGGCACTTGCTGAGCAAGCATGTAGACTGAATTTCAAACCCCAGCAACCACAAAAGCCAACCTTGGCTGTGTGAGCCTGTATCAGCAGCACTGTGAAGGAGCTGCCAGGCAGATGTCAGGGGCTCACTGGGTGCCAGCCTAACTCCAGGTTCAGTGACAGACTCTGTCTGAAGAGAACAAGGTGAAGAGTAATAGAGCAGGATACCTGAGATTTTCTTCTGGCCTACACGAGCACATGAGTGCACATGACAAACACACACATGCATGTACATCACACACTTTAAACACACACACACATACACATACATACACACACGAAAGAGGGGGGGAGAGAGAGGGAGAGGGAGAAGAAGAAAGGGACAGAGAGAGGGAGAGGGAGAAAGGGAGAGAGACTGGGGAGAGGAAGACGTTTAGAAGTGAGGGAACACTTGAATTCCCCAGATGTGTACACACATTCTGAGATAATATCCAGCAAGGGTGCAAGCTTATTGCCTACTAGAAAGTTCACAGCCCAACATCCTTCACAATGTATTTATAGCTGTCCCATGACTAAGAAGCCAACATTTGATCTGTCCTTTCCAAAATGGGTTTTTAAAAATTCAAAAGGAAAGAGAGCAGGAGCCCGGCGAACAGCATCTTCTGTGGCTGGTTGTACACAGCGCAGCCTTACAGAATACCTGAAAATTGGTACCAAAGGCTGACCAGGGATAATATCATTGTAACTACAATGATATTCTGAGGGTGGGAGCTTCAAGAAGGGGGAGTGGCTACTCCCTTGGACTTCTTGTCTCTTCTTGACCATAGCTGATATAGCTGATCTAGCTGATAAAGCTATTGGGGGAGAGAAAGTGACTTGGTGAGTGTATTTTCTCTGTAGCTATCTGATGTTTAAGCTTCTCGGAGTGCATGAAAATAAGTATCCAAAAGAACAAGCCAGGTACTCTAGTCCCTAGTTTTCTGGTGGCCTCAAGTACTTTTCAACTTCTGGAAGCCTATGAGAAATGGGAAGTGGAGGTTTTGTAGAAGAGTACCCAAAACACTACCTAATCACCCAGGCTAGAGGCACCATAAGAATACCACCCGTCACCCACAGTCTTTTATCCAAGTCTCCAAATCCAAAAAGTTCTGATCATCAGAAGTTCTTTTGTGGATCTCATTTGACAGCAAAGCCTGAGCTGACCTCAATTCTTCTAGTGATACTGTAAGGCCTGGATTTAAGGACGGTGTCACGGGGTGCTGCTTCAAGCCCCTGAGGGTGAGAAAACTACCAATATTACTGTATGTGCCAGGGCTACAGTGCTTACAGAGCATGATGAGCCTCTGACTTCCATCCCTAGGAGTGAAAAAAATACTACCAGTATTTATGTGAAATAAATTATTCATAAATTAAAAAATATTTTTGAGTTTCTAGAACAAGTTTCTGCAGAGATCTTGGGTAATGGGCTGTGGGGCTGTGTGTCGTAGTACATCGCTGCTGGAGCGGATCAGCAAAGAAGACACGGTGGGATATTCATAGGCTCAAACTCTGCCAGACCTCAGCAGAGGGAACCAACATCATGGCCAGCACCAGACCCAACAGTGGAACCCCGAGCATCTGCACTCAGGTATTTTATTGATTCAGAACTCCTTAGGTGTTCTACTGACACCATGTGCAGATCATAAGCAATCAAACATTCCCCTACAGAACTCCAACACTGGCAGAGAATACAAACACCAAGGCCTATGCATCCCTTTTTCCAGCAGTGCACAGGAAAAGGAATATTTCTTCCCAAGCACAAAAAACAAAATGAAGGGAAAATATTACTGCTTACATGTATGAATGATTGAAATAGCCAGGAGAAAGGTATTTTAAAGTAAATAACCAAGAACAGTAGCCTAAGAGGCAAGGCAAGGAAGAATCTATGCTCCACAGAGATGGTTTGCAGATCACAAATTATTGCTCTCTCTATTCTCAGTTTAAAAAAAAAAATCTGACTGGATTTTGATATCCAGGATCTGAGCCAAAAGATTTTACTTCTCCAGCATCTTTGCAGCCGAGTCATGTGATTCAATTCTGGTCAATGACATAGATGGGAGGTGGGGCTGGGCTCAGGTTAGAAGCAGATCCTTTGCCACCTTGTCCCTTCTGTAGTGAGGAAGCCTAGCAGCCAGTTTAGACCCGTGTTGTCAATAAACTGTCACTAGGATATGAGGCAAAAAGTTTTGAGCTGAGTCTCTGGAAGCATTGTAGCCACCAAATTTACTCTGAATTTTCTACTATTGATCTTCTTTTACATAAAAGAATAAACTTCCTGCATTTCTGATGTTATTGATATATTTAAATTTGATTCAAAACCTAACTGATTGAGGATTAGGGGCTAGTTCAGTCAGTAAAGGTCATGATACGGAAGCTTGAGGACCTGAGTTCAAATCTCCAGAACTCACCTAAAAGTCAAGCTTGGCTATGCATGCCTACAATTCCAGCTCTGGAAGGAGTGGTAGGCAGACCCCTGGGGCTTGCTGGCCAGCCAGCCTAGCTATAAAATACAAGCTCCAAGTTCAGTGAGAGACCCTACCACAAGGTGGAGAGTGACAGAGCAGGATACCAGACATCCTCCTCCAGCCACTGCACACATGAGCACTGGCATGCATGTGCATATGCAGCATGCACGCACGCGCGCGCGCACACACACACACACACACACACACACACTGCAGATACTGAAGTCCTGTCCCAGACTCACAGGATAAGAATATGCAGTGCAGTCCCTGATGTAGAAGCAACTTCAGAAGTTTGAGAAGCATGTGTATGAAATTTCTTTGAGGACAAACAGACTGTGGCCAGTACTGAAGAAAAAAAAAAAGAAAGTAGACAACCTCGGTGATTTGAATGACCTACTAAGGAGTGCTCCTATTACCTAGATTCCTGAAAAAAAAAAATGACACAGAAATATGACCTAATTTTGAAATCAGAGAGCAAAATTATTTTCAAATGACAAGTTTCATAAGTTCAAAGTGCAAAATAGAAACAGACTGTGGTGGTTTGAATAAGAATACTCCCCTATGTCGGGCAATAGGGGAAGCGCTGGGGAAGCAGAGGCAGGTGGGTCTCTGAGTTCCAAACCAGCCTGGTCTACAGAGTGGGTTCTCAGATAGCCAAGGCTACACCTAGAAACCCTGTCTCAAAAAGCCTCAAGGGGGAAAAAAAAGGATGCCCCCCCAATCTTGTATATTTGAATGCTTAGTCCCCAGAGAGTGGCACTATTTGGGAAGGATTAGGAGGTGTGGCCTTGTTGGGGGAAGTGCATCACTGTAGGTAGGCTTTGAGATTTTAAAATCCCACACCAGGCCCGGTGTCTCCTCTTCCTGCTACCTGCAGATCCAGATGCTGCACACTCAGCTACTTCTCCAGCACCATGTCTGGTTGCATGCTCCCTGCCATGAAGATAATGGACTAAACCTCTAAAACTGTAAGCAAGCCCCCAATTAAATGCTTTCTTTTGTAAGAGTTGTCTTGGTCATGGTGTCTCTTCTTAGCAATAGAACACTGACTAAGACATAGATATAACATTTTTACAAAAATTTTTAAAACTTAACTTTGGTGTTTTTATTTTTTATGTATAGATTTTTGCCTGCATGTATATCTGTCTACCACGGTGCCTGTGGAGGTCAGAAGGTGCTGGATGGTTGTGAGCTGCCTTGTGAATGCTGGGAATTGAACCTGGGTCATCTGGAAGAAGAGACGGTGCTCTTAAGCAGTGAGCCATCTCCCCAGTGCAGCTTTGGTATTTCTTTAAGACAATTCAAAAATGAAGGAGACGATTCCCACATGATGGGGAAAGTGTTGAAATCCAGAAATAAGCACCTTGGGCCATTCATTACATTAAGACTTTTTATTCTCATTTTTTAGTTACACCACCTACATATCTCCTTGGGAACCACTAATTCACTAAAACGTTCACTTACACCCCATTGCTTGACTGAAAATGCATTCACTTGGATCATTTAAAGCGAAACTTATTCTGCCAACGTGTATGTATTGATCGAGTAAGTTCTTCTCTACTTCACAAATCAATTCCCAGTTAATAGATTTGATTTTTTAAATGAACAGTTCTAATTGATAGAATTGATGCACAGTAAACCCCCTACATCTTAATTATACTTCTATATCAACATGACGATCATGTCTCTCACCACCTGCTTTGATAAGGGACATTCCCATCACCCCAGAAAGTTTCAAGGGAATGCTTTCTTGAGTATCCACACGCCGACCTATGACACAAAGGCAACCACTTCTACTGTGGGCTTCTTATTCTTCTATGGCTTGGAAATGGAGCTGAAAATACTGTTTGCTGCTTAAAGCTGATAGACTAGCATTAGAAACCATAAGTATCCCTGCTGCTCATGCTTGCTGAGTGTGCTTCAGTCCTGTCTGATGAGTGACAAGGAAGGAAGAAGGCGCTGAGCTTGGGTCACTTGGCCGTTCACAGGTGGTTACAAGTAGTCCAAACATAGACTATTATTTTGTGGCTTCTTGACCTGTATTCTTTAAATGGATGTTCTTTAGATGAGAAATAGTAACTTCCAGTGGCACTGTGCAATGGTTAATCACCAATGATGGAATTTAGAATTTAGGAGACACACAGCTCTGGACATGTCTGTGAGGGCATTTCCACAGAAGGTTTAACTGTGGAGGGAAGACCCACCCTGGATGTGTGCAGCAGCAACCCTGGGCTGGGGTCCAAGACTGACAGCTAGCTAAGCACCAGCTTTCATCTCTCTCTCTGTTTCTGGACTGTAGACACATGTGACCAGTGGCCTTATGCTCCTGTCGCCACGAGGAATTGTACTCTCAAACCATGAGCCAAAATAAACCCTTCCTTCCTTGGTTGCTTTTTGTCAGGTATTTTGGTTCAAGAATATGCAAAGTAACGAATTCATCCCTCTTTTCCATGCCAAAAAGAGAAAAGATCCGGACTGATTTGTAGTATATTAAAAAAAAAAAAAAAAAGGAAACCTATTTTTTTTAAATCCCAAACAAAAAAATACTTGAATTATGTTAGTTGGTTATTGGGGTTGAAGTTAACATTAGATAAACTATAGCTTCTTTTATCCTAGTCTAGTGCTTTTAAATTAACAACTTTGTCCAAAGAGATGCCTCTTGCCTCTTTTCTTTCTTAAAATCTGCTTATTCCATTAATTTTCAGTAGAGCGCTTGAGTCAATAATGGTAAATGACATTGTCCTTCTGCTATGGTTTGGATCTAAATGTCCCCCATCAGTTCATTTTTAACATATGTTCCCCAGCTAGTGGTAATTTGGGGAGGTGTGAAGTTGAGGTCTAGCTGGCAGAAGTAGATCACTAGGGCAATGCCTTTGAAGGTCACAGCCTTGTCATTATTTGGACATCACTTTCTGCTTCTCAGTCCACCGTAGTGGCAGCAGCCTCTATAACAAGCTCCTGTCTCCATGCTCTGGGCAGCTCTGCCATTAGTTATTCAGCCATGATGGACTGAAACCCTCTGAAACCCTGAGCCAAAGTCAATCTTCCTTCCTCTGACGTGTCTCTGTCAGGTATTATTGTCAGAGTAACACAGAGAGAACCACTGCACCTTCCAGAGGAGGATGAGAAAGGCACGTGGAGGTCCCAGCAGGTCTAGCACCCTGTAACTGTGGGAGATCAGCAGGATGCATGGGTCTAGTCACAAGCCTGAGCAGCACAACTCCGCAGTACAACAGCAAGACTGACAGCCAACAGGGCAACCCCTGGTTGGCCTTAACCAGCACTTCCCTGTCTTAGACACTTGTTTTTCTCTAACTACAGTCCACATGCACTGACAGCCGAGGTCAGAGCTCTGTTTGGGGGTGTGTCTCTGCATATCTGGGGGCCAGTTCTCTGATGAGGTTCACATAGTCATTTTTTTCCGCACAGGCCCTGCACTCTTCCCCCCAGCTGTGAAGGATCTGCTTCAGTTCTGCGACTTTCATCTTCCACAGGTCTACCGAGGCCAAGTCCAGTTTCTTCTCTAAATGCCAAAAAAAGAACACACGATTGAACAACAAAACAAAAATCTCATGAAATTCCTAGAAGGGCATATGGTGCTGACCCCATTCCCATTCAGTGTGAGACAATTCCCATTTCCATGGGAACCAAGACATAGCCAGTGAAAGTGTGATCATTACCAGTCAGCCCTCTACACCCTTGGGTTCTGCATCCTTGGATGCTACGAATCACAGACCAATGATATTCAGGGAGGGAAATACTGAATCTATGGTGAGCACATACAGAGGTTTTCTTGTCATAATTCCCTAAACAAAACAGTATAACAACTATTTGCCTATTTCCTGGCTGGCTAGATGGCTCAGTGGGTGAGGGCACTTGCTACCAAGACTGAGAACCTAAGTTTAGTTACCAGTGAGGCACACAATGTAAAGAGGGGACTGACTCTCACAAATTGTTCCTGACCTTCCCATATATGCTGTGATACATATGTACTTATATACATACACATACATAGGCACACACACAAAAAAAATGTAATGGAAACCCATTTTCATAGCATTTACATTGTATCACACAATGTAAATAATCCAGAGATGATTTATAGTGTAGAAGAGGGTGTGCCTGGATTCTATGCAAATGCTATGACATCTTATATCAGGAACTTGAACATCTGAGGATTTTGTTATCTTCAACTTCAACTGCATAAAGTTACTAGGACAACTTGCATTCCGACCATCAAAGGATTATGCAGGCTTCAAATTAAGGGCCTGGAAGCTTTGCCGAGTTCTCAAACCTTTACTCCTGAAACCAAATGCACTATAGTTTAATTGCTGCTCCAAAGGTTGAAAAGACAGAAGTTTATAAATAAAAAGCCAGCGTCTTTGGCATGGCCTTTGTCGTGGCTTGCTAAAAAACACAGGTCATACATAACTAACTAGCAACTTATAGTCCAGTTTTTAAGAGAAAATACATCTTTAATAAGGTATATGCACATTATAGAGTCTCCCATAATAGTGGAAAGAAATCGGAGCTGGAGACTTGTTCTGTGATTAAGAGCATGCAATGTTCTTGCAGAGGAACAAAGTTCAAGTCCCAGCATTCACATAGCGTAGCTCATAACCACCTATAACTCCAGCTCAGGGATCTGAAGATAAACTGAGGAGAATTTTTGAACTATTGATATATTCAGGGGAAGTGGTTGAAGGAGAAAAATAACTTCAAATAATTGTCAGCAGTTTCTTTGATATTTTTCTAGAAAAAAAAGGGCATCTGGAATTAAATTTAAAATGTGGAGTGCCATAATACTCTTAAGAGTACAAGAAAGAGGTCAATACAAAAATTAAAATTAGTTTATGACTTCCAAAGGGTCTCTAATGGCCAGTGTTCCCCATGTATAAATAAATAGCATTTTCCTTATAATATCTGATTCTTTTTCTGATATTTAAGGAGCCCTGTGAGGTAAATCCATTGCATGTACAAATCATCAAAAACGAATTTGTTGAAAGAAAGACTCCACATACAGTTGTCCTGTCTGCGAACATGTTTTGTATGGACTCAGGGCTTCCTGCCTCTACCCTACTTCTTTGAAGTCAATAAAAATATAATAACAGCCCTGAAAGTCAAGGCCTGTGCTTGGCAAACTAAGAACTAGGTTGTCTTCGTACCTTTCAATCTTAAGCCTGCTTCATGTTTGCTGTGTAGCTATGGTACATGCACACATTACACAGCCGGGGTGGGAAATGAGACCAAATAATTGAGAGTTAGATGCTAATTACTTACGTCATTTACAGTAATACCGTGTGTGTGGGTGGGAGTGAAACAACTTAGGAAAAAAGAGTCTGCCTTAGTAGAATCTCAGACGTTAAGGACTGCTGAGGGAAAAGTTCCCCAGCCTTAAATATACTGACTTCATCTATGCAAAAGGCTGGCCCAGATACAATCCTTCAGTATAAGAATAGATTTAACCATGCGAAATTAATAAGGCTAAGGATAGAGTTTTAAGTAGGACGTCACCTTCCTTTCCTTGCTGCTTATTTTAGGCACCTCTGATAAGCTATGCCATCATGGAAAACCTGATTTGCTGGGAATAACCCAGTTCCTAAAATTGAAAGCTGACAGAATGGTAAGTGCGCGTAGGATGAAAATGCAGTCGCATTACAACTTCAAAGCCCCACTGCCGCTGAACAGATGCAACTCATGTTTTCATACTTCACCGGGAGTAGCTCCTCGATTCATTTCCAGGAATTTTCCTTGCTACACATGGTTGACATCACCTTAGTAAATTAGGAATTTAAACTTCGGGCTGGCAGCTCCAACTCAATGCTGATTATCCGTTATTATCCAATACTTATTATCAGGTTATTATTAGTGTATTTTTCCCTTCTTTTATAGAAGCTCAGTGGACATAAAACACCATTCACCAGACCAGCGACCTATCAGTGCGTGGAGAATTCCTTCCTTCTAACGCTGACCTTTTAGATAACATGGCCCAGTGCTTCAGAGCTTGACCACACATGGAACAGATTGGGAAAGGCAGTTGCGGGTCTCGTACCATATTTCAGCTCACAAATCTGGCTGTCCATCTTCTTCAGCTTCTCACAAATCTTCACTGCAGGCATGTGCACACTCATGGGACGTGTGACTTCACTTAGGATCTTGGTGGCTGCATCTTTGGTGGCTCCTAGATAATAGCACTGAAAAGAGAATGTTAGGGGATACGGGGCTGGTGAGATGACTTCAGATGGTAAAGGGGCCCACCACCAAGACGGACAACCTACATTTGATTCCCTGAGACCCACAGGGTAGAAAGAGAAAAACGACTCCTATAAATCGTCCTCTGACCTCTCTGTGTACATACATACAAAAGAAATAAATTGAATACGATTAGAAGACTCTGTGTTCCTGACAATAATAAAGGCGAGCAAAACAGTATACAGAAGGGAGAAAGAGGTTAGCCTTGTCGCCTTAGTCCGGCTGTTACATTTTAGCTCTGGCTGGCTGAGGTACCAGGAGCCCAGTGACTCTAACCTCGTCACCATGCTAATTAGAAGCACCTGATCACCTGATGATTCACATGAGCCCGGTGAGAAGAGCTCACACTTGGTGTTTGCTCTGTCATGTGCTGCTCTCGGTTCTTGAAAGGGGTTAACTTACTTCTTACAGTGACCCCTCAGAGCAAGGGCTATTGTTATCCCCCGTGTTATATCCAAGACAGCAGAAGGTCGCCCAGCCCGAAAGTAAAAAAGACAGTATTATACAGTCCAGCATCCTGGCCGTCACATCCATCGGCATGTTCACTTTTCCATCACACTGCCTTTGCAGCTACCTGACTTCAAAGTTACATATAAAAATATAAAACCAGGGCTGGAGACATGGATCAGCAGTTGGGAGTTCATATTACTCTTCCAAGAGACTGGAGTTGGGTTCCCAACATCTACCCCACATCAGACAGCTCACAATCCCCTGTGACTCCAGCTAAGGGCATCCAAAACCCTCTTCTGGCCTCTGAAGGCATTTGCATTCACACACGCACAAACCCCTACACGGACTCACACACATATACATAATTAAAAGTAAAAATAAGTATTTACTTATGTATATACACATATAAAGTTTGATGAACAGATAAATGACAAGAGTTTTGCACCATGTCAGCCGGTGGTACATATTAACATGGCCACTTTAGGCAACAAAGAACTGGACTGGTATCGGAAAGTATAGCTCAGTGGTAAAACACATGCTTAGTGTGAACAAGGTTGTGGGTTTCATACCAAGATGGGGAAAAAGGGATTTGATCTAAAATTGTCTTTATTGATACAGAACACAAAATTGAAACAAGCCATACGTTAAGTTCAGGAAACACAATCTAAGGAAATACAAAAGCCTCAATCATCAAATGTAAATTATACTCTGAGATGGTTTATGGGTTTGACTAAAGTGTCATGGTAACAGATGAGAAAGCCAACACAGTCTTAGAACAGTCAGTTCTCATCAGAAACTCAGCTTTACAGTTCCATTTCATAAAGTGTAAAATTGCTTGCCTGTGATTCACCCAGAAAGGAAAACTGGATTACTCTCAATACAAATCCATAGTGTTTCCCAGAAGATTAACTTCTGCCTGCCGTCTACAAAGAGTGAGAAGAAGCAGACATGGAACTAGGAAGACACCAACTCCAAGCAGAAAGAGAAGCAGTTTTCTTGAAACACACAGAAAAAAATTAAATTTACCATACCAGGCGGTTTTCTTTTCCTTTGGCATCCAAGCAAAAGCTGACCAACTCTTTCTCTATGGCGTCCAAAGAAAAGTCTATTCCTCTGGTTAGCAAGGAGTTGTAGAATCGGTTTAAGAATTCTTTACATACTAGAAGGAAGAAACAGGTCTGTTACACGATCCCACCTCTACCATATCTTCTCTGACCCTGACCCACCCACCAAGTGAGAAAAATATAGGTCCGATTCAGGGCTGGAGAGGTGGCTGAGTGATTAAGAGCACTTGCTGCTCTTACAGACGGATGCAGGTTTGGTTCAAATTTACAAATGCACAATGAACTAGGGACATGTTGTACAAATGCATACATTCAGGCAACCACCATGTTAACATTTCTAAGGGGCTGATGTGTTGTTGGCTCTGATGCAAGCATTTCATGCATTTTAAGTCATTCAAGTTTCACAAAAAAACTATGGCATAGATATTTTACTCCCCTCTTTCTACAAATAGAGAAACTTAGCCAAAAAGACGTCACCTAACTTGCTGGGTAAGTAACAGAAAGGCTTGATCCTCAGTGATCTCTGTCCCGTTTCTCCCCTACAGTGAGAGGAAGAATGAATCTTTTCTTCTATAAGCTGTTGTTGTCAGAAATTTTGTTACAGCAAGGAGTGAAGTCGCTAATGCACATATTCTCTCTCCTGACCTTCTAGAAATCCTGTGGATGTATGTTGAACTATCTCTTTCCCATTTCCCATTTATTCTTTCATCTCTCAGTGATACGTTCTTGGCCATCTTTTTTTTTTTTTTTTTTCTTTTAGGTAAGAGTCTCATGTATCCTAGGCTGGCCCTCAAACTCTCTAGATAGCTGAACTTTTGATCCTCCTGCTCCATGTTCTAAGTGCTAGGATTACAGGCTGTCTGAGTTAGGGTTTCCGTTGCTATGAAGAGTCACCATGACCACGGCCAACTCTATTTATAAAGGAAACATTTAATTGGGGCTGGATTACAGTTCAGAGGTTTAGTCCATTATTGTCATGTCGAGAAACATAGAGACTACAGGCAGACATGGTGCTGGAGAGGTAGCTGAGAGTTCTGTGTCTAGATACCGTCCTTCCCATTCTGAATGGGAGTGTGATGCTGGGAAGCCATTCACAGCATGCAGGCAGCTTCACAGTCATAAGGTTAAATACCATACTCCACAGTGTACCATGTTGAAAAACCACAGTTCAGTCTTCCATAACTGGCCAAAGTTGTATCTCGTGCTGGTAGCCAAGTCACCCAGGTGGTTTTGAAGGCATGAAGGGGTTATGGAGAGCTGCTGAGGCTTGGCACTAGGAGAGGTTAGGAGAGGCCATTGGCAAAAGTGCAGCCTCGGGAGCAGTTGAAGGCCCAGATTGAAGGCGTCATGCAGTAAAGTTGAAGTTTGGCACCATGAAGAGAGCCCAGGAGAGGCTGTTGGTGAAAATATACCCCAGTTGCAGCAAGGGACCCCAGTGTTCTGAAGAGGCCAGTACCATAGGACGACCATCATGAGTAGCAGCAACAGTGGAGGAGAGCCTGTAACTATACTCAACTGTGAGCAGCTCAGCAAGGAAGAGATGAAGGCATATATCATAGATGTAAACTCTGCAGACCTCACCAGAGACACCACGGCAACTGCCAATCTGGACAGTGGAACCCTGAGAGTCTGAGCTCAGGTGTTTAATTGATTCAGAACTCTTCACGTACAGATCTTAAACTATCAAACATTCCCTCACAGAAATCCAATACCTGCAGACAATACACAATGCCAAGGCCTCTGCATCCCTTTTTCTAACAGTACACAAAAACAATTATTTTAAACGCATCTAAAAATAAACTTCCACAACAATTCCCCTTTTCTGTATAAAAAAATGTTCTACCTTTACAACACAACTTAACACAACACCAGCAAAACTATTTACGAGAGGAACAATTATGAGGCTTCTAATGCACATGACCAAATGATACCAAATATCTATCAAGCTTTTCATAATGTCTTTGGACAACAGAAAAACATCAATGCCCAATTATCTAGAATTCACTCATGATCTTCTGGGCTCCTCCAAAAGGCTTGGATCACTTCTCTGCTCTGCCCTCTGCAGCACACACAGCTTGTCCTCCAGGTTCAGGTTGACTTTCACTCTACTGCTGCTGCTGTCCTTGGTGGTCATCCCATGGTACTGGCATCTCAAAAACTGCTGGGGTCCCTTGCTGCAACTGGGCTGCACTTTCACCAACAGCCTCTCATAGGCTCTCTTCAAGGTATCAAGCCTCAACTTCTCTGTTTACCCCTTCAATCTGGGCCTTCAATTGCCACTGAAGCTGTACCTTTACCAATGGCCACTCCTGGGCTCTCTTCATGGTGCCAAGCTTCAATTTCTTTGCATGACCTCTTCATCTGGGCCTTCAATTACTACTAACCTTGCACTTTTACCAATGGCCTCTCCTAATGCCAAGCCTCAGCAGCTCTCCATGACACCTTCATGCCTTCAAAACCAGTAACATCTGGGTGACTCTTACAGTACCAAGTTCGGCTACCAGCACAAGATACAAACTTGGCTAGTTCTGGAAGACAGCTTCTGTGTGCTGACCCGGAGGAAACACTTTCCAGATTTTAAGATAGAGTCTGGTTTGCAGGAAAAATAAGTGGTCTCTTTGTGTGCAGTAAAGGTCCCCTAGTGTGTGGAGTTCTCATCACCACCAGCAGTATCTGGTTTGCTTGTCTTTCTCTTGGTCAGGTTTGCAGGAAAAAAAAATCTGGTCAGTTTAACTAAGAGGCTTTTTGTTTCTAAGGCTAGGCTTCTACACAGCAGAGGGTCCTGGGTCTGTGGGAAGAATTCCAGGTTGAAACAGTCTGGCAATTTGACATTCTTTCTCACCACCACTATGGGGAAACATACATCCTTCTTCACAGACCTCAAACACAAGACCGACTTGGGCTTCATGCACACAAAAAGTCATCAACAAACTCAGTTTATACAATAGTACACTCTGGTTTCCCTTTCAGGTGCCCTGGCTGCCGCCAATGGCAGGAGGGAGTATCAGCTCCACGATAAGGAAAAGCCACTGAAACCTTGCTTCTTTTCTATACACTGTTTTAACCATGAAAATTCATTTAAAACATTTATCTGAAACATGGCTCTTACATAGGAGCTTCTTCCTCATTTACAACTCTCTGTTATAGAGCTTTTCTTTTAGTAATACCTTAATCTCTGTCCTTTGGAACTGCTTTGAGCATACTTTACTGGACTCTATGAGGTCTGGAGTTTCTTTCTCTTCTTCCTTGTCTCCACTTGATGTCAGTGTCCCACAATGGTACACCACTTCTAATAATTAGGTACTGTGTGGGCTCACCAAGAAGGATAAGGAGGTGTATTTCATAACTGCAAACCCTGCCAGACCTCAGCAGAGGAAACCATGGCAAGTGGTTCTCTGCACCTGAACTCAGATGCTTGGGGTCCACGTCCAGTACGGCACTAGCAAAGATAGTGGTTCCCTCTGCTGAGTGAGGCCTGGCAGGGTTTGCACACATGAATATGCCTCCTTGTTGTCCTTACTGAGCCACCACAGCAACATATTACTACACCTGGGAGTCAGAGGCAGGCAGATCTCTGTGAGTTCAAAGCCAGCTTGCTCTGCATATGAGTTCCAGGCCACCCAGGACTACATAGCTCTTTTCAAACCCTGTTTAGAAAGAAAGAAAGGAAGGGGAAGGAGGAAGGGAGGAAGGAAGGAAGGGAAAGGAAAGGAAAGGAAAGGAAAGGAAAAGGAAAGGAAAGGAAAGGAAAGGAAAAGGAAAGGAAAAGGAAAGGAAAAGGAAAAGGAAAAGGAAGGAAGGAAAGCAGAAAGCAAGCAAGCCATGCCAGGTGATTAGAAAGTCATGAAGAAATCTCAACGCTTGCAGTGACCGAAGCAAAGACAAGAGAAACAGCAGTGTCAAGGCCATGAAGCCAAGAGGTTTCTGAAAGAAAGAATTCTAACAATTGTGGCACACATCACAGAGTAACCCAAGTTCAATCCTTGAACTCACATGATGACCTAAGAACTAGTAGCTTACGGTTCCTGGCTTGTGTTTCTTGGTGTGATATCAAACGGTTACATCCCTTTTATTTGTGCTGCAGGGTTTTCTTTGTTTATTAAGACTGTTTCATGCATCAATCTCTAATGATTTCAAGATCATTTAAGTTCCATAATAAAACCCTGTTACTGGTTTTTACAGCGATCTGGAAATAGTTGTTTTCTCAGAAAACCTCTAATTATCTAAGCACAGGACTCATAAACTGAACTATCTACAGGGACCACATAAATCAAATGAATAAGAAAGGTAATTTGCAAATCTACCCAAACCAGAACACATCAATAGGTCAAAAGTGGCCCATGACCATATATTTTACCACCACTATATTTTATGAAATATAATACAGTATTTTAAACTGATGGGAAATTAAGTGTATAATAAATAATAAGAAGGTCTCAAAAGGGCTGATGGTTTAGTGGGTAAAGGAGCCGGCTGCCAAGTCTGATGACCTGAGTTCGAGTCCCAGGACACACGTGGTGAAAGGAGAGAATTGATTCTGTTGTCTGACCTCTGCACATGCACTGCCATGCTTGTGTTAGACACACAACAAAATAAAACAAAAAGGCTAACAAGCAGTAACAGAACCAGATATAGAACCTAGTTCTTGATCCATGATAATTCCTGCCTCTGTTAGCATGCAGCCCTAGGTTAGCCAGACATGCAAGCTAATAATCACAACAGGCTGTAGTAAAGTTAGAAAGGTGACAGGCTTTTCAATTAATCCAGACACCCTGTCTCTTCTGAAATGTTTCCAGACCAAAATGACAAAAACCATTAATTATGGATGGATCATCAAATCGACAGTACACGCCTCACAAATGAAGCTTAAATGTGTTAGGAAACATGAGATCTTTAAAAAAAGTATTATGTGAATTTATTTACTTATTTATCTATTTATTTTGTGAGTCGACACACAATAGCTATGTGTGGAGGTCAGAGGACTAGTTGCAGGAGACTTTTTTCCTTCCATCTTGTGGGTCTGGGGTCCAAACAGATTTTCAGGCTTGGGAGCAATCACCTTTAGCTGCTGAGCCATCTGCTTGCCCAGATGAGACCTTTAACCGACATTATAAAAGTAAAATCAGTATCTTTACCTACAGAGTTTTAAAATAGCACCTAGCTATTTTAAATTTCTAGAGAAGGTTTGGTAATTGCCAATAGAAAGATGGACTCCAATTACTAAGACTTTATGTACAATAAGACTACATACTCAACCATTCACTCAACGTGAATCTTGGGAGCCTACATTTCCTGTTTAGTGCATCCATTCTCAAGATCAGAAGACACATGTAAACTATTTCAATAAAGCAAAGAGATAAGTAATACAGTAGTCCCAAACGAAAGGCCTAGCAAAACTCTCATCTCGGCTCTGGATAACAGTCCGCTAAAAAGTACACTGATTTTGTAAAACCTAGCTAGAACAATCTCAAAGCTAGGGTGGGGTTGGTGGAGTGAATGAAGATGTCCTAATTGCCAAGTCCACAGAAAAAAGAGGTGTCTTTCTATTTTATCTTCCTCTTCTCGAAGAACTAATGTGCTCCTTTATAAAGCAACTTCTGTCTAAAAAGTCCTAACCGACGTTAGCTTTGCCTTTGATTTCAGCAACCCTATCATTTTGTCATGTTTCATTTTCCTTCTGGGAGTGACAAATTAGTGTGAACCTCAAAACATGTCTTCTACGCAGAGAGAGGCAAGTGCCCCCAGTTAGAAGCAACAAAATCAAGCTGGCACAAAATTTAATACAAATCCTAACTCATTCCTTTTCCTGCTCCAACTTAATATTGACAGCAAAAACAGAACATATCCTCAAGTGTCATTGGGCCCAAATCAAGCTTTTGCTTAGGCTGGAAAAGGTGGCGGGGGTGGAGGGGGCGGATTATGGACTGGGCAGCATTTCTTGGGTGAGGTGTTATTTACAGCCTGGGCCGGGAGAAGCTGCTAAGGTAACAGTAGGCTGAACGCGGTGTCGCCTCCATGCAAGCAGGTCACACACCGCTCACCTTCACAGTCAGCCCCCGGCCGCATACCGGCCTCCAGGCCCTGAACCATCACCGGGTTCGAGATCCAAAGCCCGGCGCAAAAGGTCACGAGGGCAGCTGCGGTGCTGCACCGCATGCTGAACCTGGGACGGGGAACTGCACGTACCACCGGAGTTGCAGAAGTTTACCTCTGGAGTCCGGTAAGAGGTAGGAAACAAGTGACGTAATTCCCCTAGGAGTTCCCATTGGCTCTCAGGAACCAAGGAGAGGGCGGAGCAAAGCAGCCTCTTCCGGTCCTTTTCTGCTTGCGCGTGCGCATTACGGCATACACGCGGGGCTTCTGAGGCGCGCGGAGTGATGCGCTAAAACTATTGGCTAACCGCTGTGAAGGAAGGCTCGAGCTTTATGCTAATTGGCTGTGATTCCGGAGGCAGGCGCAGCCGACCGGACGCAGTAGGCGGGCGGGAACGTGGAGTCTCCGCAGTGCCTGCTGGGCTTGTTCGGAGGAGGCTCGGTGTGGCTGCCGAAGGGCTCCCTCGTTGAGCCGCCGTGGTCTCCGCCGCCTCATGGCGGCGATCGGCGTGCACCTGGGCTGCACATCGGCCTGTGTGGCTGTCTACAAGGTGAGTCTGGGAAGCTGGCTCTGGGTTCCGTGGCGGCCACCCCGTTCTCTGGGCTCCGGGTCATCGGCCCAGGAACCTTGCGTGCAAGCTAGAGGCGATGTTGCGGGTTCTCCTCCTCATCCTACATGGCCTCTTGGCCAAGCCCGCTGCGCCCCGGATCGCGTAGAGGGTGGATGAGGAAGGAATCTCGGACGATTCAGAATGTCCTGCTGGGACTTCGGAGGTGCTGTCTCTCTGGAGGAGTTCCAGGGGTGAAAAGGCCACGGGATAGCCAGAGGTGTCTCCCGGACCTCAAGCCTGCAGGGTGCACTTAGGAGACCGCGGCTATAGGAAGCTCAGAAGGTTTCAGAAGACGTCAGGGCCCCGGGTGGAGTCTCTGGGGCGGGGGAGCATCGTTCTTATAAAGATACCTAGAATAAGCCTGGATGTCAGGACCCCCTGGATGCTGGAGAAGTCTTAGTGACAATTGACTGCATATGCCCCAGGGGGTCACGGTGACGTCACGAACTCGGGATTCCCGGAGGTGGGCGGTCTTTGGAATTTCTGGGCAACTAGATGTGCTGTGGAATTGCAACCAGGAGAAAGGAAAGCTACCTGGTTAAGAATTGACAGTGCTGTACACACTTGATGATTCAGGAACTGAGAACTTGACAAGGAGCTGTGGCTTTTCTTTTTTTTTTCCCTGAATATCGAGGCAAGAGGAACAATGACCAGGAATTTACCCACTGCTAACTCGGCTTGAAAGGTTGTGTGATTTACAAGGAAAGCCCCAAGAGATTAGCTAGTGTATTTGTAGGAAAGCAGGGGGAAAAGGTGTATTTGTGGGAAAGTAACCATGCTTGCTATTTGCTATTTCTGTTTGATCCAGTTTACTGTGCAGAGCTAACCTGGAAAAAAATGCATGGAATTGAAGGCTTTTTTGTTGTTGTTGTTGTTGTTGTTGTTTTAAGTCTAAGAAACTAACAGTGGCAGTAAAAAGATGGATATATAGGTTTCTCTTTCCACATAGATGGCAAGGCAAAAATGGCAAAGTAACCTGCAGATATATCCAATGAGACTGTGTATCCCAGTGTGAAAGAACTAACTCTTGCATGTCTTTCTTCAGGATGGCCGGGCCGATGTCGTTGCAAACGATGCAGGTGACAGGGTCACACCAGCCATCGTTGCTTACTCAGAAAATGAACAGGTACTCTCCGTTACCCTCACTGTTGTACTTGAAAATAATGAGAAACCACATGCATTGTAGTTAATATGCTGTTCTTTTTCAGGTGGTTGGGCTGGCAGCAAAACAAAGTAGAATAAGAAATATTTCAAGCACAGTAGTGAAAGTCAAGCAGATCCTTGGCAGAAGGTATGAAATAAAGTACTTTAAGATGTGGTAGCCAAATACATACTTACATAAGCACATGTAAATATGTATGTGTGCGTGTGTATATATGTATATTATGCTTTATAAGTTCTAGGCATAATGCAAAATGAAACTAGAGACATTACAGTTTATTTGATGACAGTCATTTTAGGGAGTACCCTAATTCGCTTCTTGCTGACAGGTCTGATTGTATTGATGAATGCCAACATTCATTTACTTTTGGTCATTTGTGTCATTCAGAAGCGATATTTTGGGCTTTTTGCATTTTACGTCCTTTAGAACTTAGTGAACTTGAGTAATTATGTTAAAGTTTGAAGAGCTCTCTGCATCGTGATGGAGGTTTTCAAAATCTCTTATAATTGGTCATAATTTATGTAGCTGCTATTGATTTTCCTCTTTAGGGCCCTTCGTGACACTTTCTGGGAACTGACTTTTCCAATTGGTTCACAAATATCATTAGAGAAGCAGCTTAATTAATATCCGAAGAAGCAGGTCAATCATCTGTTGTGACTTTAATTAGATTACAGAGGCTTGCCTCCCCAGACTTCTGTCTCCTCAAATTATAGATTATCATAGTAATTAGGGCCTTGTCATTTTCTCTGGAGTGGTAGTACTTGATAGAGTATTTCACATAGAGCTTTCACATCTGTGATTTAATTGAGTCCTCTCAACATCACCATAAAAATTGGTAAGGTGGGTATGATCCTTTGCTATTTACAGATGAGGAAGTCACAGGAGTTTGTGACTTTTCTAAATTAAAGAGGTAAATTAGGAAAGTCTGAAATCAGGTCTCCTGATCCTCAGCTTCATCCTGACTTTTCTGCTTCATTGAATAAGAATCTAAATATTAGATATTTCCTTGTGTTGATTTTTAAGATTTGGATATTGTTAATTAAATTCAGTTCTTCATTTACATATATACATTTATTTTACTAGCTCTTGCCTGTATTTAGTACACTGAACTTGATATCACAGTGTTTAAGGACAAATTCAGATTTTTTTTGTGTGATGATTATACTCCCAGATCCTGTAACTTTAGTAGTTATTACTAAGCATATTAAAATGTACTGCTAAGCATATTAAAAATAAATTGGCATCAAATGTTTTTGAGTCATAAATGGGGAGAGGCTATAGATCTTGAAGCCAGAGTCATGGTGGAGGCAGTACTTTTTTAAGTTACCTTCCCCCTTTGGAGATAATTCTAGTTTCATGTGAAAGAAAACAAAGCCAACCACTATATTATTAGGTTAAACCCCACCCCAACTGGTACCATCCTGCAAGATTGTAGTTGAGTATCACAACCGAGAACCTATTTCTATATCTATCCCCTGGAAGCCAGTGATTTGTTTCCTTTATGGTGCCATCTAGGGATGGTTAATTATATGACCATCATTTACCATATTATGTACTAAGCTTTGTATCAGCAGACCAGCTTAAGCTCACTTTTCTGGCCTTGAAAGTTAAATCTTTTTAGCAAGAATGCACTAGTGAGTCAGTTGGGTAACACATAGACACACCACAATAAATGAACCAGTCAGTAAAAGGCGACTTCTGTTCTGACGTACCACTAGACCACAGTCCTGCTAGTACTTCTGTAGACTTAGTTGCCTCGTGCTCGGGTTATTTTCCTCCTCAGCCTCACTGCTTAGCCAGACCATGGTCATTTTTATAAAGCACAGTTATATCAGGCCTCAGCCTTGGGTGCATTTAGCCCTTTGTAGAAGAGCCAATCCTTTCTCTACACCAAGCCAATAAGCCCATGGTCCAGTGCTTCCTATGGGCGGATAAACTCCCAGTCTTGGCCATATGCCCTTGTGACCTACACACAGGTCTTATCTTGCTACCAAAATGATCCTTACACCTTCCCTATAACTCTCATTCCCCTGTGGCCTTCCAGCCAGAAGTGTGGTCCTCAGACCTGACTTCTCAGCAATTAGCCCTGAGAGGAAAGAACCGGCTGGCTCCTGGAAATATGCTGAGAGCACACAGAGCTTCCCCACAGCTTCAAAATTGTACCCTGCTGCCCAGGAGCTTGCTTCAGTAGCCCTCCTTCCCAGCCCGCTATGGCCACCACCAATAGCAGTGCGGGCATCCGTTGGTCCAGACAGGAGACACGAACTCTTCTCTCCATACTAGGCGAGGCGGAGTACATCCAGCGCCTCCAGACCGTGCATCACAATGCAGATGTCTATCAGGCTGTGTCTAAGCGGATGCAGCAGGAAGGCTTCCGCCGCACCGAACGCCAGTGCCGCTCCAAGTTTAAAGTGCTGAAGGCATTGTACTTAAAGGCCCATGTCGCCCATGCCACAAGTGTGGGGGATCCACCTCACTGTCCGTTTTACGATACGTTGGATCAGCTTCTTCGAAATCAGATAGTGACTGACCCAGACAACTTAATGGAGGCCTCTGCTTGGGCCAAGCACTGTGATCAGAATTTAGTGTCCTCTGACACCGCAAGGGAAGAGGGAACCAGCATGTGGAAAGCGGAAAGGACTCAGGCAGCTGGCCATCAGTGTATTTTGCAAACAATTAAGGAATCAGATGAGGATTGTCAGCTGAGAATCAGTGACCAGATTGGAGAAGCCAGTGACCTAGAGGACTCCTGGGATGGATCCTCAGGTGCAGGTAACTCCCAAGCATGAGAGGGACTGGGTCTCAGGGTCACTTGGTCCCAAATAATGGAAAAGTTTGGATAGCACCTTGTTGAGCATAACTCTGATTTTTGTCTCATTGCACCCCCTTTTTAAAGAACTCCCAAGTTTTTAGCTATGACCCTAGGCAAACTCTTTACTCGTAAAGACATGCTCTTTCAAAGCATACTAGTTTGGACATTATTTGCACATGCCAGGCAAGTGCTCCGCCACTGAATGAAATGTCCAGCCTAGGGCATTATTTTTAATGGGTACTTAGGAAGACATGGGGGAAAGAGTGGGTTGGATAACCATAGGGAAAGGGTCTTGGGGAACACACAGGGCCAGTTTTATAGATGATTAAAGAAGCCAAAATATCCACATTACAGAATCATTTCCTTTTATTTCCTTGTGGAAAGAAGCCTTCCTAAGAACTGCCCCACTTACGTAACTGTCTCAACTCTGTTGCTGGCTGCAAGCATTCCCTTAGCAGGAATGTCCTTTTTGCAACACTGTGGCTTTGTTTTTCAGGGTGCTCTCAAGGGACCCCCAGCTACATCAGCTCCCACCACCTTTTCAGAGGTGCACTTGCTCCCTGTCAAAGCAGCCCCATGACCAGACTGGGAGTGTCGAGGGAACCCAGTCCCTGCGCCAGCACCAGCCGAAACCCTCTTGGGGCAGCCTCCACACCACCGCCTCCAGGCTCCTCTTCCAGAGTTGCCTTTGTCTCTGGCCGGGATAGACCTCTAACCAGTGAGCCCCCTCCACGGTGGGCAAGGCGAAGGAGGCGCTCAGTGGCCAGGACCATTGCAGCCGAGTTGGCAGAAAACAGGAGGTTGGCACAAGAACTCTCCAAGCGAGAGGAGGAGAAACTGGACAGGCTGATTGCTATTGGTGAGGAGGCCAGTGCACAGCAAGACACTGCTAATGAGCTGCGCAGGGACACCGTCATCGCTGTGAGACGCTTGGCGACAGCGGTGGAAGAAGCCACTGGTGCTTTTCAGCTAGGGCTTGAGAAGTTGCTTCAGAGGTTGATTTCAGATACCGAAAGCTGATCGAATGGATGTATGTCCCAAACCGGTACACGTCCACTTTTAACAACTACCTTATCAAACCCTGGCTCCTTTTCTGCATCTTCAGAAAAAAAGAATAGATGAGCAGTTAGTACTCAGAACAGTAGGGAGTTCCTTTTCCTAAGATTCTCCATTAATGGAAAGGAATTGAGGAGTGGAAGGGTGCCCTAGTAGCAACCAGGAGGACCCAGATCCGTGAGCTAGCTTGTCCTGGCTCCCTCACAAGCGTGAGGCAGTTTTCTTTACCTCTCCAGCAGTCTCCTCATCGTAAAGGGAAATCAGTAGCCATCCGTGCCCTGCCTACCTCACAGGGTTGTTGTGAGGGTCAAGTGGCTTATAGATGCGAAAGGGTTTTAAAGTCTGAAAGCGCGGTACACACGGAAGTTATTAAGGCATTGGCCCTTGGCTAAGGCGAAGCCGGGGTAAAGCATTTGTTTACAACATAGGCAGGATTAGTGGAGTCCCATGCTTGAATCTTTATCAGTTTGATTTGTCTGCTTCTTAGATTGAGACCTTAAATCCGTTAAATCTCTGTATCTCACTAGTCTTGGCTCAATTGATTTGTGTCTTTGTTATATTTTCACTGCTCTGTCTTTGACACATACCTACTAGTAAGTACTCCTCTTAGTCAAACCAGCCTTAGTCAAACCGTCCTTCATTTTTGCAGCTCCTGGTCTTAGGAGCTAATTGAGCACTGTGAGGTAACCATTTCATATTGGTAGACTTCGATATGGTAAAATAGTGACTATTTTATAAAGTAGAAAGTATAAGTAAATTCTTTGCATTTCGTGTTATTTGTGCCCCTTTAGATGCATAAACTGTATGTTTACATTGTGGTTGCCATTTGAACATGGAACATAGGTTATATCTGTTTCCAATCTGCCTGTGACCAATTGCATTTGCTGGGATTTCGTTTGGATCCTAATATGTTATTGAGTTGGCAAGTCTAAATCCAGAGTAATATTTTTTTCATGTGATGTAAATAAGAGTTCATGGTATTAATGAGTGTGGTGGAAGAGAGCAGCTCTGTTTGCCCTTTAGCTTTAAGAACACTGGAAAGTGGTAGAGACCTCTCCCTAGAGATAGCTCTCTCTGGGCACAAGCCCTCAACAAGTGCACTCCCTCACCCAGGCATGCATCCCTGAGGGGAGGTGTTGATGATGAACAGCACTTCCAGAGGAGGTTACTGCCTTCACTGAACTGATTCTTAGTGGGTCTTGAGGACTTTAGAAAACACAGGTAAGAATCTTGGAGATATAAAATGCCCTCCTATAATTAGGGAGCTTGGGTGGAAATGAGCAGGTATATTGAGAGGTTTGGGGGTGTGTGTGTATGTGTGCGTGTGTCGGGGTGCTTTGCAGTCAGGTGCTTAAATGGAAGCTGGAAATGTAAATTAGTAAAGAAAAGGCGAAAACAATGGTGGGGCCCCTGGGAACCATGAACAGGTGGCAAAGAGCAGGCTGCTGTTAGACTTAGCACTGTCCAGGAGAGCAGTGTGTGTGGCCAAATACACTGGAGTCTGGTTAGAACTGGATTCCAGAACTGGATTTCAGTTCTGTCACGTTTGTTTCCATCAGGTGAACTGTGTATCCTTTCTGTGCCTCAGTTTCCTTTTTCTATAAGTTGAGGAATTGCTACTAGATAATTTTATACTATCAATTCTCAAATTTTAAATAACATGGTAAAGGTAAAAATGGAGATTAGCTTATTTATAGTGTTTTCAGTCAGCAGCTATTACTGTATGCTTGAAATACTGTTTACAACTAATTAAGGGCACCCTCTGTGGTATTGATGTTTATTAATATACGGGTGAAAGGTTTAAGCACCATAGTGGATATCCATAGATTCTTTTATTTCAAGAAAGACATTGAAATGGATATGTAAATGTACATTGTCTCTTGTTTTAGGCCATGACGTGGAAAGATGCTTATTTGTTGTAACCAAATAAAGCTAATGTAGATAGTAAGTCTTCTGGAAAAAACACAGAAGTGCTTTAAGGGGAGTTAGACCCGTGCCACATAAATGTAATGGCGGTGGAGTATATAGATGGGGATTCATTTGTTATGGGAGAGATGTTAAGGAACAGAAGGGGAATTAAATCAGATGTAATGTAATGAAAACCCTTTAGCAGAGTAACCAAAATAAGGGAATAAAACTCGAGGTCCTGAGGAGTCAACAAGAAGAGTTGCAAAATACTAAAGGAGACACTGCAGTGGTAAGACATGCAAGGAAGTAGGCTGGAGATCCCACCTGAGCTTCAGGCTTCCCATTCTCTCCTCCAACAAGCCTTTCACCATCTGTAACTGGTTCCTCATCTAAAGTGGGAACTAGCAGTTGTCCGTCCTACCTACCTCACAGGGGTGTTGTGAGGACCCAGCTCACAGACGAATGTACAGTTAGAGGTCCAGGCACTGGGATGGGGATGTAACAGGGATGGGGAACGAGATCCCATAACCCTGGTGTTGCCAAGCCCAGGGGCCCTGATATTGTAAGAGCACCTCACCCCACCCCAGGAGAAAGTGGGCATGGCACTGCTGTAAAAGGCCGTGATGCAATAGTAGGATCAACACTTCCTAAAGGCCAAAATGTGAATGAGGTGCTGTGTGCACCAGCCTTCCACCGCCTTTGTCCTTCTGTTACATAACGTAGTCCTGGTGTGGACAAATAAAAAGTTTTGACTTGTGTGTAGTTGTGGGTCTGTCTGCTACTTTCTTTCTGATGATAAACTGATCGTTTGTCATCTCCATCCTGCTTTCTGTGTAACTGTTTGTGAGTCTCCAGTGTCGTTCGTGTATGTATAGCCCCCGAGCTGCATGTGTAGCCTGTCCGCAGATGAAAGAGGTCCTCCTTGCATGAATTTGTAAGAGCTCTGTCGATTCCATAAACACCTTTCTTGAAAATGACCCTGTGTTATTGGTTGATAACTTATCACCCCACACGGTAAATGCTCCCGGCCAACTTAAATTCTGTTCTGAACACTTGGGAATCATGCAGAACTTAAAACACTGGTACAAAATCCCACTATAGGGACACTTCATCTTTCCCTACCCTCAAAATATCTGGGATGAGGTCCATATGGTTTCGAAAACAGGAGGGCCAGGCAGTTTTCATGAAAAGAATACTCTACTCTGTAGATCTGGTTGCTGGCCAGTTACATCATTAATTAGCTGTGACATTTGGGCAAGCTTCTTACCTCTGGCCTCTCCTAATTAATTCACAATTTTTAAGTGATAGAAGAAAGGTAAGATGAACCTGCATGTGATCCCAGAGTTCTAAACCAAATTAGCCTATTTTAAACCCTTTTTGTCCCCTCCGATGGCAGAGGTTAAGGTTCTCAAATCAGCCCTGACCCACCGTTGACCACTATTAATTTTCAGCTCTTATTAAACTTTTAAGAGTGGTTTCTGTAAAGAATAGCCACAGCTCCTTAGAAGTCTACTAGGAAGGGTGCAGACTATTTTCGTTTTAATGTCTACATGAAATTAAGCCAAAGATCAGAGTTCTCGTCTGTCTTTGAGAAACAGGAGTAGTCATTTACAGTGTTAGTAGGAGGCTGCTGAAGAGTAGCGGGGGTCAAGTCCTGGCTCTGTCCCTAATAACCTGTAAGTAACTACCCCTCCCTGAGCATGTCTCTAAAACAATGCACACCTAACCTGTCCCAGTTGGTATGGTATTATGAGGCCTGCCTGCACGGGCAGTAAGTTTGAAAATAGTGTCAACTGCATACATTGGTATTAGCATCTTAGCGACATACCTATTTTTTCATTTCATAGATACAGAAATTTGGCGTTTTATATGGGGCATTAATCTATTATGTTTATTTGTGTATGCACACCAGAGTACAACTTTCCACGTACAACATCCATACTTTTGCTCAATTATTTTGGTTTTGGGTGCTGATTTTCGTGTGTAGAAACTAAGCAACAAGCGTGGGGTTAGTTCTTCACCACAGTTTACAGTCTTACCTCCTTTTGTCCTTCGCATCTCAGTGGTCAGGTCTTCAGGATCAGAGGTGTAAAAGTGTCAGGTATAAGATCACTAACAGTACTAAAAGTCATTCAGAATGTATGGCACAGTCCGAACAAGAACTAATTACTTTCAAATGCAAAGAATAACAGTTGTAGCTATTGTAAATCCTCCACTAATGTTAAGCCTCTGTGTTATTATTGCGCAGTTTAATAATTTTGTTGATGTGTTTTTTTATTTATTCAGTGGTGTGAAAAGTACAGACTTCTTTAAACCTTATGTATCTATAATATTACATTTTTAATGCTGAGGTACTTTATATCTCTTTATGAACAGCTCTGATGATCCACAAGCTCAGAAATACATCTCAGAAAGTAAATGTTTAGTGAGTATGGTTCTTTTACTCTCTTCCCCTTACACAAAGTAATTAATTGCCAGAGGTCATGGCATACAGTGTTGAATTGAGATTCATTTAAAGTTTTTATTTAAATTATTCTGTACTTAGCATAATTATAATTTTTTTAGGTCATTGAGAAAAATGGAAAATTACGATATGAAATAGATACTGGAGAAGAAAGAAAATTTGTTAATCCAGAAGATGTTGCCAGACTGATATTTAGTAAAATGAAAGGTACTGCACAAATTTAACTCTTACCTTTATTTTATTTTGAAACTTCTTTTTTAAATACTTTTTATTATTTATTTACGTGTATGTGTGTGTGTGTGTCTATATATGTGCATGTGCCTGGGGTGAGAGGCATCCCTGGAACTGGACTTACAAGCAGTTGTGAGCTGCTTGATGTGGGTGCTGGGAATTGAACTCAGGTCTTTTGCAAGAAGAACACATGCTCTTAACCATTGAGCCATCTCTCTAGCCCCTAACAATTAATTTTAAATGATCCCTTAACCTTAAAAGAAGTGGGACATTGGTTTCTAATGAGTTGGAGACAAAAGCATGCTTGCAGCTTCCTGGATGGACATCCTGGCCTACTTGAAGAGTTTTAGGCAAGTAAAAGTCATTTTAGTGCACACACACACACACACACACACCCATGCACAGATAGACACATGAACAAACAAAAAATTTGGTGGGGGAAAACAGTAACTCCACAGGTTAGCAGTTACGAGAACTAAACTAGATTTTGTTTGGCTCAGACCTTAACCTTCCATGTAAATTTAGGTTGAGTATCTCCTATCTGAAATGCTTGGGGCCAGAGATACAGAAAATTTCTGAGATTTTTAAATTTGGGGATATTTACCTAGAACCTGCCAGGTAAGAATCCCTGACCCAAAATTCTAAAATCCAAAGCTTTGCAAAATCAAAAACCTGTTGAGCATTGCATTGGAGCACTGCAGATTCCAGATGTTCAAGCTGTATTGTAAAAGGACTGGGCCAGATTAACAGCTTCAGAACTAGGGTTGGCAATGCCCTCTATGTGGTGATGTGGGCAGATTGATGAGCTCTTGATTTTTTTCACCACTCCAGACAAAGACTCTGGGTCTGTGGCACTTTTAGAACTATTTGGGAAATTCTGGTGTATATTCCTTACGAGGCTCAGTTAGTTCAGCTTTGCAATTATAAGATCTTATGAGAGGCAGGGCAGTCCTTTAATGTTCCCAGCTTATGTGGGGCCTCTTCACATTAATGTCTTTGAAACCAGTTCCCTGGACCCAGTCTAATTTGGAAGAGGGCCGAAGGTACAAGGCTGAAGAGCCAGGCTCTTTGGACATACTGCTTCTGTGTCTACAATCCGTGAAAACCGTCAGAAACACTGCATGACTTAAGAGCCACAAGGGAGGGGTAGACAGGTTGGGCAGAATTGCAACCTTTGTTCAGTGAGAAAAGTCTTTGGCTTCCATTAGGAAACTGCAGATTGTTTCATTGCTTACGCGTGTCATCACAGTGTATTTATTTGTGTTTGCTTTTAAATGTACAGAAACGGCACGTTCTGTCTTGGGCTCAGATGCAAATGACGTAGTTGTTACCGTCCCATTTGATTTTGGAGAAAAGCAGAAATCTGCTCTGGGGTAAGTGTAACTGTTTTTCTCACTTGGTTAGTTAAGAGAAATACAAATTGCACTTGTTAATAAAATGTAAGGTTACATTTGAAAATAGCTTAGGCAGTGCAGTGGTGTTTGTAAGTCTTTCATGGTAATGTCATTAATATTTCTTTTTATGAAGCACCAAGAGAGCTTAGTATTAGATGCTGTATACCCTCTTAGCTGTTTCAATTGGGAACTTTTTTAGCTACCATACTGATGTTTATGTATCACTTTGCCTGTTTCATGTAATTGAGGCTTATGTGGAAATACAGAAGAATGTTCAGTTGTAAAAAAAAAAAAAAAGATACGGGGGATTAATCTTTCTCTTAGTTCTTACCATCTAAACAAAAGATTTTGATTTGGTCCTTGAAGGTGTCAATGAGATGTAATCCATGAGCATGCCTGCCTTTCCTCTGCTTGATAAAGAGTTCCGACTGTGCTCTGGCAGGCAGAAAATGCCATATTCACTTGTGAGCCCAGAGTAAAGAAATTGAAAATTCCACAGTGTTTTAGATACTTTTATCACTTCCTAAAATTTGTAATCATAAGCATTTGCTTTCTTCATTCAGTCAAAAATTCACTGATTCCTTTTACCTCAGTAGGTAAGTGTATTCAGGGTAGAGTACGGAGATGTGCCAGATCTGGCTCTGACCTCTCAGAATTAACTCTAATTATGACGGTGCGTGCTCGTTGCTTCCGAGGGGACGTTCTGAACAGTATGGAGATAAGGACCTCTCTCCTAGACTTTCAGAGCCCAGACTCCCCAGAAAAAGTGAACTTTAAAATACATATAGAGAGAAATGTTTTTGAGAGCCATCTTTTTCCATTCCTTTCTCTGTTAGTGCGTACCTGCACATGTGTCGCGCACATGGTTTCTCTGGTACCTTCGGAGGCCAGAGGTCCTCGTCAGGTGCTTCCTCGGTCACTTTCCATCTCTTGAGAATTCTGAACCTGGCGCTCACCCTTTGCCTGGGCGGCCTGGTTCACACACACACACACACCCTGCCCCAGCACTGTGGTCACGGACACACACCACCACACTTGTGTTTTTCGTGGGTGCCGGGCGTTCAAACCCAGATCCTCATGCTTGTGTTGAGGCCTGTTTACTGATTGAGCCACCCGTAACCCTGACAGTTTTTTCTTTCTTTCTTTTTTTTTTTTTTAATTATTTACTCAATATAAGCACAGACTGCTTTGTCAAGAAAACAGGCTCTGAACAGTGTATTTTTAAACAGAAAGTGAACTCCAACCATTTCCCTTTCACGTGTACTCTCTTGCACTGTCCCTTGTGGAGTGTCGTTTGCTAGTGCATGAACCTTTCAGCAGAGCATAGCTACAAGTACAGGACTGAGCATGTTGTCATGCGAGATTCATTGAGAGCAAACTGTTCACAGAGAAGCAGCTGGAGCCGCTGGATTTAACGTGCTGCGACTAATACATGAGCCATCTGCAGCTCTTCTTGCTTATGGGATCGGACAGGACTGCCCTACCGGGAAGAGGTAAACACCAAGTCTGTAGGTTTTTCTGTAGGTGCCAACCTTTACATACGAAAAGCATGGGAACCTCTTTCTTCACATAGCTCCAAGCAGCTGAGGAAATGCTGGGAAAGCAGGGAAGGGGAGCTGAGAGGTTTCCTCTTGTCGCCCTCATTTTGCCCGTGTGGGAAATTGGATAATTATAGAGTGATCCAGTTTCCAGTTGACACTAGAGCACTAAGTAAGTGATCTTACTGCCACTTCCAGTTTTCAGACATGTTTGGAAACAGTTGGTGGTACTTTAACAGAGTGGATGGCCACACATGCTTAGAGAAATTAATTTAGATATGCTGTTAACCTTTCCAAATTGTTTGACCTTGTCCTGATTTTTCATGGTTAGGGAAACTGGGTATAAATCACTAGGAAATCAGAACCAGATTAATGTAAAAATATTAGAAATCATGAATTTTGACTTACAAGAAACAGAGAGTTGGCTTCTAATGTCCTGTGTTTTGATCTGTAGGCTCTGTTGTAGTAACTTGTATAATATTAACAGAATTTCTGTATTTGCTTCTATTCAGATTCATAAAAATCATGAATCTTTTGTTTGATTTACTTTGAAAAGTTAGTGTTTTGAAGTCTATCAGAAAAACAGTTTCTCCAGCATAACTGACTGAAAGGGAGCATTGATTGGTTTCAGAGGAGCGAGTGCAAGGCTGAGTTTACCACTGGAGGCTAGAGACAGTCTTGTGAATTGTGCAGGCGTAATGTCCTCACTGAATTTAAACAGGTTCAAACTAATGGCTTCAGAAGTACAGTCTGGCTTTAAAATGTTGCGATTCTCAGACAAGTTACCCTCCTCTCTCTCTCTCTCTCTCTCTCTCTCTCTCTCTCTCTCTCTCTCTCTCAGCAATATTTTGGTATTTAAGCTTGGAGGAACATCCTTATCCCTCAGTGTCATGGAAGTTAACAGTGGGATATATCGGGTTCTTTCAACAAACACTGACGATAACGTTGGGGGTGCACATTTCACAGAAACCTTAGCGCAGTACCTGGCTTCGGAGTTCCAGAGGTGAGGACCTGATTCATTTTGATTGAGGCTCTGCTTCAAGGGTTTTCATTTTCCTTATTTATTTTAAACTTTTTTTTGGGGGGGAGGGGTTGTTTATGTGGCTGGAGATATGACTCAGCGTCTTGTATAAGAACTGAACTCAGGTATAATACATTCTTAATGGCTGAGTATTTTAAAATACTCTGCCATAGAGGAAGCTGTGTTTTTCTCATTGCATGGGAACCAGATGTTTTCATCTGTAGAACAGAATTACCTGGGAAGTAGAGGCCGAGGGACCAGCAGTGCAGTGCGCTTCCTAAGCCAAGCCTGGAAATCCGTGCAATCCCAGCGCTTGGGAGGCAGGGCACGGGGACTATGAAGTTGAGGGCAGCTTGATTTTTTTTTTTTTTTCTTTAGGGTGGTTTCTCACGTGGAGTAAAAACCTGTACTGCTTTTTATTATAAAGGCATTGCTTAACAAAACAATTGATCATTACTTAAAGTAACACACTGGAGATGAGCCTTCTTTACATATTTTGTGTGTTTGAGGAAGCACCTGAGCCGTTACTGTCAGCAGCTAGCTCAAACCATACACAGTGATTGTGTGGTGATTGTAAAGGTGAGACATGTAATCTCTGCTCTGATTGTCACACCTGCAATAGACTGATGTCATAGTTTATTATGGTTACTTAATACAGCCATTAAAATAGGATAAAAATCGGTTGTTTTTCTTGAAAGAACCCAGACAGTACCTTTAGAAAAGTTTGACAGCATTAGGAGCCACATTACTAGCAATTGATTAATTTATTTTTGCTGTAATAGTATTTAGATTTTAGTGGCATTAAATTATAAATGACCCAGGACCTTTAAACTTCAAATGTTACATTTTTAGGTTATTCAAACATGACGTGAGGGGAAATGCCAGAGCCATGATGAAACTGATGAACAGTGCTGAAGTGGCCAAACATTCTTTGTCAACCCTGGGAAGTGCCAATTGTTTTGTAGATTCGTTGTATGAAGGTCAAGATTTTGATTGCAATGTGTCCAGGTAAAACTGATGTACAAAAGAAGTTTAGACATTGTCGGAACACTGTTTGTGTGTGTGTGTGTAATTTTCCAATGTACAGCTTTTCTTTCTTTCCTTAGTTATCTGTAGTGAGGGAATTTCACTGTCTTCAGATTTGGGATTCATTTTTATCAGACTAAATATTTGTTCCAATTTGATTCTAAAGTTCTTGCTCTGTAATTATTGCTCTTTATTGAAGATTGACATAGATCTTGTGTCGCTGATTAGGCTAGGCTAGCTGGCCAATGAGCTCTTAGGAGAGCTATCCATGGTCCCACCTCACCTTCCCAATGCTGACATTCCAGGCACATACACCCACACCCAGTTTGTTACATAGGTGTGGGGATTCAAACTTAGGTCCTCACCCTTGCAGAGCAAGTGCTCCTGCCCACTGAGCCATGTCCCCAACCCATTGTTTTGTTTTTTGAGACAGGATCTCATAACCCAGGCTAGCCTCAAACTCACAGTAGCTGAGAATGACCTAGAACTCTTGGTCTTCCTGCTCCACTTCCCCGGTCCTGGGACTGCAGGCATGCACCACAGTGCCAGTTTGTGCAGTAGTAGAGCCCAGGCCTTCATACATGCTAAGCAAGCCCTGTACCAACTGAGCCATACCCGTAGCCAATATTTTATTCTTTAATCATCTTTATGACATCTAACAAACACAGATCTATTTAATGTGCATAAAGTACCTTTCAGTAGCCATGACTTTTATGTGATGAGACATTGCTTACAAGTGATTGCACCTTTACCCAGAAGGCAAAGGGCAGATGACTGGATGCTCCCCTGCCTCTCACATTGCACATTTACTAGCAAGAACCACTGTTTGTAGTTAGCTGTTGAAATTTCCCAGCAGTCTAACAACATACTACTCAGAATTACCCAGCTTGCCGCTTTGTTTTTTTAGGATTCTCTTGGCTGGTTTTGGGCACCTTCTCCATTTTCTTAAGTTTCTTCCCTTACCCTGGTTTTTCTGAAAATCCCACCCCATGCTGTTTAAATTAAAGTCAAGTTGGACAGAGAGCTATGTTAAAAACACCACTCTTTGGGGTCTTTGTGGCTAGTGGCTAGCCCAGCCATAATAGCACAGCCCGAAGGATAGACAATGTGTGAAGTACATTGAAGTCTCTTTAGAGGTGGAGAATCTTCACATTGTTTCTATTTCCAGAATGCCTCAGAGCCAAGTTTGTTCAAATATTCAGTGTGTGTTTGCTTATTCTTATCTTTCTAAAATGGAAGTGAAATTTATCATTTTTCATTAAGGAATTTGTCTCAGATTTCAGTCATAAAGTATATTTTAGTATTTGTAGATAAGGAAATTTGAAATTACTCACCTGCATTTAAGAAATTAAATGTGGGTCAGCTACATGGCCCAGTAGGTAAAGGTTTGACAGCTTGAGTTCCATCCCCATGGCCCGCGTGGTAGAAGAGAATCAACTCCTCCAAGTTGCCCTCTATCTTACATATGCGCCATGCACACGCATGCAAATAAACAAATGTGAAAGATAGTAAATATGCGGGGGTTGAGGAAGCGAGCCACCACTCTTGGCAAATTGGAGACTTGCCATGATTTCAGTTGGAGATTTCTGAGTTTTTGTTGCTATTCATTAATAAAATATGGTAACTTTAAAAACCAAACAGTTGAATATACAATGAGGCAGTGCAGTTTTTATGAATAGAATCTGTCTCAGTATTATGTCAGTATACAACTTGGTACAAACTCAAGCTGTGAAGAGAAGCAGCCAGGAATAATTGTTAAAGCTTGGGTGTATGGAAATAGCAAAATGGTTCCAACGATGGTTTTATTAGGGACAGCAGATTTATTGTTGGGAATGCCATGTATTTGTGTATCATCTCAGCTATTTTATTTACGGGCTTCGCCATGAGCAAGACAGCTCTCCTTTTGAACTGAGTATTAAATATCTTCAGACGAGTAGGTGCATAACTCAGGGACACACACTGTTTAATGACCTCCAATCCCCTTTTTGGAGATTCCAGTTACTCTCTGTGAGGAGTCAGGCTGTACTAAGTGTACTAAGCATTTGCTCTGCTGTCTTCTCTCCGTTCCTATGTTCACGTGTCTGCGCTGCAGAGCAAGATTTGAACTTCTTTGTTCTCCGCTTTTTAACAAATGTATAGAAGCAGTCCGAGGACTCTTACGTCAGAGTGGATTCACAGCAGATATTAACAAGGTAATGCTTTATCATTTGATAATTTGTTTTAGGGGCAATTTCAGATTTAGAACTTAGAAAACAACAGTGTAGAAAATATTTATGTTTCAGGACTTTTGTTAATGTATAACGATCTGCTGAATAGTTTCCTGAATAGAATAATTCCCTTTCAGTATGTGTGTTTCTATATGTGAGACAGACAGACATCGCAGTGTGCCCTGTGCACCAGGCACATGTGGTTGTTGAATACTAACATCAGCTCTGAGGGAGGGACTGTCATCTGCCCCGGTTCAATAATTGAGACACTCAAGTCCAGAGATGAAGTAATTTCTTCAAGTAATAACTCTTGAGGTTAGTGAGGAGCAGAAGCAAGATTTAACCCATGACCATCCCTGAATTTGGGGGATTACTTACAGGAACATAGGCAACTCCTGGGCAGTGGCGTCATGGGAAAGCCCTTACCAGCACAGATGACAGCTCTGCCTCCCTGGAGCACCCTGTGCACTTGCAGGCAGCCCCACCACACTGCCTGCTGCCCCCCAGCATTGCTCCTCTGTAACCTAGGAGCAGGCCTGGAGAGTCTGGAAACCTTCTGAGCTTAGGAAGTTTTCTTAGCTTCCTGAGTTTACAAAGCCTCCCTGAGGGGCTGATGGCGGAGTCATTTCAATGGAAACATGCACAGGGGCAACGTCATTATCTGCGACTTACTTTCTCTCTTATAAGAGGGTGGCAATACTTCATGGAAGTAAGTAGTGTGCTTACTTCAGGAAGTAAGATCCTGAGGGTTTTTGGGAACAGTAACTGGAACGTCACCCAAGGAATAGTAAGATGCACACTGTGGATGGTCAGTTAGGGTTAGTTCCTTTCTTCATTTGTAGTGGGACTTTGCCAAGAAGTCTGTCCTGTGCAGCCTTATGATTGCATGCCGTTTGGACTTCTGGAAACAGCTTAGGATATGAGAGGCAGTGGCAGTTGGAGTGACAGTGGGACAGAAGATGATACATGTTAGTCCAGTTCTCCAGGCTTCAGACAGATAAGATTTCTCCCTATTTCTCTCTTTCTTTTGTAACTTTTTAAAGCTAGAGAGCAAAAGGCACAGTGGGAATCTGCTACATGTTGGGATTTAGTTACAAGTTAGGAATCTGTTACAGTAGCGTTCAGTTAAAAGCAGCACTCCAGCATAGGGCAAGAAAACAGTTTTCAGGGCAGGAGGAAGGAGAACAGCCTTCAGTTATAAGTGGAACGGGAAAACCAGGAGAGCAGATTACAGTTCCAAAATAAGAAGCCAGAATTCGGTTAGATTCATTTGTCATGGGGCTCTGTCATTTAATTACCACAACAGTATAACTCTGAATTGCTTGAACTAAGGTAGAATATTCTTAAGCCTTAGACTGTTGCTATGAATATGTAGGCACCTGAAACAGTCTTTCTTCTGTTGCCTTGCTGCAGTAACACCTCTGTATTCAGTGCTTTTCATGGCTATTCCTCTGGCCTCTCAATTCCAGTACCTAGGTTAAAGGAGCAGCCATGTGCAGTTCCCACCCCACAGCAGTGTGAAAGAGGACAAACATTTGAGAACATCTGCCACCTCTAATGCTTCTATCAAGTTAATGCTTCTGTCTAGACGTGGTGTGACAGTGTATACCCTCAGGCGCCTAGACAGGCCTTCAGTATGATGGCCAATCCTCTTACAGGGATAGGGGAGTGGACGATTAGGCTTTATAGATATTAAAACATTTAATCCCCACAGAAGCACTGAAAGATAGGCACTGTCTACATTTTCAGGTGTTTTTATTTTACAAAACACTAAAAACTGCAGTAGTAAAAACAGATAATTAGCACCATGTGTTGGGTGACGCATGCCAGTTATTCTAGTATTGGGGAGGTAGAGGCAGGAGAATTTGGAGTTCAAAGTCACCCTTGAATACATAGAGAGTTCAAAGCAAACTTGGTTACATGAAACCATCTCTACACCACAGCCTCTCCAAGTCCTCCTTTTCTTCTCACCCCACTAAAAAAGACAAGTTAACCATGTCACTGTACAGAAAGAGTATTACAAATTACAGTATACATGAAAACTATTTTCTATTCAAATTTAAGTTTGCAGAAGATATCTCTCAGATTCAGTGCTTACATGATTTAAAGTAAAACCTACTGTTTACTGTCAACATTAATAATAACACTATGTACTTTTCATCCTAAAATGAAAAGTTAAAAGTCAAATTTTTCTTGGTCTTTTTGGGGGAACACTGTGTTAACTTATAGGAAAGATTTTCTTCTTAAAGGCAAACCCACTTTAAAAAAAAATCTGATACTCCTCATACCCTCACCTGGACATTGGTCTGGTGCCCTTGTCTCATACCACCTGGTCAAGAGCACCAGTGTTAACTGATCTTCCGAGTCACGGTGAACTTTTAAAGATTATTAAATAAGTCACTGTTGATGAGTTCCCTTCCCTAGCTGTGTGTTTGTTGAGCACTTTGCACATTCACAGAGTTTCAAGTGCTGATTGGACAGATCAAGGAGAAACCTGGCGGATTTACAAAGGAGTAGTTTTATATGAAGTTGACCAGAGATGAGAGTTAATCACAGCATTACCAAGAGCTTACAATATAGTTTTGTGCAGACATCTTTTTTTCCTCAAGGTTCTTGCTATTTTTCTATGGTAGAGACAAAAAAAAGAAAAGAAAAAAAAAAACTTATAGTATCTCTTACGGAGAGTTGAGCAATATTTGTTTCAAAATGACGTAGATGTATGTAAACATTTCTTATGTTGGGATAGTACAGAATGTTAATTACTCCCTGTTCAGTTGTCTTCAAGATTAAACTTCATTTGAACCATTTTAATCATAAGCCCAATATATATTGCTGTACTGTATTTTATAGTGCAATTTCTGTATCTTAAATGTGTTGAGGGGAAAGGATATGTTAAGTACGTTTGTAAGTTAACATGATATGTCAAACAAGGTCTCATGTGACACAGCTGGCTCACCCTGTTCGTGTTTTAGGTTGTGTTGTGTGGTGGGTCTTCAAGAATCCCAAGGCTGCAGCAGCTGATTAAAGATCTCTTCCCAGCTGTGGAGCTCCTCAACTCTATCCCTCCAGATGAGGTCATCCCTATTGGTGCAGCTTTAGAAGCTGGGATTCTTGTTGGGAAAGAGAGCATTTCAGTGGATGACTCTGTCATGGTAGAGTGTTCCGCCAAGGATATTTTAGTTAAGGTGTGTTTAGTTTTCTTTGTTTTTCCATAAAGTTACTTCAGGTTGCTGTAAGTTTTCATATTGTTGTTTTTTGTTTGTTTGGTTTGGTTTGGTTTGTTTTTTGTTTTTTGAGATAGGGTTTCTCTGTTGTAACTCTGGAACTCACAGAGTTCCTGAGGCAGAGCCTGCCTCTGCCTCCTGAGTTCTGGATTAAAGGCGTGCACCACCATTGCCTGGCTTTATATTGTAATTTGAAATAAGTACAGTAAGAACTTTAAAATAGTAATTATATTTTTATGGGTTCTTTATGTTGTTTCACTTAATATCTATGGAACCGGTTAATTTCCTAAGAAAATGAAAGCATGACTGTGAACACTAGCTTCTAGCATCTGTAGAGAGAACTTGTGTCTGTATGTAATTAAGAAAGGGGGGGTGTTGTCCCTGTGCTTTCTCTCTGACCAATTTCCAGATTGTCAACAAGTACTAGATAAAGATTTCCTTTACAGCATGAGTAATGGACTTTTTTCCGTTGTAAAGATAAAAACCAGAGTGCTCATCTTGGTTTCCTGATTCCTAGGTGGTCGATGAATCAGGTGCCAACAGATTCACAGTGCTGTTCCCATCTGGGACTCCTCTGCCTGCCCGAAGACAGCATACACTACAAGCCCCTGGCAGTATATCTTCCATTTGCCTTGAACTTTATGAGTCTGAGGGGAAGAACTCTGCTAAAGAGGAGACCAAGTTTGCACAGGTAAATAAACAAAATTGAACACTATGACTTTGCCATGGCAAATGACAGCTTTTCCTTCTGAAGCTGATTCAGTTAACACCTTCATTAATACAAAATATATGTAGTCTGATAACATTGTTACGATTGCTTATACTTACTCATTTTTTGAAAGTGAGAATAACTGATCTTCCGTTTGAAAGCATTAAGAAAAAACGAAAACTAAGCTATTTTGTGTTTATACTACTTCTCTTTGCTCTTGGCCCATCTTAGTAATTAGGTAACTGGAAGGAGAAGATAAAATATTTCTGTTTGGTACATGTCAGGTTCTGTGTGAGGTTATGTTCAAACAGAACCAGGAGCTTCAAGTTGTCCTTAAACTGCCACGCATGTCAGGGCCCAAGCACATGCATATGCACACACAAAATAAACAAGATAAAATCATTTTTTAAAAGAAAATTGCAGAAGTTCTGTGGCATCGAATTGGGAAGAGAGTGTTTCTGTGCTCAAGTAAGCTCTCCCTCCTTTTCCAAATGAGTCACAGGATAGACTTGTAAGGTCATTCAACTTGATCTTGGCAAAGTCTGGGAAGGCAATGCTGAAGTCATTATTGCTTTATTGGAATACTCGTCTTTCAGAAACTAAGAAATTACATAGATTTTCATAACACCTCTTTTACTGACAAATATAACGCAAAAGTTCTGTGTATTTCTTTTAAATGGGCAGCATTCCAAGTATATTTGTGATAGTCTGTTTTAAACAAGTGTACACAGAAACTATGCTGACGCATAATCTGTGTTACTATTAGCAGTGGCTACTAGCCAACCCCCATCCCAAAGTAGTCTTTGTTTTTTGAGGACAGTACTTCTTAGCAACAATCATGTTAATTGGTTGTGACATAAAAGGGGACAAACACATTAATTCTCTTATATATCCTCCCTCTAAAGGAGATATTTGTACTTAACAAAGCTTAACTCCCTAATCTCTGAATGCTCTTTAAATGGTAGGAGAGTTAAAAATTGCCCCATTTTAAAAGATTTGTTTTGGTTAAACTTTGATCCTTTATAGTAAAAAGTACTGAATCATCTTTGTTTCTATGTTTTGTTTTTACACAAACAGGTTGTGCTCCAGGATTTAGATAAAAAAGAAAATGGATTACGTGATATATTAGCTATTCTTACTATGAAAAGGTACAAAATTAAATGCTTCCAATATTATGCAAACGTTCTGAAACTTTGTCCCTTTAGAGTTTAACTATTACCATTGCAGGCAAATCATTTATTAAAACGCTGCAGCAGTTTTCCTAGTGGATCACATTTCCATTGTGATATCCTGTATTTTAGATAGCAGTGTATACCGAGTAATTAGTGTTGTGGGTTTTCTGTGGACCCTGTTTATTGCTATGGAGAAGCTCTAGGAAATTAGTTACTAATTAAATCAGCTATTGCCATTTCTTTAAAACTGGATATTACCACTGTTTATTCCGAGTAAATCTTTCCCATTTGACTTTAGGAACAATATATTCTGTAACCATACTTAGAATATTGAACTCATCGGGATGGGCTTGCCACGGCCTGGGTTTGAATTTGGCATGACCTGTATTGAGCTCATATGAAGTCTTTAGCTTTTATCATCATGGATTTCCAAGAAATGGAAATGGTCTTGGGTCTAGAGGGAAATCTACGAGCCTCCAGAAAACAGCACATGCTAAATTTAAAGACACCGAGCTTGTGTTCAATCTTTAAATAAACTTCTTCTGAAAATTTCGAAGTCTTCCTCAAAGACTTTGTGTTTGTATAAACTGAGCTTATGAAATGTAATTTATTTCTCAATTCTTCAGGGATGGATCTTTACAAGTGACGTGCACAGACCCCGAGACTGGAAAATGCGAAGCCATCACTGTTGAGGTCGCATCCTAACTGTTTTGGATAAACCAAGAATTTTTTTAGAACTATAATATCAACATTATTTGGTTTTGTGTATAAGTGATGTTTATAATAAATGCTTTTTCAATGAATGCTATAAGCTATGTTTCTATTAAAATACAATTCCTTAGTAAATACTGGAGCCCGTTCTCTTTTTCATGTAAGTCTAACCGTCATTGATGGAAAATGGGGATTTGGTCATGACGCTGTTTAAGATGTAGGCTGATTTGATTGAAAGAAATTTTAATGAAGATTTTAGAAGTTTTAAATGTTCTAATTTTAAAAGACATTTGTTGATTTCTCGATAAGTAAGAGCATTTAACTGTCTTTCATGATAGTTGAAAACAGCTACAGACTATCGTGTATTAGCTCTCTCACCACTGTGACAGAATGCCCAACGTAAGAACTAAAAAGAGAAAAGATCTACTTTGTTCATGGTTTCAGAGATGTCCGTCCACTATGAGGGGAAAGCATGCTACAGCTCACGTTTCATAGACAGGAAGCAGACAAAGGGGTACAGGAAGAAGCCAGAGCAAGATAAATTTCCTTCCACTACGCCTCACCCCTACTCTCCACCCAGTTCTCAATAATGTTGGCATATTATGAATCCGATCCATTGATTACGTCAGAATCCTCCAGCTCTAGCCCCTTCCTGGCCAGCTCAGAGTTAAACCCCAAATATATGAGCCTTTGAGGAACATTTTATATTTAATTTGTAACATTTTACCCTTGACCCCAAAGGTTTATTCCATCTCACAATGAAAAATGCATTTGGTCCATCTCCAAAAGTCTCCATAGGTTTAACAATACCAGCCTTGTTCAAAAGCCCAAATTAAAAATACCTTCAAACTCTCAGCTGTCAGTCCTTGTAACATCTGAAAAGCAAGCTACAAACTTCTAGTATACAATGGTAGTGAGTAAGCACTTCCATTCCCAAAGAAAGAAATGTGAGTATAGAAAACATGACTTCAGACCAAAGCAAGGCCAGAACCTTCTAAGGCAAATACTAGACCTTGTGTAGCTCCGTGTCTGGCATCGGGGACACGTCATTATGAGCTCCAGCCATAACAGGTTCTGTCTGCCCTTGTCAACTGCAGCCTCCATCTCTGATCTACCTGCAGCTTTCCCCAGCAGATGTTCCACATCCTATCATCTCCAACATCTGGAGACCTCCGTTCTTTAGCTTTATCCTCAACTTCATGTATTCCCCTCTGACCCTGCTACACGTTGCCTGGCACCCCAGCCCTTCCATTGGAATCCAGATGTAAGCCTCCATCCATGACTCTCTTGGGCCCTGCATGCCTACAAAACCACTTTCACATGAATGACGCTAGCGTCAGCCACCACCTTAAGTAGTAGCTAGCTACACCCATTTGAACTCACTGCATTGCCCACTGAGTGCTTGGTTAGCTGAGAATAGGGAAACAAATCATGAGCAAACAGCATACTAGGAAACCCTACATGAGCAGAGTGCATCAGATGGCTCTAGGGTTTCTGCAAAGTTACACATTTATACCCATTAGGCTGCAGTAGATGAGGTCTCAATGATTCCTAAGTTGGCCTCAAGTCATTTTTCCTAGTCATATAAAGTACTTGGCTTTTTGTAACAACCCCACTTTCTTTGACCCAACTCCTATTTGAATCAAACTTTTTTCAAGCACTTCCACTCTACTTTCCTTCCCATTTTTTGCTGACTGTATCTGACTGAAAGTGATGAGAAAGTAACCATACCTCAGAATGTTGGACTACATTAATGTTCTACCAGATTAATTAGGAAATTAATTTTGAATTCAGATTCATACAAAATCTTACAGCATGGGTATGAATGTAGATAAGTTCTTGGTCAGGGGGTGGAATCTAATCCACTTCCAAAGAGTTTTATTACCATCTGAAGCCTCTTGAGCCAAACTTTACTGTCCACATTTAAATCAGTGTTCAGTCTTCCAGGTTCCCCTAAGAACTGCCCATTAGCTGCTTCCAGCATTCTAGGGCTTATCCAGCCTGCATCTCTAGATGTTTCCAAATTCCTCTGTACACCAATTCCAAAGGTTTCTGAGTTACAGCATTGGGTAAAGATACAGCAGTGACTCCAACCTCAGTACCAAGTTTCTATGTTAGCTTTCTCATCGGTTGGGCAGAATACCTGACATTAACTCCCTTATTTATTTAGCTCGTGATTTTAGAGATTTCACTTCACCATGGTTGGGAATCATAGAAGGGAAGCTCACATCATGATTTACAGGAAGCAAAGGGAATACCGCAAACGGCCAGAGTAAGATATACCCTCTAAGGATATGCCACAAGTTCCTGTAGTGGCTACTCACTGCTAAAACCAAAATGTCTCAGAGCATAAGAGAGGAGTTACTTATTTTGGCTCATGTTGATTCTGGGCTCATAGTGAGACCAAATATAGTAGAGAAAGAAGCATGGAGAATATTTTTTTTTTGAAGTGAAGTCTCTCAGTGGACCTGAAGCTCACTGACGTAACTAGACTGGCTCGCCAGTGAGAGCCCACAGGATCCTCCTGTTACTGTCTAACGTGCTGAGATTGTGGGTGTGTCTTAATAACTGTTCTATTGCTGTGAAGAGACACCACAGCAACTCTTATAAAAGAAAACGTTTAATTGGGAGATGGCTTACAATTTCAGAGGCTAGTCCATTATCTTCATGGTGGGGACCATGGTGGCATGCAGGCAGACATGGTCGGAGTTCTACATCCTGATCTATAGGTTGAAGGGGTGGTTGACTGGGTCTGACATGGGCTTTCAAAACCTCAAAATCCACCCCTCAGTTACTGCCCAAAGGGTCTGCTTCTTAATGTCCACATATTGGAAAGAGGGATTTCAACTTATGATTTAAGAGATGAGGGGATACAAACATTCCATCTGTATTTCATTACATATTGATAGCTTTTACCTGTGTAAAGATTCTTAAATATTAAAAAGGAAGCGTGATCACAAAATAGGTCTCATAGGCACGGGAAGGTGTGGAGAAGTATTTAAAGCAGTAGAAGGGGCATGTTTCACTATGTTTTAAACCCACTTCAGCTGGATGGGAAGTGGCTGGAAAGGGAGCAATAGCGGAGGCCAAAGCAATTAGGCTTTTTTTGGCTGAGAAATGATGGTGTGGGTAAAGGCAATAACAGCAACTAAAATGGAGAGAAGAGGAGACAGGCAGTGTGTATTTGCTATTAGCATTGACATGACTTGCTAATGGAATTTCTGATGGGTTTTTTTGTGTATAATGGTTCCCCTCACACGTTTTCAGGTTTACAATGGTGTGAAAACGATAGTGGCCCAATTCTCCCTGAGTGTATAGGGCTAAAAACTTGAGCACTGCTTAAAAGACTTGTTAAGAATGTTAATATTAAGACCTTGTTGTAAACGTACCCTTGTAAGTTTGTTTTAAATATACTGAGCCGTTGTAGGGTTGGTTGTCAGAGCCGTCATTTGAGTCCAGGTGCTACAAATCGACTCATCAGAATCTCTGTGAGTGACCCAAACAGACCACATCTCTCCACTTAACTCCAACCAACGTGCATCCAGTCTTGAGATCCTGAGCTGTAGGGGCGTGGAGTGAAAGGAAAAGTACTAAGGTTTGGTTGGGTTCAGGTGCTGAGGAAAAGGAGTTGGAAAGAAACTGCCTGTGCGCGCTAACCCGCACAGCACGTTTTACATTTTGTAGCGTGTGCGCCATGCCTTTGTGAAGAGACTCAAAACACTGAATAGGGAGGGAATCCCGACAGGCATTCTCTGGAGTCAGAGTACCAAGCCGGCGAGGGGCGGGGCCATACCTAGCTCCCGCGGACAGTCTCCGCCCCTGCCCGCCCCGACCGTGCGGCGCAGGCGCGATGGCTACCGCGGCTGGGGTCACCCTGCACTGACGTCAGGACGCCTCACTACTTCTAGCCTTCCAGCTCCGGAGTCCCTCGCGGGCCGGGGCGGGGCGTCGGGCCAGCTGAGCTGCTGGGTCTGACCGCGCCAGTTTGAATGAAATCTCTGCAAGATGGCGGCGGCCGAAGCCCAGCCGCGGAGAGGTGAGGCTGAAGCGCGGCGTCGCCGGCCGCCGAGTCATCTCCCGAGGCCCAAGCTCAGCCGGAAGGCGATGTCGGCGGGACGCCGTGTCGCGGACACCCGGAGCGAGGGACGCTCGCGGAGCGCCGCGGATCCTGGACGAGCCGGCTCCGAGCGGACGCGGGCCGGGGTCCTGCGGGCCGGGGTCCTCCGCGGCGTGTGTGCACGCGCCGCCTCTTTAAAGAGTGAGCCGGGAGAAGCGCGCGCTGCCGCGGTAGCGGTCGCCACCTCCGAGCGGGGGCGGGGGGAGCGGGGCTGAGGACAGGGCACTTCCCCGGGCGCCCGCGCCCGAGCTGGCCTGGCGTCGCCGAGGTGTCGCCCCGAGAGAGCGGGCGTCTGAGCTCCGGGAAACTTTGCGAGGGGGGCCCGGATGGAACTGTGGCTGCTGGAGCCGGGGGTTCGCAGTGCGCGTGCGTGTGTGCGCCCCCGTCGCGCGCCCTTTGGAAGTCTGGGGGTTTGTGTCGCGTTCTGGAACGGAAAGGTCGTTCTCCCGCTTTCTTTTCCTCCGCTCCATTCGGGTGGTGACACTTTATGATCTGACTTCCTTGAAGCCTGGCGGGGGTGGGGGTGGTGGGAGGATTTTATAGCCGGGATGCCATAAAATAATCCGGACAATGAAACTTTTTCTCCCCCCCTCCATCCTATAGGCTGTGGAATTTTGTAAGCCAAGTGTTTGCAGATTTTTTTTTAATAGTCTGAAATGCTCTAAATGTAGCATTTCTGTTGAGAGGTGCGTTGTAATTACACATAACGGGTTTCATTGTATTTGTATACGAGTATGCATGTTGACCGTATTCAACATCACCCTCCATTAAAGGGTTGTGTTTTTGGAGTCTCAGCTAAGGGTAAAAATTTAAAAGCAGCAAACACCTGGGTATATAACCGAGCGTGCTCTCCTTTGCAAATGATTAGCAAAAAGATTAGTCTTCCACAAAACAGCCTTAAGATTTTTAGATGGAAGTGATTTTGAGACATTTTTTTACAGCTGACCTACCCCTAAACCGTTAAATCTAAACAATCTGGCAAGTTTGAGGAAAAGATTTTGCCTTTTACATGTGTCAGAAATAGGAGTCCTTTGCAGTGACCAGAGTGCAGAAATGATGCTTAATGGTTTGTGACAGTGAGGTCCTTACTTAGGGAGGAAGAGGAAGGGATGTGGGCAAGTTAGAGCAGTTACATTCTCCCCTGAAATTTACCTCAGGACATTTTCCTGCTACCTGGGAGAACTAATTACAGCTTGATGAGTTTATGATACTTTTTGTTTGGTCACAACCTTCACTCTTCAGTGAATCTGATACCCAGAAAGATTGGGACCATCCCAAAGTTGTGTAGCTAGGTGTCCCACCAACGGGTAGGGCAATGGTCTTTTGATATTCTAGTATTTATCTTGATATTCGCTATACAGTTTATTGCATTTTCTAGACATTGATTGTGTAATTATATTTTAAGTTCAGGATAGAGCACAGGGTTCATTTCTGGCCTCTGTAAGGTTATTGCTAGTATGTCTGATTTTCAAGTCAGCTTGATGGATTATTTACTTTGAGTATTTTGTTTTGTAACTGCTGACTTGAAAACAATGTAGGAAAGAGTATTACAAAGCTCACTGTACCCTCCATGTAAACGTTAGAATCCTCTAGTTTATGCATGTTAATACATTTCACCATGGGCAAATAAATGAAGTTAAAATTTCTTGCAGTATTCAAAAATGGGGAAAGTAGGCTATAGATTTAACTACAGAACTATATTTCAGATTTAAATTCTTACTGTCTGATTAAAAGGAGCAAAAGGTTATTTTTAAATGGTGATTGTTTTAGAATATACTGTAGATATATTTCTAACAACGTGTCTTAGCTGTTTATTAAGAGAACAGTTATATTCTGTGTAGAATATAATGAACAGTTTAAAAAAAAAACCTATTTACCTTTGCATTTATATATAATCCTAAGAAAGCTTAGACATGAAATATTTTAAGTGGCCAAGCAAGAATTAGCCATTGTCAGTAAAAAGGTAGGATAGAAGTCCATGGGAAAGTAAACCATATCACCAAAAATAGTTCTTTATCACGTAACTTTCTTAAACACACATAATTGTTTTCTTGTCATGTGGGTTTCTAGACTATGAAATTGTCAGTTGAGAGGTTTTTAAGTTTTTGTTTCAACCTAGTAGCTACTTTATTAGTAAAGAATTGTATTTTCTTATTGTAGCCTGGTGTGTGCCTTGCCTAGTTTCACTTGATACTCTTCAGGAATTATGTAGAAAAGAAAAGCTCACATGTAAATCGATTGGAATCACCAAAAGGAATCTAAACAATTATGAGGTGGAGTACTTGTGTGACTACAAGGTAGTAAAGGTAAGGCGATATCTAGCCCCTTGAAAGAAACCTATTCACACTGCAGTATTTCATGTTTCTCTACCTAAAAAGTGCCTTAAAATTAAGCAAAGTTCTTCTTAATGTTTAAGGTTGTAAGTCGTAGATTGTTGTGCATTGACATCGATTTTGTCAAGTTAACACTGAGGGGATTTTGAAGCATAAGATGATCTTGTGTTAGAATGTTTAGGGTGTTCATATCCTTCTGCATCCAACTCTTGATTATCTCTGTATGGATTACCAGAGCAAATGTTTTATGTCAGATTGACTTTTTCTGTAATCTGTGTTATTCCTGGATCATATTTCCCCTAACCACCTGGAAGGAACCTGAGGTTTCAAGCCAACTGTAGAATTGTTGAATGCCCTCCAGAAGCACCACCATTTACATTTCCTGCCGTCCTGTCAACTCGGTGTGTTATAAGTTATGGTGTGATAAAACGGACTGGCTTTCATGGTCATTTCAAGCCATTGTTTCATATCTTACAACTTCAGCAAACTAATTTAATTGCTCTGTACTTCCCTTTACTTGTCTTAAAATGAGTTCTTCTAAGCTTCTTGATCTAAACCCTATAATAACATTTTTGATAATTCATTTACTTGTAGCCTTCCTCTGAGAACTGGCCATTAATCTCAATTCTTGCAGATAAATAATCAAGGATCCCATTTAAATAATGTGATTTCCCATCCCTGCTGAGCCCTGCACCAAGTCCATTCTTTCTTTGAAATGTCTGTCTTCATGTAGTACCATTGCCTTTCCCGCGAAGAGGTCTGAGTTAAGCATGTCTACTAGCACTTTAGCATCCTAGTTCTGAAAGAGCCTAATCATGTGCCATCTTGGTTTACAAGCCCTAGACTGACCAGTCTAGCTGAGAATTTCATCTAATCATATGCATTAGCTCCATTAAAACATGTCTAAGTTGTGCCTGGTGGCATAGACCCATAATCCCAGCTACTAGCAAGGCTGAAACAGGAGGCTCATAAGTTCAAGCCTATTGTGGGCAGCTTAGACTCCTTAAACTTTATTTTTTTAAATGTTTTTTAAAGAGAACTGGGCTGGATAGATGGCTCAGCCGTTAAAGGCACCTTTCTATTCTCATATTTCTCAACTCTACTTGGCAAGATTTTTACCTATTGCCTTGTGCTCTTGTTCGTATCAGTGGGTTTCCAAGTGTTTATTACTGTTTGGGACCTTTTCCTCCCCCTTTACTTTCTCATTTTCAGCTGAAAATCTTCCCCCCCCTTCTGCCTCCATGAATATGAGCCTTTAACATCCAGTCTACCTTCATTCAGTCTACCTTCATCACTGGTTATCTCTTATCTTTAGTCACCAAAGGGGTCACCATTTTTCCCCTATCTGCCTCCCCCTCCCCTGAACTTTGCCTAAACTTGTGGTTTCTTTTTAATTAATTTAGACAGGGGCTTTCTGTTTAGTCCCAGGCTGGCCTTGAACTCAGCCATCCTGCTCTCGCATCTTCGGTGCTGGGGTTACCTGCATACGCTATATTGCCCAGCTTGGTGTCTTTTTAATATTAAGCACTCTTTTCACCCACTTGTGTCAGTTGGTAAACATCTTCTCTAACCTTTGTAGACATCTTCCTTTGGCCTCACTTCTCTATTCACGTTTTTTTGTTTTTTAACTTCCCTTCTACTTGCTTTAAAAAAAAAAATAGCCCTTTTATTGAGATATAATCTGCCTATTTAAAGTATACAGTTCAAATCCTAGTGTACTCACAGAGTCAGTAAATTTTATCAGTCCTAACCTAACCATTACTGCCCAGATTTCAATTACCAGCCCTAAGAAACTGCTAAATCTATTTTCTATTTCTGTGGAGTTGCATGGGGCCTCCCTCTCCCCTTCTTTCTCTTCAAGCTCTGCATCCCAGAGAAGGACCTTGGTGTCCTGCTCTGTCACTCTCTGCCTTATTGCCCTGAGACTGGGTCGCTAGCTAAACTTTTGACCTAGGCTGGTGGACAGCAAGCCTCATTGATCATCCTGTCTCTGCCCCAAACAGCACTGGGATGACAGGTGCATGTGGCTTCGCCTGGCTTTTTATGATTGCTGGGACTTAACTGCAGGTTCTCATCCTTGTGCAGCAAGCGCTCTTACACAGTGATGCATCTCACCCTGGTCTTCATTGTATGTACGGAGGAGAATCACACATGTTTCTTAGTGATTAGCTTTGCTTACTTTGAATAATGTTTTCTTGTGTATTTGGGGATATTGGCAATTAAACCGAGAGGTCTCATGTACTGGGCAAATGCTCTACCGCTGAATTATATTCCCTAACCCTTAATTTTTTTATTTTGGGATGAAGTCTCACTAAAGTTGCCCAGGCTGACCTTGAGCTCACTCTGAAGCCCAGAAAGGTCTTGAACTTGGGGTCCTCCTTATTTTAGCCATCTGAGGAGCTGAGATTACAAATCTGCACCATGGGACTCACTTTTGGAATAATGTTTTTAAGACTCATCTCTGTGGTAGTGTAATGTCATACTTCTTCCCTTTCTGTGCCAGGTATGTTACATTGTGTGGTGCATCACATTTATCATGGGACAGATATTTGAGTTGTTTCCATCTAGGGTTATGATAAATAATGCTGTTATGGATGTTCATATGCAGGCTTCCGTATGATATAGTTTTCATTTCTCTTGGAGTAGAATTGCTAGGTCATGAGATATTTTTGTTTAACTCTTGGGAACTGCCAAACTTTTTCAGATCTCTACACTGTTTTGCTTCCACAACAGCAAGGTATAAGAAGTTTAGTTTCTAGGTAGCTATCCTTGTGAGTGTGAAGTGAATCTCATTGTGAGTTTCTCTGGAGGTTAATGATGTCCAACATATTTTTATCGTGTTCTTTTTAAAAACGTCTTAAAGATTTATTTTTATTTTATATGCATTGTTGTTTTACCTGCATGTGTGTCTGTGGGAGGGTGCCAGATCCCCTGGAACTGGAATTACAGACAGTTGCGAGCTGCCATTTGAGTGCTGGGAATTGAACCCGACTCCTCTAGAAGAGCAGCCAGTGCTGTTAACTGCTGAGCCATCCCCAGCCCTTTATCATGTTCTTATTGGACATTTGTATCTGTTGTGGTGAACTAATTATTCAGATCCTTTGCTCATTCTAAAAATACTTTATCCTTACCTATTTATTTATTTATGTATTGTGTGTGTGTGTGAGTGAGTGTGATGCACACGTATGGGTGTGAGTGCTTGTGTGGGCATGTGGGAAGCCAGAGGACGACTATCCATCTTAGCCTTAGTCTTCTAAGACAGGACCCCTCAGTGAGCCAGATGCTTCTATTTAGGCTAAGCTGACTGGCTTTTGAGCTCCCAGAATCTGCCTGTCTGTCCTCCCAGTGCTAGAGTTACAGGTCCGTGCATCCATGCCCAGCTTTTTATGGGTACTGGGGATTTGAACTCAAGACCTCACACCTGCGTAACAAGTGCCTTTACCCATTGAGTCATCTCTCCAGGCCTCCCTCCCTTGCTCAGTTATATTCTTTTAAATGACTTAGTTATGGTTATTTATATATTATGCATATAGATTCCTTGTCAGATAAATGATTTGTAAAAAAATTTTATTTTATCCTGTAGGTTTTCTTTTTCTTTTTAACTTTTTAACACATTTTACTCCAATTTGTGTACCCCATCACTGAATACCTATTGTCAAGTTTATTGCTTAGAGACCTTAAGGATTTCTGCACTAGTTTGATATATTTACCACTGTTGGTTACCTTTTCTTCTTTGAAATTCTCTTGTCTGTGGAAGACTACCTAGATTCAAATTCTGGGTCCTATCATTTATTATGTGATCTTCAGCAACTTAAGATCTCTGTCCTCCAGGTTTTTAAGAGTATAATTAATACTAAATGGATTAATATCAAATGCTTACAATAGATACTGACATTTAACAATTAGATGACATCAGTGTTTGCTGTTATTGCTATTTATTTTTTATTTATTTTTACGTTATGTACATGTGCCTGAGTATATGTATATGCGTGACCATGCAGGTACCTATGGGGCCAGAGGGCATCAGGTCTCTTTGGAGTTCCAGATGGGTACTGGGGACACCCTCAGACCCTCCACAAGAGCCGCAGGTGCTCTAATTTATGAGCCACCTCTCTAGCCTCTCATTGCTTTTCTTACACCACTTCCCACTTCCATTTATTTTTAATGTTCTTCAGAATCTCTTTGCTTCTCATCTGTATTTTCCCTGAAATGTAGATAACTTCTGAAGGGGTGTTTTGAGGGATTGTTCTTGGTCCTCTTCTCATTTTGCAGTTGCTCTTTAGGTAACCTTCCTTAGCAGTTTCTTCTGGGGATTTGGTCACTCATAATAATTAGTGAAATGACTGTACACAGAACAGAGTACTAAGTTTCTGTACAAAGTACTTAAAGTGAAGGCGAGTGTCGATGTAACAGAAGAACCTAACTGTGGAGAAACTGGGTAGTTATCTATGAGAAACATGTTTTAAACTTAGTTTTAAAGAATGAAAAGATACGGCGATGAGTCCTGATGCAGAAGACTGCCTGACTCCTTCAAGGAATAGAGAATATAAGTAGAACAAGGTCCAAAGTTAAGATGAGGCTGGAAGGATGGGCAGAATCTAGAGTGTGACTCTCTACAGGCAAAAGGATTTGGGGCTCCATCTTGAGGGAAGTACAGAACCCTGGAGTAGTTAGAGTGGCATGACAAGGGAACCTTACTTTGGCTGCTGCATCTTCAAAGGACATGGTGCCAAGAGCGAGTTAGAGAAGTACAAGCCAAACAAATGAAGAGCTCAGGACTGGATGAAGACTCCTGAGGAGTAAGGCTTACACCATTGACTGGCCAGAAAGATAATAGGAAATCTGGAGGAGTAAACAATGGGAGCAGGAAGAAGAGATCACGTCAGTAAGAGCACTGAGCAGTTGATAAGAGAAACTGAGGTTAGCGGTGAAGTCATTCCAACAGAGGAGGTGCACCTCAACAGTTATTCTTCTGTGTCTATCTCTGGTTTCTGCCTCCATACTAGTTCTAAATAACATTTAAACACCTCCCATTTTTCAAAAGCATCTTAAAACCAAGCTTCCTTGGAGATATGACTGTTTCTACAGGTAAGGAACCTCTGAAGAAAGACATTACATGAACAGTGGGGGCCTGCAACAGGAGATGGGGTAGATTTTAGCCTATAGCCCTTTAGAACATTTGAAACATGCAGATACGACTCAATTTTTAATATAACTTTAAATCTATAAACACCATTATATCTTTTCCCCCCCTCGGAGAGTAGAATGCTTGGAAGAGTCCATACTAGAGTCTACATTCTTATACCTCCTACTTACTCTTTAATCCATTCTTTGGGCTCTTCTGTTCATGTCAACACGGAATCTACTCACAGAGCGTGAATGACCCTGGACTGCTAACTTTAGTATACTCGCTACAGTCTCTCTCTTATCAACTGCTCAGTGCTCTTTTACTGACATTCTCTCTCCTTCCGGCTCCCATTACTTATTCCTCTAGATTTCCTATTATGTTTCTTGTCAGGAAAATTAGGAACATAGGTCATAAGCTATTGAAAGTGAAGAAGGAGGTGGGATAGAAGACCTTGACCCTAGAGCAATCTGAAGTGACCGTAATCATAATATGCTATCTGATGTCACCCCATGGTGTAGATGAGCCTAAACAAGTAGACTCTAGCGGGTTTGTTTCACGTGCTGCATCATTTTTCTGCAGCAGTGTTCTTGCCATGCTACTTTTTCATACAAAATAACTGAGGATAAAACTCTGGGTGCTTAAAAAGCTTAAAATAACTTTGCACAGAACAACAACAGCCCCGCTTACATTGATGGGCTTTGTCGCTTAGTAAATTCCTTACAGTATATAGAAATTTACATGTCTGAAAGCACCAATATACTACCTGACACAAACAGATTAATACTTCTGGAAGACAGAGCACATCTAAAGTAATTTTTGAGGAATTAGAAAAACAGAAATCATTAAACTCCAACCTCAGTTTTTTTTTCTAAAAAAAAGAAACTTTTTTTTAGATTTATTTTTATTATTTTATGTATATTGAGTGTTTGACTGCATGCACATCTGCACCTCATAGGTGCTTGGTGCCTGAGGCAGTGATGAGCCTCCATATGGGTGCTAAGAATTGAACCCGGGTCCTTTGCAACAAGTGCTCTTAACCACTGAGCCAAATGACCCTATCTCCAGCCCTATAACCCAAATTTTAATGAATATAAAAATAGAGCTCTTAGGAAGGACTTTCTTATGGTTGTATAGGAGTTTAGGATCTATAACCCACGTTTCAGATTCAATTTATTTAAATGGAATCTTATTTATTTAAATGGAATCTTATTTATTTAAATGTTTTGTTATGCTTGCATATATATACCATGTGTGTGCAGTGCCTGCAGAGGTCAGAAGAGGATGTTGTATCCCCTAAAGATGGAGTTACACTCAACTGTGGCATGTTATATGGGAGCTGGGAACTGAACTTGGATCCTCTGGGAGAGCAGCCAGCGCTACTAACTTGTTGAGCCATCTCTCCAGCCCCTCAGAATTCCTTCTCTGTTAGTTACTGGCATAAACCCAGTGACTTTCTATTGATGATGCTGGTTCTCAACTATGTCCACAGTGCCACTGGCGTCAGAACCAGATTCAAGCTGTATACCACTGACGTGGAATATGATAGCTATCACAAAAAAAAAAAAAATGGCAAAAAATAAGGAATGGAAATACAGAAAATGTTCTTTTCCTATGTTTTCATGTATACAGTTAACAGTTTGGATATTTGTTACCATGTGTTAGCTATAGTCAGTTAAAACTGATAAATACATATTGAGAAACCATGAATTGTTCTTGCTTTTATTTTTTGAAAGTTCATAATACTGTTTTGATTTTTATATTGTTTTCATGCTAGTAGTCATATTTCTGTTGTGCATTCAGAAGCATTAACTCAAATTTAAGATAGTAGTTTTATGCTTGTTTTGAGGCTATGAAGAAAAAATTTCATCCCTTCTCACAACTTCTTTATAGTTTAGCTTAGAAATGGAAACATAGGCAAGTTGACATTGCTCTGTTCTTGGGCAAGGGAAGCAGCAAAGATGTCATAAAAGAATTGGCCTTTGAGCTATTTTAAAAGGTGAATGGGGGTTTGGAGAGATGGCTCAGTGGTTAAGAGCACTGGCTGCTCTTGCAGAGCATGTGGTTTGGGGGTTACAGCACTCAAATGGTGGCCAACAGCTGCCGGTAACTCCAGTTTAAGGAGATCTGCTGCCCTCTTTTGGCCTCCAAGGGCACTGTACATACATGGTGCATCTCCACTAAGATAGACTTATACACATACATAATTTCTTTTAAGTGAATAGGTTTCACTACACATAAAAAGATGAGATTAAAATAAATTTCTAGGCAAATATCAGAAGGCATTCTAATCAGGGAGAACCTGTTGAACAAGCAGCAGAACTGTGACTAGTCTGGCATGTTCAGGTAAATTCAGTGGGGTTAGAAAGTAGTGAATGAAAGGGATTATAATGGAATATTATAGTGAGAGGTATCAGAGACCAATCTCAAAATGGTTTTATTTGTTTTGTTTCTTACATTTATTTATTTATTTGGCATTCTGGAGGTGGGTGATGCATATAGGGGTTGGAGGACAACTTTGAGTTGTTTCTCTCCTTCACCATGTGAGTCTTGGAGATCAAACTCAGGTTGTCAGGCCTGGCATAGGCTTACCTTTACCTGCTAAGGCGTCTTCCTGCCCTGACTGTTTTAGGTGTAGTCTTGTTGTGCTGCCTGAGTTGGAGCTTGTGAGCTCAAATAATCCTCCCACCTTTATCTCTGGAGTCGCTGGGACTGTCTGTATGATCTGCTACACCCTACTGAGGAAGAATTTGTGATTGTTTTGTGTTGCTTGGAATAGAACCCAGGGCCTTGGACATGCTGGACAAGCATTCTACCGTGATGTTATCCTGCCCCAGCAACCAGATTAAGAATAGCTTTGTTATAAATGAACCTCATTGTGTAGGCAGCAGTAAAACTTGTAACAATTTGCAAGTGAAACAAAATAGAGTAAATGGTTCTTTTTTGTTTTTATAAAATAAACCTTACACGTTCATCCTGGAGGACAGATTGGAGTATTCCAGTGTGGAGGCAGGGAAAGCATTTGGGCAATTAGTATGATAATCCAGACAAGAACGGAAGGCCAAAAGTAACTAAGCTTTTGTAATAGAGATGAATAGGAAGAAGCCCTTCTCTAATGAAACTTGAGGATGGCCTGGATTAAAGAGAAGGGATTAAGATAGCCTACCTGCTGCTCAGCTTGTGTCAGTGAATAGAGAGGATTCTCCTTCATGAATTAGACAGAAGGAATCTGTTTAGAAAAAACACCGGTGAATTCTTGAGCATTGGATAATGAGCAGCAGGTAAAGTTTGGGAATCATCAGTATGTAAAAAATATAATCATCAATGAGGCAATAAGGTTACTCGGAGATAGCATTAGAGCTGGAATTCCACTTTCTTGAAGTTAACCAAAGACTTGCCTAGATGACATATAGGTTCATGGCTTTTCTCAGATTCTCAAAAGGATAAACACTTATTTAATATAAAAAAAGGGGGCCAAGAAACCATCCCAGTTTAAAAAAAAAAAAAGAGAACAAAAATAAAACAGAAAACCATGCATCTAACCCTAAGGAATGGTAAAGTGTGACAGATTAGCTGAGGGCAGAAGATTCAGTTGGTGTGGTGGTTATGTTGTAAAGTGGAGTTAAACGCATGTGCATTTAAGCTTCACACAGACCATGGTTTCTAAGAATTGTTACACGTACTGAAGTGACCAACAATAAAGTTCAGCCAAGTGTTAGTGTTGTCCACAATTACTTGTTGGCATTGGCATTGCAGTTTTAATCTCTATTCAACGTTCTCAGCTGTAAACTAGACAGATCCATCTCTTAGCTAGTTTTTTGATGCTTCATTACAAACCACAGCTTTTGCCTTTGTCTTTCATACTATCTACTGTGTTCTATGTCCCCCCAAATTCTTCTTGTATAGTTTTTAAAAAACAGTATAATTTTTCCTGCTTTCTCTGTTCTCTTTAATTATCTGACCTATATGGAATTCCTTCTTTCTGTTTTAGTACTATTGGTTATGTTATTTTGGCATTTTAAATTGAATTGCCTTTCATTGATATTTATTTTATATATTATATATATATAATTTTATATATTGCCTTTTTTTCCCAAGAGGGATTTTATACCTTGTAGTTCATCATACTTTCTACATAATAAAAGAAAAGAAAAACTTTTTGGCTTTTATTTGGAATTATAGGCTACTGAATTAATTAAATTTGCCTTATATGTCAGTTGTTTTTATAAATTAATCTTATTTTTGAAAATAAAAATTTTTTTAGATTTTAAAAATATAATATACTTATAAAGTAAAAAAGAACAAGACTACCAACCATATATAAAACATAAGCCTTGGTCATTTTAAATACAAGTGACTTATCCAAGATTAATCAATGCAGTACATTATTAGATAAGTGAACTTCAGTGATAGATGCTTTCGTTTTATTTGAGTGGTAATTTAATCATGCAGCCTGTTGCCAACACTTGTCTTTCATTGTTTTCGGCAGTAAAAGGACCAGTGTGGCATTGTCTTCCTGTATCAAAAGTCAAAACTTAACAGTTATGGGGGAAAGATGAGTTCAAACAATGCCAGTTGGATCTGATATCTACTTTGGTGTAAGTTGATCTGGTGGTACCAACAGTCCCAAATTATCATTACCTGGAGGAAAAAAAATCTTAAGGCCTTAGGCTCAATTTGACACACTTTGGTGTTACCTAGACTTTCTATTTTTCCTCTCTGGAATGACAATACATACATAACATGCATACATGTATTTACATACATACATGCCCGTATGTATGTAAATAAAGTTTGTGTACTACATATTCTCAATCATAATTAAACACATTTTAACAGAAAAAAAACCAACATATTTTGAACAGTTTTCAAAATGAAACGGTTCTTTTAATTCATAAGAATTACTGATGTATGAGTAGGATATAATAAAACATGAGGATAAAATAAGCTCGTGTGTGGATCTGCAACTATTCTTGAACCCAGTTTGTACCTTAGCAATATGCCAAGGTCACTTGTTCTGAAGTCATAGTTAGGTATGGGGCTATAACTCAGTGCTGATGTTTGCCTGCCTTGAGTCAGTCCCTGGATTTGAGCTCTAGTATTGTATCTGTGCTGGGGGCATAGGAGGGATGATTAATAGATAGTAAAACAACTATTATGTTCATCCCTGCTTTGTATTAAAAGTTAACTGAAATTTTTGTAGGCAAATTTATTGCAATAAGTTTTTTTTTTTAATATCTACAAATTTAGATAACAACAGGCCAGCAAGATGGCTTATTTGGGTAGAGGTACTTGCCACTAAGCTGCAGAACCTGAGTTTAATCCTTGGGACCCACATGGTGGAAGCAGAAAACTGATTCTGCATGTTGTCATCAACCTGCACGCATATACTGCACTACATGTGCACCCATACAGTACATAAATACACAAAAATACATGTCACATAACAAAGTTAAAAAACAAATGATATTTAATTACTTTGATGTTTCTTTTTTAATTTTTTTCTTGTTTCTTTTATGTGCATTGGTGTTTTGTCTGCATGTATATTTGTGTGAGGGTGTTGAATCCCCTGTAACTGGAGTAACAGACAGTCGTGAACTGCCAAGTCAGTGCTGAGAACTGAACCCAGGTCCTCTGGAAGAACATCCAGTTCTCTTAATTGTTGAACCATCTCTCCCGTACCCCAACTTTGATATTTCAGGAGCATTTCTGAGCTTACTTTACTATAGGGCCTGTGGATATATGCTAGCTATTCTAAGATGAAGAAGTGATTACCAAAAGACATCACTTTAGAATTTGCTTGTGTACAAGAATGGCTTCTAAAAGGGGGCCATAGCAACAGCATCTGCTGAGCTTAAGGAAAGAAAACAGTCACTGTGTGTAAAGAGATTTCAGAAGTCATCATGGCCAGTAACATAGGTAATAAAAAAGTGGATCTTTGCTGTCCTTCATGCCTGCTACTTAAGCTACTCAAGGCTTTCTCTAAATGAGGTCAGCATTTATTAGAATACTAATGTCCAGTAGAAATGTGATGTGAGCTGCAGTGTCACTTTAATTTTCTTGGTAAACACATACAAAGTAGTAATTAGTTTCAATAATAATATATTTAATTCATTATCTATAAAATATTTCAATACATAGTCATTTTTAAAGGTAAAGATATTTGCTCTCTCCCCATCTGCGTTCTTGAAATTCAGTGTGGCAAAAAGTATGTCATTTGAGAGTAGCCATACTTCAGGTTCCCAATAGCTGCATGTGGCTAGCAGTGACTTTTATATAGCTTATCTTCAGAACATCTAAGGGATATGTGGTCATGACATTGAAGATGTAAGTTCCCACATGTCCAGTGAGCATTAACTTAGAGAGGGCCTCCAGCTACGCTGGCCATATGAACCACTAGCCATATGTTCGCTTTGGGACCACCTGTTCCCATGATCAAGGTAAATACTTTTTTGTTTGACCTAATACCATTTAGTAAAACAGTCACAGTTTCAGTGCCTTTGTCTTTCCCTAGATAGGACTCTGGCCTGTTGTCAGATGTTACATCCCACAAATTTTATATTTCAGATAGTATACAAAAGTTCTGTTTATATGGCTCTTGGAAACTCGTGACTCTTCACACATTTTTGAATTATTAAGAGAAATGCCATTATAGAGACCATCATAATCTGATTTGTATTTTCTATTTTAAGGATGTGGAGTATTATCTTGTCAAATGGAAAGGATGGCCGGATTCGACAAATACTTGGGAGCCCTTGAGCAACCTGAGGTGTCCACTGCTACTGCATCAGTTCTCTAGTGACAAGAGTAGTTATTTTTCTCAGGTAAAGAAACGCAAGGCAATCACTGCAAAAAACAATAACAAATCCTTGCAACCTGCCATTGCTGAGTACATTGTAAAGAAAGCCAAGCAAAGAATAGCTCTGCAGAGATGGCAAGATTACCTCAACAGAAGAAAGAACCACAAAGGGATGATATTTGTTGAAAATACAGTTGACTTGGAGGGTCCACCTTCAGACTTCTACTACATTAATGAATACAAGCCAGCTCCAGGGATCAGCTTAAACAATGAAGCTACCTTTGGATGTTCATGTACAAACTGCTTCTTTGAAAAGTGTTGTCCTGCCGAAGCTGGAGTTGTTTTGGCTTATAACAAGTACCAACAAATTAGAATCCAACCTGGCACTCCTATCTACGAATGCAACTCAAGGTGCCGATGTGGACCTGATTGTCCCAATAGGATTGTACAGAAAGGCACACAATACTCTCTGTGCATCTTTAGAACTAGCAATGGCTGTGGCTGGGGTGTAAAAACCCTTGTGAAGATTAAAAGAATGAGTTTTGTCATGGAATATGTTGGAGAGGTACATTAAATTCACCTATTCATATGAGCTTTATACTTCTGAAAAGTTACCTTTATACCTTATTAATCTAAATACTTGATATATTTTGATGTTATCATTTGCAGATCTGTAGAAATTCATTTTTAGGTGTAGAAGAAAGGTTCACTGGCATAGTTCAAAGTGTAAAGCTATATGAGCAAATACTTAATATAGTAAGTTAATAAAAGGCATTTATCCATAACCGCTGGCCAAAGCATATATTTTTTATTTTAAATATGTATATATATAATATATATTTATTTTATTTATATTTATATATTTTACATATTATATAGTCATATATACATATATAATATGGATAATATATATATTTATATATTATATAATTATATGAAACTTTGAAAACAGTGAAACTTTGTAGTTACATTTATTATTTGCTTCAATATGACTAAATTCCTTTTCCTATTTTGTATGAACATGAAGGATATTATTGCGTAGAACAGCTTAAGGAGTATTACGAAATATGTACAAAAACATTTATTATATCTAACAAACACGAGCCTTAACTTGGCCACTTTGAGCTGCAGAACATTACCGAACGCTAGCGTATTTGTTTTAAGAAATGTCAGATGTGTATTAAAGTGGTACTTCTCATGAGCCACAGCTGAGCACCTTCGTGTGTTAATTCACTGACCTTCAGCTCTTATGAGAGAGTCGTTATCTCCAGTATCACAGATGGAGAAACTGAGGCACAGAGATTTTTAGCTTGCTACAGCAGCCAGATTTAGTTGCTAACATACATCACTGTGACCGCTGTTGGTGTCTTCAGCTGAACTCAAGCTGTAGGAGCAGAACTGCAGATAATGTTCCTCCCTTAGTGATTACTTTGAGTTGAAGCATTTCCTGAATATCTGTTTGAAAAACAGCTTTCCAAATGGTTCATTACATACTTAATATAAATTCTTTGTTATGTAAGCAGTTACCATTTATCATTGCTCACAGATAGGAACAATATGCCTTCAGAGCATATTGAGAATGCATACAACTCTAAAGGTAGTCTACTTTTCTCTGTCCTGTGATGCACAGGTTAGGGTTTCTTCACGGGCTAATTATAATGAGGATAGTACTGTATTTCATCTTAGTTTCAATTTTTTAATTTTAGTCTTTTATCACATCGCTTTCCCTCATTTTTCATGCGGTTTTTTCTCTCTAGCTTTTAGTTTGTGTGAACGTTTGTTTTGATGACCCTTGGGTTTCTTTTTAAATATTTGCACATATCAGTGTTGATAGCTTAATGATGTCTCTTTGGTTCCACAGTAATCACATAACATTCTGTGGTTTTGCGGAACACAGTGCCACCTGTAGCCCCAGCTACGCAAGAGGCTGAGGTAGAAAGATCTTTTGAGTCCAGAAGTTTGAGAGACCCTATCATAAAAAGAAAAACTCATAAAACTAGTGTGTGTGCTTATTTGTTTCTCTCCTTAGGTAATCACAAGCGAAGAGGCTGAAAAGCGGGGACAGTTGTATGACAACAAAGGAATCACGTATCTTTTTGATCTGGACTATGAATCTGATGAATTCACAGTGGATGCAGCTCGATATGGAAATGTGTCTCACTTTGTGAATCATAGTGTAAGGAACACTATAGATTGGACAAATAATTCAACGTAGTGCTCTTTGGATGATTTTTTCCTTAAGTGACAGATAATCGTTTTTTACATAGCCATTCATAGTATTTTAGTATAAGGGCTTTTTCTGTTAAGTCATGACATTATTTCTATAATATGAGTATACATATTGAGGTGTTTAACAACAGTTTATATCTCACTTCATTTAAACTTTCCAAGGCAGGTAGATAACTTCAAATGCAGAGGAGGGGGAGTTAGTAAACAAGGGAGTTAATTACAATGCTTAGGAATCTTGTAGAAGTTAATGCTACTGAGCTTTAGAATGTATGGTAGGTAGCCCTTCACCTTATCGTTTACTCTCCATGGTTTCACTTACCTAGTTTGCTGTAGTCCAGAAATACCCAGTGGAAATTGCTAGAAATAATTCAAAGTTTTAAAATGTTTGCTATTCTGATTAGTAGCTGAAGTTTCCTACTGGAGACATGAGCCACGCCTTTGTCCAGTGTGTGTATGCACTGTACATGCTGTCTCTCAGTCACTTACCCGCTCTCTGGATTGTCAGGTCAACCATCACAGTTTTATCTGTGTTCAGGTAACCTTACTTTACTCAATAATTGCCCGTAAGCACAAGATTCGTTATGCTAGCAATTTGGGTTTGCCAAAGCGTTCTTTAAGCCAAAAGGTGAAAGTACAGTAAGATATTTTCATAGAGACAGACCACTCATATAACTTAAAAAGTGTTCAGTTTCTGATAGTTGTTACTCCCTTACTCTGTCTGAATTTAAGTTACTCACCATATGTATGGGACATAGCCCTAGCAGATACTGGGTTTGGCACTATTGACATTTTCAGGAGTCTACTGAGGATCTTGGACTATTCTCCCATAGATACGGGAGAATTACTGGATAGCTAAAGGTAACAGAGTAGGTTTTTTGTTTCGTTTTTAATGTTAGTGTGCTCACATTTTAAAATAAATTGAAGGACTTCTAGAGCATTCAAGCATTTAAGATTATTTCCCTAAATTATAAATTAGTATCTTTTAATTTTTAGTTCATGTTTGAAAAACTTAGATCTTCTGTCTTTTCTTTTTAAAGATTTTATTTGTATGTGTGTACATGCCTGTGTGCACAGGTCCCTGTGGAAGCCACAGAGGGCATCAGATCCCTTGGAGCTGGAGTTACAGGTGGTTGTGAGTCTCCTAATGGGGTGCTCGAAACTGAACTCAGGTCCTCTGCAAGAACAAGTGCTTTTAATGGCTGAGCCATCTGTCCAGACTTCTAGAACCTCACTCCAAAATCTTCTACTTTATAAAACTTGCTTCCAAAAAATTAAGGGACAATAATAATTACTGGCCACCTTCTAAGCACCAGACATAAGCCTAGTGAGGCTGGTATTATTGCCTATATATATATGGGGGGGGGGAGATCATAAAGTATGTCTCAGAGTATGTCAGATCTTGGAAGATGTAGCCAAGTTAAAATGTCTGGTGGATTGCTTACCAAGAGTTGCGTGTGAATAGCAGTGAAATGTGAGAGACCATCTGAGCTCCCTTTTTGGTTGTATGAATTGTTTAAATGATTGTTTTAAATAATTTCTTAAAGATTTAGCCATCCCTAAGTATCCCAGGGGATTAGTCGCAGAACCCCTTGCAGGTACTAAAATTTTTATTGAGTTCCTTATGTTAAATTTGAGACATATAATAACCTGTACATCATCTTTTATACTTTAAATCATCTGTAGATTCCTTCTAATGCCTATAGAATATAAATAGTTTCACTGTATTGTTTAGGGATTAGGGACAAGATCACTCAGCCTGTACATGTTCAGGACTTTGATATGATTTTTCTTTTCTATAAATACTTCTATAATCTATAGGTAGTTAACTCTGGATTGGTTGAGTCCAGATGTGGGACCCACAAGTACAGAAAGCCAGCTGTACTACCCAACACATACATCGTACTTGGGGATGACTGAACACCAATTTCGGTTCTTGACATGACTCACTAGATCTTTCTTCTTGCATTTTCTATAGTTAATGTTCTCAAAATGCTGAACAATTCCAAATGAAAGTTTTAAGTGATGAAACTGCAATATAAAATTTATATTTTTATATGGTGATAAGAGTCTCTTGTTACTTAGAGTAGACATAATATAGTGACATGTTGGATACTTGATTTGTTGCATCTTTTTGTTCTTTTATGTATGATTGAAAAGTATATTTTGAATAAGCATGCCATAGGAAGCAGCTTAGTTTGTAGGAGAACTTAAAAAATTATCAGATGGGAAGTTAATTTTATATGGTGTGTAGAAGAAAAGCCTTGGTACCGGTTTTACTTGAACAGGTTTTATTCTTTTTTAGTGTAACCCAAATCTTCAGGTGTTTAGTGTTTTCATCGATAACCTTGATACTCGGCTTCCCAGAATAGCATTATTTTCCACGAGAACCATAAATGCTGGAGAAGAGCTGACTTTTGATTATCAAATGAAAGGTACGGTTTTCAAGAATGATTTCATTGGTGTTGGTTTCTTATGACAGTGATGGCAGCAAGTCTTAATCGTGACCCAAACAAACATCAAAGATGAAAGGAATCAGTTGGGGAGGGTCAGCAAACGTTACGTGTGAAGATGGTGAAAGACATGACTGTACTGATTTTAAAACTTTTTAAAAATTAGAGAAATTGGGGGTGTGGGGGTGTGAGACTGTTATCCTAATGTCCAAAGCCCAAGAATCTGACCACCAAAGCTAGCACTGGTCCTTCTAAGTCACTGCAGCCACTCTCTCAGGACTTCCATTTTGGAAGCTGATTTATCATATCTTTTCTCAATACTGTTAGTATTGATAAAAATGCAGACTAAGTGTTTGAACTTTTACTAATAGATAAATATTGACAAGATTGAAAGTATGATCTCAATTACATATGAATTATTCTTTTCCTTCTTGAATCTGGCTTTTTAAAGTTCTTAATTCTATTAGCTATATTGTGATTGTGAATATTTCTATGAACAGTGTGTTTACGTGCTGTTATTACTTGGCCTCACTGTTTGCTCTTGGTGATGTATAAATAGAATGATTGTGTATTGGACTTTCTCAGTAAACTTTATCATGGAGGATATTCACATTAGTCTATACCATCCTTTCAAGACAACTCAATGAATTGTCTAAGGATATTCACCTAAGTACAAAACTATTTCTTTGGGAGTTAACCAATGCTTTCAGAAAGTAAACACCGTTGCTAGCTACTTTAAAACAGAAACTCTTAAAGCCATTCTAAAGTATCTTTTTTTTGTTTACTGTTTTTGTTATCTGTTTTTTGTTTGAGACAGGGTCTCAGACTGGCTGGCTTAGAACTCACTGTATAGACTAAGCTGCCCTCAAACTCAGAGATTCACCTGTCTCTACCTCCCAAGTATTGAGATTAAAGGCATGTCCTACCATGCCGCCTAAAGTGTCTTTTTCAAGTAAGATTTGTGTGTGTTTTCCATGTGAATGCGGGTACCCACTGAGACCAGAAGGGGCCATAGGTTCTCCTGGAGCTGGAGTTACAGGCTATAGTAAGCTGCTCTATATGGATGCTAGGCACTGAACTCTGGTCCTCTAGAAGAGCACGGATTACTCTTTACCTCCCGAGCCCTCTCTCCAGCCCCTATTCTAAAATAATTTTCTTTTTCTATACTTTCAGGTTCTGGAGAATTATCTTCAGATTCTATTGACCACAGCCCTGCCAAAAAAAGAGTCAGAACTCAGTGTAAATGTGGAGCTGAGACTTGCAGGGGTTATCTCAACTGAAATGTCAGGGAATGGAGCTCATGATAATTGTTTGTAAAAAGTATTTGGGACTCCTATTATCAAGATTATATGTATATTAATGTACAACTCAAGATATTTGTCTCAAGATATTTGCCAAGTACATACCGTTCCTTCTGAAGAGGACTGCAGGACCACATAAACAGTACATATTTGGTGGCTATATACCAAATATGCAAAGTAAACTATTTACAATTATTAGTTAAGAAGTCTAAGTAGACAAGTGCTCCCTTTAGTGTTTAAAAAGTGACAAGGCAGTGGTTGCTGGTATAAAATGGTATGAAACCTTGACTCAAACAGATAACTCCATCTGGGCAAATGTACAAATTTTATTATTATTTTTTTACTATATTGTTCCTGCTGAATATTCACTGATCTTCTATTTGGTGCAAATAAGCAACACAATTTTTTTTACTATATTTTCTACTTGTACATTAAAACATTGGCATCTTAATAATATATTTCAGGTATAAAAGTAAACATGAAAGATTTAACTTCAGCTTGATCTCATTTTGAAGCAATAGATACCATTGTAAAGGCTGTATGTCTGAACCCGAAATTCTTAAGAGTTTTAATCCTGTAGAAAAAAATCTCTATAATCACGTTCTCTAGAAGTCCAGAGTGGCTGTCCATTATGCTTTTTTGAAAGAACATAATGTGACTAAGAGGACTTGTTGGAGTGCCAGGCAGGGTAAGCGAGACGACGGGAGCCACTTAGCGTGAATGAGGTCCACACTGAGAATCTTTAAATAGGAGAGCGGGATCCCCAGGAAGCACCTGCCCCGAATGGCAGTGTAATTCACATCACATCACTGTCAGTTTCAGGCAATTTTAACATTTCCTTTCCACTAAATTTAATTATTTTTGTATTTTCTGCATGTCCTTGAAAAGTAACCTATATTTAAACAGATATTTGTTGTACGCAAGAATTTTTTAGATATAAAACTAAGCTTGGCCAAAGTTATGTCTGATTGAACATTTATTAACCTATGGGGACTTGATGGAATTTTTCCCTGTGCGGTAAAACCCAATAAAGAAAAACTTACTTGCATTCTTCTGGGTCTGGGAATTCTAATCATGGTGTCCAGTGTGAAGACAAAATACAGTAAAAAGTCCTAGCTTTCGTTATTCTGATTAAGATTTACCTAAGCTCATGGCTCCAGGCTTTAAAAGACTAATAAGCTTAAGTAAAATTGAACTGAATTCAGGAGTTCAGCACTTCCTTTACCTTCCTAACTCTTAACCTGTTTTGGGAGAAGCTACAATGTTACTCAGAGTATTGCCTTCATGGGGCTGCTTGTTCACAATTCATAGGATATACTGTTTGCATGTCTGCAGCCTCATATTATGTCTGCTCCCGAAAACTTCCAGAATGTGTCAAGGAAAAAAAAATTTTATTATATAATATAATATAATAAAAAAAATTTTTAATGGCGTTTTTTTTTTTTTCTTTGAGAATCTTAACAGCTTTACAGGACTGTTTTTCTCCTCTCCTCACCATGGCCAAGCTCACTCTGACTTATTCTCAGGTTTAAAGATAGGATCAAAAAAAAGTTTTGACTGTCTAAATATTTGATCTTATTTGCTATTCAGGTTTTAAGAAAACGAGTGGAGGGGAAGGGGGAAAGAATATGTTTAATAAATGTGGCTTTGTTTTGTCCTTACGAATAGAAATTTAATGGGCCTTGGATTTTGAGAGAGAGGAAGTGAGACAAGGTATCATGTACCTCAGGCTAACCTTGATTTTGCTGTGTAGCTGAGATTATCTCGAGCTCTGATCATCCTGCCTCCACTTGCCAATGCTGGGAGTACAGGCACGTGCCACTATGCCCAGTTTGAGATTTTTAGCTTTAGGGAAAAAGTACACAAAGGAAGTTTCATTTTAGGTTCCATGCATGTAGTTTACTTTGCATTCCCCCATTACCTTCCTGCCAAGGTCTCTCATGTTTTCACATCATGATAGCTATTTATCTAAATATAGGTGCGCCCGTGTGTGTTGCTGTGATAAAAGTGATCAATTCAGCTCCAGCCTGATTCCTTCGTCACATGTCCTAAGTGTGTAGTGTCTTCAGCAATGGGAAGACTTGGAGATAGTCATGACAGGAAGTTAAGCAGGAACAGAGACTAGAAACATGGGGGAACACTGCTTACTGGCTTGTTCCCAGGCTCATACTCAGGTAGCTTTCTTATACAGCCCACAGTGGGATAGGCCCTCCTACATCAATTAGTAATTAAGAAAATCCCCACAGACGTGCCATAGACCAATTTGATGGAGACAGTTCCTCAGTTGAGGATCCCTTTTCCCAGGTTACCCCAGGTTAAGTTGAAGCTGACTATGATATATACATCCATTTTGCATATTTGACTCTTCTAAAGCAAATGTGGCTAGCTACGAGGCTTCTGTGATGTATCTTGGTGTTTTGAAACCTTTTGTAAATGTTTGATAATTTACAGTTCTTGGAAAATGAAGTAGCCACTGCAGTTCTGCCTGGTTTAATGCAGTTTGTAAAGAGGTTTCATCATAGAGCACAGTGCTCAAGAGCACGAACTCTTAAAGCCTGGTTGCTTGTGGCTTTGCTGCTTACTAGCTGTGTGAACTAATCTGTGTGCCTTAGTCTCCTGCCTACCTCAAAATGTTTTACAGATTAAAGCTTTATAAAGTGCTTTTATCACTGAATTAACACCATATGTAAATATTTCCTATTGTTAAATTCTAAACTCTAAACATAAGTTGTAAAAGTTGATATTCAGGAATATTATCTAAATCTACTCTATTGTTCTTAGCTCTTGAACTTGTTCCAGCCAGTGTTCGTGCCAGACTTAAGATCTTAAATATGAAAATTACAGTTATAAATGTTAGAAATACATTCAGAACAATATTTGCAAGTATGTTTTGAATACTTACCTTGGATCATAAAGTATCCTATTAAAAACCAAGTCAGACTGAGTATGGCTCAGTTAAAAACAAAAATTAAGCTTTGAGCATTAGTGGATATGCACAAATGCATAGAGTTACATATACATATAATCTGAGTCATATCACGCAGTAGGTTAGGCCAGTAATTTCTGGTCTAGTTGCTGCTGTAGTACAGTGATGATCTGTGAATTCAGTTTAATCTGCAAATTCTAAGACTCCATTTAAACTTATTTTAGGAGGTGTGTCCACATCTTTTCCCTTAATTTGTAAAATGTCAAGTATACTAAAGTGCTTATGAAAATACTTATAAAGCTTTATTAGATCTGTATACACCAATACAAAGCATTGTACTTTAAAGCAATTTAACAATTCACAGAACATATATATGTTAGCCATTTAATTTTAAGTATTTTCTTTTGCATCTAATTGTTGTAGCTTCAGTTGTATCATTGTCTTGATAATTTTTTTTATTTATTGAAACAAGCTCTTGCTAAGTTGCCCAGTCCTGACCTCCAACTCAAGTCTCTCCTTTGTCGGCCTCTAGATCAGCTAGAAGACAGGCATACAGCCTTGCCTAACCCGCCCCCCCCAGCCAGTGGCTTTTGTTTTCAAGATTTATTTTTCTTTTATATATGAATGTTTTGCCTGCCCTTATGCATATGCACCACATGTGTGCCTGGATCCCATGAAATGCAGTTACAGATAGTAGTGAGCTACCATGTGGGTGTTGGGAGCCAAACCTGGCTCCTCCACAAAAACAGCAGGTGCTCTAAACTGCTCCAGACTGAACTATCTTTCCAGCCCTGTGCCCAGGTCTCTGCTATAACATCTTCTGAGGCTAATAAGGTCCTGTTCCTCACTTCCCACCGCTATCGGTTAACTATGATAGATCCACCTTTATTCTTCTAGACTGTTTGTAACGATTCAAGATACAGTGTATCTTGTGGAATGGTCCATGTATACCTGATGAAATGTATTCTGCTGTGAAGTAAAATACTCTTGTCTATCAGATCCAGTTGCCTGGTGGTGTTCAGTTCTTGTGTTACTGATTCTCTGTATATATACTTGTTCTCTGAGAGAAGCATGTTAAGATTTTTGTATTTGTGTATTATTTGGTATGTCTCTGGAGGACAGTACTGGGTGCACTCTACCATTACCACCTTCCTGTTAGATGTTTTGTCCAGGATAGTATCTGCCTCTTGTTATAGTCACTTTGGCTTTCTTTAACATATTTACAGTATCTATTCTTTTACTTTTAACTTTGTGTCACTTGAATTGCATTTTCTGTAAACAGCACATAATTATGTTTTCCTGTATCTTTTTATGGATCTCTTTATATCATTTGCATTTCATGTGATTATTATGTTCTGTTGTCCCATGCAACATTGTTTTTGACCGTTTCTCTTTCTTTTAGGTCATTTGAGCATTCTTTAATATTCCATTTTGATTTGTTATTATACTGATATAGCACTTTGTGTAGGTTTTCAAGTGGTTGCTCTAACAGGTGTATCTAACCTATAGCCTGCAGGCCACGTGCATCCACAGCTATGAATGCTGACCATTACATTTGGTATGATATTGTGTTGCAACATCAAAAGATGAGACATCCTTGCTAGAATGAGGATTTTATTTCTAAGAGTGAGCATTTCTTTTTTCAATAACTATACTCTCACCTGTTGCCAGTTTTTCATACAAATACTGTAAATGCTCTGGTTTAGGAAGCTCGGCCTCTGGAGTTGAGGGGATTTCAAAATCGGAGGAGCTCTGTGAATCCACATGTGTGCTAGTAGTTAGCAACGTTTTCTCCTCAGGTGGGGATTTCCTGCCATTCATGGTGTCTGGTTCTCCGACATGAGGAACTCTGTTTACTTCTTCATCTCTGCTTTTCAAATCACAGTGAGTATCCTGTGGGCAAAGTTCTTTCTGTTTCACTTGGGAGACAGAAGTATTCTCTTTGACTTTCAGTCCACAGGCACCCTTGCTCAAAGAGGCAGCGTCCTCACCGCTTCTCTCTTGGGAAGACAACAAAACAGTATCACACTGGCTATCCCAGCCTTGGCTTCCTTGATCCGTTATATGTGTGGACTGAGATGAATTCTGGGAAGAGATGTGTGTGGATTCTCCATCAGAGTCACTGAAAAGCTTTGGTGAGTCACTTATAAGCTTCGGTGACTGAGATCCCCCCATCTCTATGGAGGAAGGTAAGTTTTCCAAACATTCATCGGTGATTTCATCTTTTCTTTTGAAGAATATTTCCCACTGTGGTATCTCTGCACCAGCATTTGGCTGGGGGATTGTCACAGTGTCCAGACCTCCCTGTACTGAAGGCAGGCTTTCTAGCTCTTCCTCACTGTCACTGTTTGATTCTTCACAGTCTATAAAGTTGGCCAAAGAAAGGCTCTGTATACTCTCTGCTTTGTAGCATCCTGGGCTTTGTCTCAGTTCAGACTGGTCTTGTGGCAGTGCCTTCATTGAAAATACCTCAGGGTGAAGAGTTAGCTGGTATGGAACTTTGTGCCGTAAAGGTGTTGGTAGAGGGTCATCAAAGAGATCACCTTCCTCCTCTGAAACAAACAGAGCAGGCACATACAGAATGAGGAAGGGGAATCTGCACTTCAGTGAGAGTTGAAGTTGTAGCATTTACCTATGTTTAATCTTCGAGTTGTATAAAATAAAGGTGCTGGTCTTCAAAGAGAAATTAAAAGGCCGCTATCTGCTGAGGATATCGGTCAGTACTTCTCAAAACTATGAGTAACCACTAGACTCACAGGGAGACTTTTTTTAAGGATTTTGTTTTTAAGCATGTGTATGTGTGTGTGTGTGTGTGTGCGCGCGCACGCATGCACACATGAGTATGTGCCTGTGAATGAAATGCCTGGGAGGCCTGCAGTGTTAGATCCCTGGAGCTGGAGCTCAAGGCAGCTGTGAGCTACCCAACACAGATGTCAATTTAAGACTGCCTGTGTGGACAATCCACGGAACATTTTAAGAACTAAAGGATATGAAGGCCTAGTCAACAAACTTTTAGAGAACAATCTATAAGCCCACAAGTCTAGTTCCAGACCATCTCTGCCCTCAAGCCTCTGTGCATGAGCCACCTTTTCTGGATAAATGTAGCTATCACCCCTCAAGTGGAGACCATCACAGAAAAACACAACTGGACAAAATGGAGAAATCAACGAATCATGGAGAACACAGTTCCAACATATATCTGTATCATAGCTCCTGCATCTATGGCTCAGTGAATATTGTGGAAGAGGGGGCAAATGGACTGTAAATGAGCCAGAAATGCAAGGAGTCTGCTGTGAAGTAGTCTCTCCTAGAAATGGCTGTATAAACAAGACGGGAATAATGACAATGGCAATTGGCAGGGTCCCATCCCTAGACAACTCCAGACAACTAGTGACTGCTAGGGGAAAGATAGCTAACCTCTCCCAGGGATGAGCCCCCTTATTAGTTATCCAATGCAGAGCTGTAATCCCTGAAACCTTATATACAAACAATAAAAACACAACTTAGCAAGTTGTATTTCTATATATTTGTCATGCACATGTACATAGATATGTGTAATAATAAAAGATGCTATCAACTTGGGATATGGAAGGGGCTGGAGAAAGGAAAAGGAGAGAGTGACGTGATTCTATTTCAATTAAAAACATTTTTAAACTATCACAGACTTTAAAACCCACTCAATTAAACAATGATATGCATGGGCTAGAATATACATATTGCTTATACATTTTTAAATGTCTAGCAGAGATTTCCACTAAATCATTTAAGTAACAATACCTGTACAAATACGAGAAAAGTGATGTGCGTTATCACTATAGTACATATGAATAAAGGATGAGAAGCCTAAGGAATCTAGATGAGCAGAATCAACGATCACAGCATGGAAAAAGGGAGACTAACAAAGAGAAATGAGCATTAATCAAATATCTAAACCAGTATTTCAAATAAAATAGAAACAAATGTGGATTTAGAAGTGCATGAAAGGAACAGATTTTCTACGGATTCCAGTGTGCCTCTAAGGAAGTAAATGGAGTCAAAATGGGACACTGATCTGTGTGGTGTCTTCAGAAAACACCAGAGGCCTCCAGCTCTCCAGTGCCCTCTCTCTACTCTGGTGGCATGAAGGGAGGGCTGTGTAAGCACAAGTGGCCAGCTACAAACCATGAAAAAGCCTCTGGAACCTACCTTACCAATCTTTTGGTAAATCCAATCTTGGACTTCCTGCCTCCAGAACTATAAAAAATAAATCTGTTGGATTGGAGGTTGCTCAGTGTTTAAGAGCACCTGCTCATGCAGAAGATCCAGGTTTGAATCCTAGCACCTACATGGTGGCTCACAGTCATCCATTAAGTACTTCCAAGGCCAATGCCTTCTGACCTTCGAGGGCACCAGGCACACATGTGCACAGACAAACATGGGATCAAGAGTCATATACATAAACTAAAAGTAGGATCTCAAAATAATTTGAAATTAGATTCTAAATGACTAGAAATATAGAAGCAAAGATGGAAGACAGGCATCAGTTCAAAGCCCTATCGCTTCCTGTGAGACGGGGATTTTGTGAATTCTCTAAATTCAGTGTCTCTGGCTAAGTCAGCCTGACATCACTTGTAAGTTTGTCTACAGATTATCTGTAATATGGGGAGAAGATGTAGCTTAAGACTTGCCCTGTATAAGTGTTCAATAAGTAGCATCCTTATCCAGTGAGGATTCACTCATGGCACTCCGTAAAGGGTGAAAATTCTAACCACCAAGCATGGCTGCTATAAACCAACAAGGCTTTGCCCAGAATCTTAAGTTCTCGTTTCTACTCAAGAGTTTGTGATTTTAACTACAAAACGAAAAGAGAGGAGCTGTGTGTATAATGTCACTATTCAGTCTGATCAGAACCTAAGGCAGCTAAGTATCTTCAGCATCTGCTAACAGCAAAAGTGCTCCAGCGTGACAAATGCAGCACGTGTACAGCCCCACGCCAGGCACAGAGCCTGTTTCAGGAGGCCCAGAACCATTCTTACCTGAGTCTAGATGGACTGTTCTAGCTCTCTTCAGTTTTCCAAGTGGTTTGTACTTTGGTTCAGCACTTTGGTGAGACCGGCATAGAGGCTTTAAACTGACAGAAATCAAAATATTTGATTTTTCCTTTTGGGAAAGCTGCTGAAGCATAACACTTATAAAAATTAGAATAAAGCCATAGGGAGACCATGTGAGCATTTGTAGAAGATAGTAATGTTTAGTAAAGATCCTGCAACGAATAAAGTGTCCAGTGGAAACACTTAAAGACAACAGTAGATACTGATGGTGTATGGAGGGAACTGTCTTAGCAGCTTAAAGCCAAACTTGGATCTTTGTTCTTACAGTGTGGGAAAGAACCTATCTCAAGACAGTATTAAGTAACCCATTGACACCTCCTAGCATCCAGAGAGTATAGGAGAGGTGCTTCCTCTTCCCTGCTTAATGGCACTTGCTTTACTTCTTGTAAGAATCCCACAAATTTGATCTGATTCCAGAGCCAGAGGCTAAAAGCTAGGACACAGAAATAAGCTCTGACGGGGTCTACCCTCACTGAGGGCTACATTACCTACTTTCCTTCTGCCAGGTTGCCAGAAACCTTGAGGGTTAGAGCCAACACATGAAGCTCTCAACCTGATACCTAACTACAGGCAGACTTCTTTGCATGTATCATCTCTGTTCTGTCCATGCTATTCCCTGCCTCCATCCCATCTGACACCTCCAGAGTCTCTGCTGTTACTGTTGTTCTCTGGAGCCATTTCATGCATTCTCTGGGTAACTTTTGCCAAGTGAGGGTCACTCTCCACCCACCCACCCCACCTACCTGCAATAGATTGGCCAATAGAAATACAAGCTAGGAAAATACACATTTTAAGAAGCACTCCAAATGATTCTAAGTCTGTCCCTGTTTAAATCTACAAGACAAACCTAAATCTCAGCTATCAGGATCAAGTTCTTAACTCTTGCCTTTCAGGCCAACATGTCACTTTCTATCAAGCTTCTTAGCTTCAAACCCACAAGTCAATTAAAACTGTGAGCATACACAAATCACCTCATCACCAAGGTAAGCAGAGATATCATAGACCCTGCACTACGTCACTTTTTTAAAAAAGATTGTTTTTCTGTATTTATTCATGTGCCCACCACATGTTTGAGGATGTGTAGGTTCCGTGGAGGCCAGAAAAGGACACTGGGTTCCCCTGAAGCTGGAGTTACAGCCAGTTGTGCACCTCTGGGTGTTGGTGCTGGGAACCAAACTCAGGTCCTCTGGAAGAGCAGCAAGTGCTCTTAACTGCTGAGCCATCTCTCCAGCTTACCAGTTCACTTAAGAACTGGCCACTAGTAACTTCCGCTTTCCCTCCTCCTGTGTCAGAACATGTTTCTCTCTTTCCAGCTCTTCTTCCTTAGAAGAGTTATGGCCTCAGCCTGGTTATCATTCCTCATGCTCTGCTGGTGGTTTTGTCCCTGTGGCTTCAGTTATTGCCACCACTGCCAACTCTAAATCTGTGCCTCCCACCTAGACCTCCCCCAAGAGCCAGGAGCTTCTTTCCACCTGTCTCTGTAAGCATGAAGCAGTGTGTCCCCATCAGTCTCAGGCGGATTCCCTGACACCAGGCTGATCTCTTCATGGCCCTGACAGCTTATGTACATGTTATGCTTCAGAACACCAAACACCAGTTCTCCACAGTACCCTAGAGCTCAGTCAACATGAACCTGCCCCACATACTCGTTAAGTTGGCACTAAAGGAATGTTTTAATAAATGGGCTCAAAGAAGTTATGCCAGGTGTGGTAGCACATTCTGTAATGCTAGCACGTGGAAGGTGGAGGCAGGAGGATCACAAATTTCAGGCCTGAAATACATAGTGAGATGACAAGATTGCTCAGTGGGAAAGGCAATTGCTACCAAGCCTTGAGGACATGAGTTCAGTCCCTGGACCCACCCATTGAAAAGAGAAAACTTTCTCCTGCAAGGTGTCCTCTCACCTTCACACACATCAATAGTAGTAACTCACATGCTCACATACATACATACACACACTAAAAATTAGTAAAGGTCACAAAAGTGGTAATAAATAGTAAAAGATAACTATTGCACCATGCAGCTCTCCTGAGTTTCATTCACCCATTCCATAAATACCTTTACTGCCTGCCTATTGGCTCTCTGCCAGGTGCTTTTCATATGTTATCAATGGATCCCTGACCACCCCAACCAGGTAGGCACAAATGAATATTCCTAATTTGCTGATTAGGTGTGATTGTCTCTGAAATGATCTGGCCAAATTCGCAATGCAAGTAATTGGTGGGCAGGGATCCGCCCAGGACAGACATCACCCACACATTCTGCCCACTAAAAACAATGGGAAGAAATGGAAGTAAAGGGGAAGCTCAAATTAACATTACAACAGAAGTGGGTTCTAGGTTTTCTAAGTTTTCAGGCACAGCAACCCCACACCGCCCTGCCTGACCCACTGACAGCAACACAAGCCCTACAAACAGACACTACTCACACGTCCATGACCTTATCCACCGTGAGGCCTACCGGAATGACATTTGGGTATGCGTTCACCGGGCAGATGTAGCTCAAAAAATCTTTAATCTGGAAGGGATATAAAATGCATCAATTATCCCTAGGATGGGAAGTTGAAGTGTTAGCTAGTCACAGTTCCCAATATACAGAACCAGTGTAGATGCCTACCCATGGGTGAATAAGTGAAGAGGGGACATATAGACATGATACAGTTTTATCCAGCCAGAAGGAACAAATTATATCATTTTCAGGAAAATGGGTAAAACTAGAGGTCACTGTGTTACTAAAATAGGCCAAACTCAGGCAAATAGCACATTTTGTCTCATGTGGAGCCTATATAGATACATGCATACATAGTATACAGATACAGGAGAGGAAAGCAGAAGAGGAACGATGTGGGGGGTTGAGGGAAGGAGGGCGGGAAGGAGAGAGAAAATAAAGATAATAGTCTGTTCTCTATGTTGGCAAACTAGATTAACAATATATAATGAAAACAGAATGGGGAGTGTTGGGGGGGGACGGGAGGACAAATAAGAACAAAGTATAAAGTTATGTTTGTATAAAAATGTCATGAAGAAACATTTTGTATGCTAACTAAAAAAATTAATTTTAAAAAATTAGGATGTCAGAGAAGACACAGAGATGCATGGGAAAGGGAAATAGAGCTTCCTTAGGGCCCTGCTTCAGTGCTGACTGCACATGGGACTGGCTAAGCAAAAGACAGGCAATGCCTAGGCCTCGTTCTCCTAAGTCTTCCCAATGGGGCTATGTTGGGGTCTGGGAACTTGCACATTTGAACTTTGTTCAGGTTCCTACTCCACAGAAGGAGCTTGAGTTCCTGATTAATGGGATCTAAAGACTGTCTTTTTACACTGTGACAGTGATTTCTTTGTCCAAGGCCAGTTTCCTACATTTGGCAAACCTCTTCCATGGAGAAAACAGCTGAGTATTGACCATAATACACACAAGAAAACAAGGTCTCAGTAACAACACCTCTTTCCACGTACAGATAATCATTACCAAGGCAGCTGCATCTCGGAGATTATTTGATTTGTTCTGATGCCTAGATGCCGCACAGTGGTTACCATCCCGGGAAGACACCGAGCTCTTCTACTCATGACACCCTGGATTGCAGTCACTAAGATAAGCAATGCAGTCAAGGCTGGGTGCAAGAGCACTTAAAGAGTCCAGACAGAGTAAGAGCAAGTCCAGTAGTGAACACTGGTGGCCCAAGCCTGGCAGGTCTCTCCTAGCAGCCAAATCAGGTCAACCTGCCTCTGTGCACATCTGTGCACAAGAGAAAGGGCCCCTTACTAAAGTCTGAAACACTGGACGCTACGGTGGCTGTTCACACACAAGTGGATGCAGACTAAGGAGCACACACAGACTGAAACGGGGAGCTTTTCGAGCGAGGCTGCTAGTCAGCATGTACTCTGACTAGGACACACAGTTGGCGGGAACTGTTCCAAGCCCCAAGACCCTTTGTCCTGTGTGTGTATGTGTGTGCGTGACTTGAAAGACTACACATACAAATTCCTTTCCTAACAATTCTAAACATTCACAATTTAAACCATTCACAAGTGTCTTGATTTTTTTTTTTCCATGTTCAGAATGCTAACCAGAGGGACTCTGTCACTATTCCTCTGAAACTAGGGGAAACTTCACTTACTAGATCTTGGTGAGCTCTGATATCAGGCAAGTCTAAGGCTCAGACTCTCCATTTACAGTATAAATAGGATTAACACCTGTAAAATGCTGGCTCTAGTACCCACTAGCCAGTTCCTGGTACCCAGTAAAACATCCACTGCCATTATGCAGGACAAAGTTTGTCATGACAATGCAGACTTTGATCCCATCTGTGAGAGGTGACTAGGGCACTGAGTAATCAGCATCTAAATCCAACTCAAAGGAAGAGAGCCCCGGGGGTTTCCAGTAAATATAAAAATGGTTATCCTGACCTAAAGAACATCTATTCCTTAGGCGCTTTCACGCCTTTATAAGTGAGGCATGCAAACAAAAACCATTTACTTGCCATACCCACCACCTGCTGGACTTGCAGAATTGAAATTAAAGCTAGCAGAAATCTGTTACTTCTGAAAGGATGATGGGCAGAGTAAAGCCAAGCCCATGTCAGAAACGACTTAGTATTCCTTAGAGATGATGCGGCCACAAGAAGACGAGAGACATCCAATGGAGGAACACCCTTTCTCCATCACTCAGGGTGAGGACCTATCACGAGTGCGCAAAGGCACTGAACACAGTAGATTAAGTCACCATGTACAATGAATGAGTAAATACTGAACCACTGTTCCCAGGGGCAAAATGAGGGGCGTGAAATTACTGAGAACCACTGGCAACATCATTTTCAACATAGCCCTGTGTTTTAAAAATTACTATTTAAGTTCGTAAACAAACTATTCTGTATCATTATGGCATTTTTCAAACAAAGTTGTGTTTTATTGATTCTCCTACCATAATTCTGTTTTACCTGTGTGCAGAACCTTCAAGTTAAGCTGATTAACACTCAAACTCACGGTGATTATCACTAACTCAAGTCTGAACAGAGCTTATCTGGCATATGTATTTTCCCTGGGATACATCACAGCCTACTGGCACTTATGAACTAGACAGAACTTTAGCAGTATGGCTATATGCCATTTTAAGTAGTGAAATCACACACACACACACATACATTCATAAAGAATACCTATTTATAATAATGAGCTAAAATAAGGACACAGGATATCACCCTGTTGGACAGGAGCTAACAGTGTGCATGACAAGTGATTCGAATTTTTCAACACCTTCCACCCAACTGCAAAGGCCTCCTGTTGCCCAGTAAGAAGTGATGCCGAGGGTCTAGGTAAATTGTAGTGCACAGCAAACACAGAAATATGGAACACACAAACGAGAACCATTTTTAGAAAAAAGTGAAAAGAAGGTTGGGGAGACAGCTCTATCAGCACAGTGCCTGCCTTGCTAGTGTGAGGATCGGGGTCTGATATGCAGAACCATGTAAAAATGCTGGCATAGTGGTGCGCACTTGTAATCCCAGTGCTGGGGAAGCAGACAGGCGGGTCCCTGCGGGCGGTCGGGCAGCCTAGCCTGGTTGGTGAGCTCCAAGCCAGTGAGAGACCCTGTGCAGAAGAGTGGCATGCCTTCCTGAGGATGACACCTGAGGCTGTCCTGGCCTCCATTCATATGCATATCTACACTCACCCCCCCGCCCCCGTACACACACACACACACACACACACAGTTGTTTGTACACCCTACACACATGTACCCGGCTTCATGCAGACCACATCACAAAGGCTACAGATGAGTCAGTGATAGTTAGGATTTGATGGATCCTCTTACCTCACTGTAGGAGGAGTGAAAGGAAAAGCAAGCTCTGTATGAGCTCTCTCCCGTCCTAAGGGGAAAGTGAAACACAGAAGAACACTTAGCAAAACTATTTGATGTCATAGAGTTGAACTTCCACTTAGGCCATGGTTCTCAACCTGTGGGTTGTGACCCCTTTGGGTGTGTGTGTGTGTGTGTGTGTGGGTGTGGTGTGGGGGGGTTGACCCTTTCACAGAAGGTCACCTAAAACCATCTGTATATCAGATATTTACATTATGATTCATAGTAGTAGCAAAATTAGTTATGAAGCAGCAACACAAATAATTTTATGATTGGAGGTCACTACAACATGAGGAACAGTGTTAAAGGGTCACAGCGTTAGGAAGGTTGGGAACTACTGACTACGGCTATTCGAGTGTGAAGCCACCCGACTGTCAGGAACTGCTTCTTGGGACAGGAGTAAACTTCAGACATGGAAACCTGCTGTAGACATTGTAAACAGCCCAGATCAAGGAGGTGTTGCTAAGGTATTAGAGCCATTATGGAGGAGCCTCTACTGTACCAGGCACTCCCATTCTTTGCAATACCAGTCTGTGATAGAGAGCAAAGCCCTCAGACGCCTTCAGAGTCCAGCCATCCTGTCTCTCACAGAGGAAGCCCCTGGGTATGCCAGCTAATGGATTGCATAGTTGGGAAGAAACATCCCCTCATTTTAAATAAGGTTTAAATGAAAAAGATATTTCTCATAATTACAGTACATCAGCTCTCCTTGAGCTTATGCTGATCTGTGCTTAAACTACATTAAGTCCAGCATTTTGCCTCTGAGTGTCTCTCAGAAGATCCAGGGCATCGCTTCCTACCTCACAATCACATTTGTTTTCCTGGATCTCTCTCCGAACCACATGGTAGATGGCTTGATGCTGATTGTGTGGAGTGCAGTTTTAGTTTTAGAATTGATCCTGCAGGGTAATTTATTCCACTGAAAATACTCTTCTGCCTAAAAACAAAAAAATAAAAACCCATGTTTGTTTTAAATTCCAGTTACATATTTTCAACAAGGCTATTTGTAGACTGGCTCTCAAAAGCAATTGTAGCTGAGTGTTTGGACATGAAGAAAAAAAGACAACACAAGGAAAGAAGCTGGTAATTCCAAACTGAGAAGTGTTCTATAGAACGTCTGGCCTGGATGCTTTAGCACCCTCAGTACAAGGAGAGAGAAGCAAAGAATAGGTTTATATAAAGAGACTCCTCAGGCTCAGTAAAGTGGCTCCTGACTAGAAGATCATGAGTTTGAGACCAGCCTGGACTACAGCAGCCTGAACCTGTCTACAGTGAAGACTCTCAGAAAAGAAAATCATGAGCAAGCTACTCTATGGGCTGGGTAAGGTGGCACATGACTACTTGAGAAACAGAGGCAGGAAGATCCCAAGTGTGAGCCTAACTTATACTACAACAGCCCGAATTGATCCACAGTGCGAGACCCCCCGCCTCCCCAGTTTATATTTTTATCTACATTCTTTTAGCCATTCAAGAGTCTACTGGACATGTAGCCATATATGATAAATATATGCATGTGAGTTAGAATATGTAGCCTACCTATCACCAGAAGTAGTTTCTAATGTGCAGCTCTCTTATAGAAAATAAGAAAGATTTCTTTTTATTTATGTGTATGTATGTGTGTACATGTGTATACATATTTGTGTGGGGGTGCTCAAGGAAGCCAGAAGAGGGCATTAGATCCCTGGAGTTGGATGTACAGGTAGTTGTAAGCTGACAGACAAACTCAGGTCCTCTGAAAGACAGACAAGAGCTTTCAACCACTGAGATACTCTCTAGCCCTTCTATGTGCAGCTCTCCTACAAAGGCTTATTCGAACATTACATGCTGTTGATAAGAAAATGGATTTTCACTCACTGTTCTTAAAGGTTTGGGCAGATGCAACAATGCTACTATCCCAGCAGTGCCCTACGTATATAAATGCGTATCTCTGAGGGTTCTATGCTGAAACAGTTTAAAATTTAGGGGAAAATTGTGATCAGGCACATAATTGTATTTGAAGGTAACTAGTTTAATTACCTTAATTAAATGTCAAAGACACTAATTGGAAAGAGGATGGAAACCAGAGGAATTGGGAAAGGAACAAAAGGTATTGGGAGTAAACGTGATTAAAATGCATATATATATATATACATACACACACACACACACACACATACACATATATATGTATTATGTATTTTCATATATATATATATATGAAAATGTAGGGAAAAAAGACTTATTATCAAAAGAAAAAATGTCAAAGACAAATTCTAAATGGCAGCCTAGCATTCAGCAACTCGAGTTCACAGTAGAATCACAGGGGAATATTACCAGTGAGCAGCAAAGACACTGGAAAACACTCCTAGGGAATTACACCAATATGGTAACTCCTTTGGAGTTGAAAGACATGTCTAGACATTTATCTTAAGCCAGTAGAAGAAAAATATAGTTTACAAGCACTCACATGTTTTGAGACTCAGAAACAAATATCAGGGGCTGGAGATGGCTCAGTGGTTAACAGCACTGACTGCTCTTCCAGTGGTCCTGAGTTCAATTCCCAGCACCTACATGGTGGCTCACAACCATCTATAATGGGATCTGATGCCCTCTTCTGTCTTGCAGGTGTACATACAAACAGAGCACTCAGACATAAATAAATAAATCTTACAAAAACAAATATCAATACTGTGAACATATTTGCTTAAATTATAAACTGGAAACAGGATCAAACTGGCCTCCAAATTAGTATCTCTGTACCCATAGGCTTGTGAAGCTCTCGGACCTCATCAGAGAAGTTTCTCTGTGCAGTGGACAGTGGTTAACATAAAAACTCACAACTGGCCAAAGTGCAGAGAGTAAGTGGGGAGTGAGTCAGCCACACATGAGACATCTGTATCACACCCCCAGCTCTGAAGCTCAGGGATCCTCATGGAGTGGGCACAGAAAGACTTTAAGAGCTGGAAGCTGTGGGGGACAGAAGCCAAACAGTGTCTTCTAGACATGACAGATTGCATAATGAACTCACTGCAACTGTGGTTGTCTGCACAAGATCAAGACAGTCAAGATTAACACAGAGTGGGAAGGTGTTCACAAGCCCCCGCCCCCCGTGAGCTATGGATAGTTGGTGGCTTCTAGAAGAGGGAAAGTCCATTTTCTTTAAGGATGTGTCTCCTGGCAGGTCAACCATGCTCCAGTGGCCCCACACCCAGGAACATGCGGGCAGCACCAACTGAACTCGGTAGGTGATTAAAACAAACAGAAACAACAGAGTACTGCAGGTGAGTGAGTAGGAAAATGGGTGGATCTGAGAAGAGTTGGGGAGGAGCAAAGGATAAATATGACCAAAATACACTGTACGAAATTCTCAAAGAACTAGTAATCTGTTTAAATTATAAGATAGCACAGATTACTAACTTTACTAAAAATAAAATTTCATTTTCACGTAGAAGACTCATTTTTATTTAAAGGATACAAGAGTCTGTGCCTGTTACTCATTGTGAAGTACATATTCAAGGAGTACAGGTATGGACATGTGCATGGCCTCTGGCTAACAGCTTAGGAGCATGAAAAGTCTCAAAGGAGAATTTCTGGGCTGCCTTCTTGATCTCGATCTCTCGAGGCCCACAAACCACAGGTGTTTACCTTTGGGTGGCGGCAGGCATGAATCTGGGTGTTTCGGTCCGTTGTGAGATGGTGGAGGATATCAGGCATGTTTCTAAACATGTCCAGCTTGTCCACATGAACCTGTGCGTGATAGCAGATAGAGCACACTGTTTAAATGCATTCCTAAGAATAAGTAGTCCGGGGTCGTTACTCAGGGGGAGACTGTCTCTTCTCTCTTGCAGCCTAGTTCTGGACTATTTCAGTGCTTGGTAATATCCTGTCAGAATTATCACTAGGAAAAGGACCCATCTCTTGGGCTGTGCCTGATTGTGTTAATACTGCCCTTCAAGAACCGCTTGGTTCATATTGATTATGCATCTATGGTGTCAAACTCAATTCTAAACCCTAGCAATGTAGCAGAGAACAAAGCAGACAGGAATAATCAAGAATCTCCTCCTGAGCTGGTGGCATGGCTCAATGGGTAAAAGTGCATGCTGCATAAGCCTGGCGACCTGAATTCAATGGCCAGAGTGCCTAGAACCTACGGAAAGAAGGAAGGAGAGAATCAACTCTACAAAGATGCCCTCTGACCTCTATGAGCACTCTGTGGCGTGCATGGTTACCCCTAACAGAATATAGCCTACCCTAATGGCATACCACTTGCAACACAGGGCAGCAGGTATAATAAGAAAGTGGGGTCCAGACGTCCTGCCACACAGAACTTCACTGGGCAAAGAGGAGAAAAAGATGCAGAAAAACAAATGCTCACACCTGGCTGACCTTGGGAAATGCAATGCTGGTAACAGTTTAAAGTATTAGAACCAATTATGTCAGCTTTACTCAAAGCTTATCTTCCGGGTCTTGCAAGGCAGATGATATTAGTGCCGAGATTGATATCGGGATCACGAAACAAAATAAAAACAGTATCATTCTCATGTGGGTGTGAGACTAGCAAACACACTGAAATAGAGTTCAGATGCTGTGCTACCAAGGCAGGCTGCAGAAAGAACTCAAGCACAACTGCTCACTTGTCACGCCCCTCTTAAGAGGAAAGATAAGGTACTGGGGAGATGGAGCAGCTGGTAAAGTCTGCCTTGCAAGCATAAGGAACTAAGTTTGATCCCCAGAACACATGCAAAAAAAATCTCGCTATGATGGCCTGCCCTTGTGATCCCATCACTAGGAATGTGAGACAGGAGGATCCCTGGGGCTCACTGGCCAGACTATCTAGTTGTTGAGTTTTAGGTCAGTGAGAGACTCTGTCTTAAACGAAAACTGCCAAGCGGTGGTGGTGCACACCTTTAATCCCAGCACTCCGGAGGCAGAGTCAGGGGGATCTCTGTGAGTTCCAGGACAGCCTGGCCTATAGAGTGAGTTCCAGCACAGCCAGAGTTACAAAAGAGAAACCCTGTCTTGTTTGTTTGTTTTTTTTTTTTTTAAATTAACTTTTGGCCTTTAACACATGTACTCACAAGCCCAGGCACTTGAATATACCCATGCATCTGCACAGACACAAACGCACAGAAACAAAATAAGCCAGGTATGCGGACACAACTAAAATCTCAGCACTTGGGAGGCTGGGGCAGGAGGATCCTGAGTTTGAAGCCAATCAGGCTACAAAGTGAGTTTCAGACCAACCTGGGCCATGCATGCCTCCCCATCCCCCCTCATCAACCCCCCAAAAAAAGATAAAGAAGTAATGGTGAATGTGACTTTCCAGACTCTAAGATAAATGGAACGAGGACAAAGAAAACTGTGAAAAGAATCCCCATAGAAGTCACTGCTAAGGTAGCCACAGATCATCTTTGTAAACTCCTGCAAAGGGACTTAAGGAAACTCTGGGGTCAGAATCAAACACCTCTCCCTGAAGCCCTCCTCTGCCCCTGGCTTCCTCCCCAGGGCTCAGAGCAGTCACCCCAACTCTTCACACACCCCTGAAATAACACCACAAGTTTAGGGAGGCAAATAGTCGTCACCTTTATGTGTCACAGAGACAACGCGAGAAAAAAATAATTAAAAAGACAGGAAATACAGTGCGCGTGTGTGTGCGTGTGTGTGTGCGTGTGTGAATATTATCACTACTGTGATTTTAATTTAAAAGGCCGTTTTAACATCAAACACAGAAGCAGAATGATCCCAATAAATACAGCAAACCCGTCTCAAAATGAATAACCCTACAACTTTACATCAAAATATTTGGCCAGAAGGACTTACAGAAGAACTTCTGTAAGAAACAGAGAGCTGGGAACTAGGAGATAGGGAGAGAGACGGGAAGAATTTTATAATTCCATACACAGAAAAACTAGATCTCTTTTTTTTTTTTTTTCCTTGCAATGCTGGGCATAGAACCTAGGGCCTTGTGAATGCTCTGCAACGGAGCCATATCCCCGGCAAAACCACATCGGTTTAACATTGCTGAAATACATCACTGCATATCGTACATCGCTGTCAAGTTCTGGGCACAGATTTGTCAGCTAGTAGGTCTACATTAAAAAGTGCACCATTGGAGCTGGGTATGATGGCACACACTTGTAGTCTCAGCACTCAGGAGGCAGAGGCAGGTGGATCTCTGTGCGTTCAAGACCATCCTGATCTACAGAGTGAGTCCCAGAATACCCAGGGCTATTACACAGAGAAACCCTGTCTCAAAAAAAAAAAAAGTATTCAATTGGGGCTAGAGAGATGGCTCAGTGGTTAAGAGCACTGGCTGTTCTTCAAGTGGACCCAGGTTAAATTCCCAGCACCCACAAGTGCCCACTCTCCTCCACATCTCCTCCATCTTATGAACCATCTGTGACTCCAATTTCAGGGGATCCAACCCCCTCTTCTGGTCTCCAAAGGCACCAAGCATGTACATGATGGACAGACATACATGGAGGCAAAACACCTATACACATTAAAAAATAAATAGAAATTAGGGCTGGAGAGATGACTCGGCAGTTAGGAGCACTGATTGCTCTTCCAGAGGTCCTGAGTTCAATCCCCAGCAACCACATGATGCCTCATCATCTATAATGAAGTCAGATGCCCTCTTCTGGCATGTAGGTATACATGCAGATAGATCACTCATATAAATAAAATAAATCTTAAAAAATAAAAAATAAATTTTAAGGTACAAAATTAAAATGTCCAAACAGTTCCAGAGTTTCATTTTGTTCAGAGTGATATATTTTAAACCCATCTTCTCTTAGGTGCAAGGTTCAAGACACTTTTCAGTGAGCCCTAGAGGAGATGTGGGGTGTGCTTGTGTGTGTGTGATTGCTCAACAGCCACCACACACACTCCAGGTTTTTCTGCTCTAGGTCTGAGAGTCCAGCATCAAACAACTTGGAAAGGGACAAGTGAAAACTCCCACCAAAGCCAACACTGATCCATTGACTAGATCCAGGCCAATGTTCTTCATGTGTTATTGACTGAGACTCAAAGCAGGAAATACAATTTCCATAGCAACCTGTTCCACACACAATCCCAGAGAAAGACACATGCATGCACATGTGTTTCCAACCCTCTGAGTAAATTTTCACTGTCAGTACCATAACTGCAAGCAACACGCTCCCATAACACCTGGCTTGGATTTACTTTTGATACCAGTCACAATTACTAAATTTATTTCATAAGCCACACTTTGGGGCACTGAAGATTCTTCCACTCTTCCTGAGCTGTGACTTTCCTTTCGTGAGGATAGGCATCTATAAAGGTGAAGTGACTTCTGAGGGCCTGGCCTCTGCTGCAGCTGTGTTTTGGGGGAGGGGAGGGGAAAGGAAGGGAGGGGAAGGAAGGAGATGGCAGAGAAAGGAGTACCTGGACTCCCAGCTCCTCGCTCAGGTTGGTGAATAAATACTCATAGCCGTAAGCTGCTTTACAGTTCAGCCACACAACGTGGCGTGGACTCCTAGTGATCCAGCTTCGAACCAGCTCCAAAATTCCCCTCAAGCACTCCTCCTGGATGGCCAACAAAATGTGATACTTTGAAAAAACTCACATAAACTTTTTCCTCTTCAGAGGAAATTATGCCTAAAGGAGACAACTACTGTATTAGCCTAGCCCTTCCAATAAGACAGGGTCCACACCCTGGCTCGCCACCCCAGCAGACCCAACACCCGGCTCATCACCCCAGGCAGACCCGACACCCGGCTCACCACCCCAGGCAGACCTGACACTCAGCTCACCACCCCAGGCAGACCCGACACCCGGCTCATCACCCCAGCAGACCCGACACCTGGCTCGCCACCCCAGGCAGACCCGACACCCGGCTCATCACCCCAGGCAGACCCGACACCCGGCTCATCACCCCAGCAGACCCGACACCCAGCTCACCACCCCAGCAGACCCATCACCGCAGCAAACATACACGACTTGGAATTTGAAAAAACCTTGGGTCACAGAAAGTGGTGTCTAAATAAACACTTTGGATGTCTTTTACTCTGAAATGAAGAAGAAATTAGTGTTAGCCATTTTGTGGGACGTAATTGTGTATAAAATGATGTAGACCCTCAGTTATTTTTGAGGGTGTTCCATTCCACTTTCAAATCATTTGTTCATCAACTTTATTGGAAAACGGTCTCCATCCAATGAAGTACAGATTTTTAGACTGGAGAAGTGATTGGTGGGTAAAGGCACCTGTTACCATGGCAGCCTGAATTTGATTCCCCAGGACCAAATGTGGTGGAAAACTGACTCTCACAAACTGTCCTCTGACCTACACGCACACACACACACACACACACACACACACACACACACACACACTTATTTAAACCACACAGCCAAGATTACAGCCGGTCCTATACCTGCCCCCAGAGTGCAGAAGCTCCATTCTGGAAGCTTCTCCTTTTGCCAGTCTGAAGTCTCCTGTGTATAAGACAGTTCCATTACTGCCCTGAAATAGAAACCTGAAAAACAAATGCATTTCAGTGACTTCCAAATGGCGAAGTCCCAAGAAAGCAGGCATAGGCTACAGTCACAGCAAAGGCCTCCCGCCAAATTCGTCCCTTGCAATGTAGTGTTGGTACGATTTCGGTGGTGCTAAGTCCTCCTAACTGCCACCTTTCCCTTTGAGTAGCAAAAAATAAATACACTAAAATAAGGTAGAGATAACAGGATGGAAACAGTACTGAGTCTGTACTAGGCGCGCCCTGTGACATTTTAGCACTTCATACATACACTCAAATCATTCCCTCTCCAGGGAGAGGAAAATTGCACGTGATGAGACAATGCGAAGCCACGGGAGAAGTGTCAACTAAAGGCGTCCACACTAAGAGGGCCACATGCCACGTGGTCTTCATCTCAGTTTCCTGAGCTCAATTTTGAAATAAAGATTAAAGACACTGCCAGAAAAAAAAAATCTATCTCTGTACACATACTGCCTTTTAGACCATAAAAGTCATTTCTACAAATAACTAACACGTATTCATATAGAGAGAAATAGAAGTATAGATGGGCCCCCTTACATAACTGATCCCGGGCAGTGACCAGCTGGTAAGAGAGTCACAACAATCTCTTCCTTCTAAAAAAAAAAATAAAGAAATAAAGCAATAGTAACATAAGTTATCATTAGAAGCCAGCTGAATTAATGAAGGGATCGTTTAAGAGCACACCTGTCCTCAGTCCCTCATTCTCCAAACCCTGAAGCCCTGTCTGCTCCATTCAGCAGCTATGACGGGACCCAATTCTGTTTCCAGGTATGCACTCAAGAGAACGTCCGCACAAAGATCCGCTCGTGGATGTTCACGGCGTAATTGCTCACGCCAGCCCCAAAGTGGAAATGCTTCAAAATGTCTACCAACCAACAAATGGATGGACGGCTTCCAGTGGGGCCACACCATGGAATACTATTGGGCCATGAAGGTTCTATACGTGCGTGACGTCCGTACACGTGGATGCCTCTTGAAAACGCTCAGAGAAAGAAGTCACGTGATGTGTAAGAATTCCAGATAGGCAAGTCCAAAAATACAGGAAGGAAAGTAGTTCCCGGGGGCTCTCCCGGGAGAGCAGGGGTGGCTGCGACGGGCACGAGGTTTCTGTCTGAAGCTGACTGTGTGACATACAGATAGCTCTAGGAACACGCTAGCCGCCAAGTCCGCATTTCCAAAGGGACAATTGTACAGCGATCATACCGCAATAAGGACTAGATGTAGCCTGATCCCAGCTCTTCGTGGCGTGTCCCTTTAGGACAGAGCCTGCTGGGCGCCGCTGACGTCCTCAGGAGGAGGGGACAGACCTCTGTCCACGCTGGTTCACTTCCGTCCAGCTGCTCCCCCACCTCGTGCACTACTCATCCTGCCGGCTGGGTCTCCTGGTTGTGGCTGGACACACGCTCGCTGCACAAAAGCCAGGTCACAGGACAAGGCATGCGAGGGAGCGGCACAGCAAAACTGCCCACGGGAACCTGCCTTGCTGCTCGCTGCTGGGCTTTGAGGAAGCATCTCCAGGTGACAAGGCCACTAGTGACGTCTATCCCAAGTCGTGACTGCAAAAATTCGGGCCTGCCGGTCCTTCCTCCCTCCCTGGCTCCCCACCACCTCCCAGACCTGGCTCTACCAGGATGAAACTGATGAGGAATACTTCTGATCTTCTCCTAGGAAACATCTAAAGGGCCAGCTGTGCTCTGGTCACAGCCACTCACACAGGCCACGCTCAGAGTTCCACACAGTGAAGCCACACAAGATAACGCTGTGCAGACTGAAGAGCAAATGCCGACTCAGTTTGCCAGAAGACAGTGAAATCCCTTTTAGCCTTTGGTGTCATTTAGATGGGGTTTCTGTTTTGTTTTGTTTTAAGGTAGGCCTGCAGTCTTATTTGCTATTAAAACAATACACACATAAAGTAATATCTCTAAATTTAAGGTTGAAAAATAAATTTTATCCACTTGGACAGACTTTCTTTTGAATTAAGGAAATGATTCAAAAAGAAGATAGCCATTATACTTGAATTTGCTCTAAACTAAAAAAGAAATAACGTGGGCAAAAACTTTAAAAAAAAAAATACACCATGTCCAATCCTTCTGATGTCGGAAATAATTACAAAGCTCTACAACTGAATGTCTCCATCCCCTGGAGCTTGGAGGTTGAAATTCTAACCTGTAGGGAATTTAATTAAGAAGCTTTTGACTGGTGATTAGTTTTTGAGGCTAACCCCCCCCCCCAACAAGTAAACTAGTGCCCTAAAAGGGAACTTTTTCACTTCTCCCACCTTGAGAGGACACAGGGAAATGACAGCTAAGAACCCACATTCTACAGTGCGTGGAGCCCCAGTCTCCAGTGAGAGAACCTCAGGCCACCATAAGAGAACCCCAGGCCACAGTGAAACAACCCCAGTTCAGAGCAAGATAACCCCAGTCTACTGTGAGAGATCCCTAGTTCATAGCAAGAAAATTCCAGTCCACAGTGAGAGAACTCCACTCTATTTTGAGTGGACCCTGGGCCACTGTGAGAGAACCCTAGCTCACAGTGAGAGAACTCCAGTACAGAGGGACCAAAACACTCACAATGTTGTGGCTGTTATTCAAAAGTGTACTTCATTTATAAATAAATAAGCATTCTAAATCAGAGGCCACAGAAAAAGTCAAACAATCATTTTAGCACTAGGAAGAAAATGCGAAGTATCGTATAGTTACCTCACCCGATGCCTCGTCAACTAAAGATATCTGCGTAGGAGTTTCAATTTCAATTGCTATCTGAAAAGAGATTAAGTGGAGACGTTATAGACGCCATGTAACCATTTCTGATTTCAGTGTAATTAATGGTCTGAAAAAAATTATGTAACAAAAATACCTTTAATGAGCTGTTTTTCTAGCTCAGTGTTATACTACTTGCTTAACATGCACAAGGCCTTAGGTTCCAGGCGCAGCACGCGCGCACACACACTTACACACACACACACACACACACACACACACACACACACAAAAAACTAGTAACCGGGGACAAATGTTACAATATCACATTTACAGATGAAAAGCATCTTAAGAGCTCATGACACACCATGAAACCACCTGAGCTTGAGAGTGTTTTGAAGAGACTTTTAATAACTTTCATTTTATTTTTTCCACTTGCATGTACATGTGTGTGGTGCATGCATGGGGAACCATTAAGCACGCTACCGCCGAGCTACAGCACCAGCTCTAGCTAGATTTCCTGGAGGTGTACATGTCCTGTGTGTGTGAGGTGCAAGGAGAAGCCAGAGGTTGACATCAGGTGTCTTCCTCAGTGATCTTTATCTTCTTTGGGACAGGTGAACTGAACCTGGGGCTGGCCAGTAAGCACGGGGGACCCCTCCACCTGCAACTCCCTCAGTGCTGAGATTATAGGTATTTATGAGCTTCCCTGAGTCAAGGGCCGATGTGAGTGGAACTCACATGCAGTTCCGAAGCAGGTGGTCAGCATTACCAAGGCTGGAAGGAGATGCTGACATGGGTTGGCTGCCCTTCCAGACTCTAGATGTCTTGTGAATTCCAGCTTGTGTCTGCCCTTCCCTACTTCCTGGCTGCCCCACGCAGACTAACATATAGCAACTCCAGGCCCATTCCCAGAGGCAAAGGAAGTGCGGTCTAGCTGCTGTGACAGATCTTCAGAGGACATGGGCATCCTCCAGCTGCCAGGTGGGATCCTGAGACTAAACATGCATGACGAAAGGTCCCTCCCAGCACAGGGTCTTCTAGGTGCAGCACCCAAGCAGGATGAAAGCGGCTGGTGTGGCTTTAGAGACAGCAGATGTTGGTGGCTGTTTTTATTGAAATGTGCTGCCCATATATACTTACTGGGTACAGAACAATAATTTGGTTTGTATGTGTCATGATCAAATCAGGTTATCAGAATCAGAATTTCATCTCAACTATCCATCACTTCCATCCTTTGGGGTTGTTGGACTCTATTATCCCAGACTGTTGTAGACTCAGTCTATAGAAAGTTGGTTTTGTTTTTTTCTTTGTCTTGTTTTCTTTTTTAAAAATTGTTCACATTTAATTAATTACTGTGGGGGGGGAGGTCAGCATGCATGTAGAGGTCAAAGGGTAACTTGAGGGTGTTGGTTTTCTTCTTCCACCATATGGATCTAGGGATCAAACGCAGGCCATCAGGCTTGCTGGCAAGTGCCTTTACCCAGTGGGCCATCTCACAGGCTCCTGTCTTGTTTCCTGTTGTTTTGGTAGCGCTGGGGACCAAACACCCTAGGCGATCACGCACAGCCCCTGAGCTGCACACGTGGCTGCTGCAGTGAAGAAGTGGGTGGGGCTGGCTCTGGTCGACCTTGGCGTTTTGTGCAGAGGCATGCCGAAAGTGGGGCAGAGGGGAAGGAAGAGGTGGGACTTGAAAGCCTCATCTGAAGAGGCTCCCTTTCACGCAGACTCATTTGACAGCTGTTACTCAGTTACCGTTGAGTAACTGGGCAGTTACTCAAGGGCTGTCTTTCATAGTAAGACCTAACTCTTATGGTAAGTCCTAACTCATGTCCGCCACCCTTCTCTGATGGAGCAGTGGGTAGGACAGATACCAGCAGCCATTACTTTACGAGTTAGAGGTGTTTTGTTGATGGTATATGTACGCATGTCCTCTTGATCGGACACTCCTCGTAACAGCAAATACCATCCTCCTCGGATCTTATGGTGCTCCATGTCCGCTTACGGTTTTTTGTTTGGCTGGATTTTTGTGGCCTTTAGTTCTTACTCTTTATGATAGAAAAACTGCTACTCTGGCACTTTGGGCTTCTGTTTGGTATATTTCCTTCCTTCCCTTTTTTAAATGTTTCCTTTTAAAGAAAAACTATCCTTTTGCTTTATCTATATCTTTTATAGATTATCATTGGTCTTCCTATAGGCCATCTCCTCCTCCTCCTCCTCTTCTTTAGCCTCGACTGAGAAATTCATTCAGTAATTCATAAAGTAATAAGGATTATAATAAGATTTTTCTGCCAGGTTTATATTTTATGTGTTGCAGCAATTTCCTTTTGACTACCTTTTGGAGGAGAGATCCATTTCATTTTCCAGAATAAGAAGTTATCCATTCTAGGTGATGCGTGGTGGTACACATTTAATCCTGGTACTTGGGAGGCAGAGGCAAGTGGATCTCTGAGTTTGAGGTCAGCCTGGTCTATATAGCAGATTCCAGGTCAGCCAAGGTTACATAGTGAGACCCGGTCTCAAACTCCAATCTCCCCCCCACACACCCCAGTTATGCATTCTATTTCTCATTCTTTCTTGTCACGTAAGTCAAGATGACATACTTATTTATGATCTTGAGGCTGACTCTTTACCCCTGAGTATGGAATATCACTATCTAATTAATGATGAATCTATAATGTACAAAGAAAGGGGTTTTGAATAATCTCAGTGATTTTTTTTAAAGACCTTCCAAAAATACTCCCCATGTACCCAGCAAAGTAATGCTATTCAAAATTACTTTTTTTTTTAAAATTACAATAGACTTACAATTCGTTTTTCCCAAAATCTGTACTTAGGGCTCGTTAACAACAGCTCCTTAGTAACTGGGGAACAGTACAGGAAAACCTTTAAGCTGAAAACAAAAAACAAAATCAGGAAGAAAAAAACCTGTTTCAACACAACTCAAAATAAGGTAGTTTGGTGAGTCACACACACATTTCACAGAATATCACTCCTCTCCAGTCAACCACAATCAGTTGACATGGGAAGTGTGACCGTGGCTCCCAATACACCTGCCATGATGGAAGTAAAAGACCCTCCGAAACCCATGTGCTAAGGCTTGGTCTCCAGTGCAATGTTCAGAGAGAGGTGGGGTTCTGGGGTATATGGGGCCTCTGACCTAATCTGTGGATTAATCCCATCACTGTCCAGAGATGGAGTCATGAACCGATAGCCTTACTGGTGGTAGGGCTAACTGAAGGAAGGGTATCACTGGGCACACATCCTAGAAATGAATACCTTGTCCCTGGTCCTTCCCGTCTCTGGCTTTCTGCTTCGTGGCTGCAGGAGGACATACAAAAGGACCCCTGCCTTGTCCTCCTGCCTTGTCAGGAATCTAAGAGCAATGGACCAGTCGACCACAGACTGAAACCAGGAGGCAAAGTAAATCTTTTAAGTTGTTCTTCTCAGGTGCTTTGCCACAGCGACAAGCTGGCTAGCGTAGAACCAGTATACCATGGACTAATTCAGTCCTGTCCACAGGACAGGAGAAGGGGACGTGAGGGGCCCCCCTACCCACTAAGAAGTCCATCACTTCTCTTACACTGAAACTAAGCACTGGGGAGAGGGGCAGTTGCTGAAAGTGTAGCACAGCAGTAGAGCATTTGCCTAGCAAACGCCCCCAGCATGAGAAGAAAATACGCTTGCATGTGATCGGGTACACCTAGAAAGGACACCGCCAAATGTTAAGCTACTTCTAGAAACAAGAAATTCTGGTTTTTGCTTCATATAACTCTACTTATTCATGTACGCTGAGGAGCAGAGTCGGAGCCTTGCACAGGCTGGTCAAGTGTTCTCCCACTGGGCTGTGCCTCCAGCCCCCGTATCCACATTCCTAGTAAACAGAGATTAAATATTCCTCTACAATTAATTTCATATCGATTTCTAAAAAATTTAAAGGTATAGTTTGGAGATAAGGAATGCACTCCGTGGTAGATTATATTTCCACACCGCTATATACCCCATCTGTTTGTATTCTTAGGAAATGGACAGCAAAACCCTTCACTGAGCTGTGTGTGGCGGCGCATGCCTATAATCCCAGCATTCAGGAGGAAGGGGCGGAGGGCTCATTGCAAGTCTGAGTGATGTACATAAGTTCAAGAACAGCTAGAGCTACGGCAAGACCGATCTCAAACACGCCTACCCACCCCCACATCCACACCCACACGTTCCTGCATTAACAGGAAGGGCTGATATTCTCTCATCTTGAACTCGGCAGATCTCTGTAACTGTCTTGACTACAGGATGTAATGGAAGTAATTGCAGGATTCTTTTTTTGGTTTTGTTGTTGTCATTTTTAAAAGACAAGGTTTCTCTGTTATAACTCTGGCTGACCTGGAACTCACTCTGTAGACCAGGCTGGCCTCGAACTCACAGGCATCTGCCTGCCTCTGCCTCCAAGTGCTGGGACTAAAGACATGTGCCACCGCCACCTAGCTGACTGCAAGATTCTTAAAGCTTCCTCTCCAGGCAATATGCCTGCCTCCTGACTCTCTCTTGGGATTTTATTTTGTTTGCTTATTTAGACAGGGTCTCATCATGTCATCCTGACTAACCTGGAACTTACTATGTAGACCAAGCTGGCCTCAAATGCAGAAATATGACTGTGCCTGTCTCCTGAGAGCTGGGATTAAAAGCATGAGTCACCACATCTGTCTCAGGATGAACAGTTTTAAGCCTGAATTCTCTATTAACAAGACCAGCTATCACAGGTTTAAGAAACCTTTCAGAGACAGATATGTTCCAGAAGCCAGCTATTGTAGGCCTTGTTGCTGTTATGTGTGTCTTCCCAGGTTTCAGACACTGGAGTCTTCAGATAATCTTAGATCCACCCGATGCCAGGCAGACAGAAACCAGCAGTCCCCACTGCACACTGTCATAATTCCTGACCTGGAGACTGAGGCAGTAGTGCCATTTTAAGATACTCAGTTACAGGTTAACTTGTTACACAGCAGTAGACAGCTGCTACAAAGGCTCCGAAATCAGGAAGATCTGGTTGAAACCGTGGTCCTGCTACTCACTGGCTCTGTGACACTGGGCAATTAATTTAACCTGTCTGGCTTCTTAGTTTCCTCACCTGTAAATTAGAAAAAATAACAGTGCCTATTTAAAGGGTTATCAAGAGGTTCAAATGAGGACACCAGCTCCACGTGGACTGCTGTGTTCCCCACCTCTGTATCTGGTCCATCATAGCAGCCGGTGCTCTCAACCACTGAGCCAGCCCTCCTGCCTAGGATTCTTGCTAGCAGAATAACCATTCACACACATAAACATACCCTCTTACAAAAATGAAAACCAATGAGTTATTGCCGAATCCAGCAACACAGGTGGATCGCATAAATACAATGTTAAAAAATGGGGCTGGAGAAACAGCTCAGCAGTTAAGATGGCTGCTCTTCCAGAAGACCCAGGTTCAATTCTCAGCACTCACATGGCAGCTATAAATGTCTGTAACCCCAGATTTCCAAGGAATCTGATACTCTCTTCTGGCTTCCATGGGTCCTGCACGTATGTGGTATGGAAACATGCAGGCAAAACAAACATACACATAAAATAAAAATAAATAAACCTTCGAAAAATAAGATGATTTATTGATCTATCCAGTATATGATCCTATTTATTTATTTTTGTTTTGTTTGTTTGTTGAGATAAGTTCTCACTATGTAACCCAGGCTGGCCTTGAAGTGGAAATCCTCTTGCTTTCTCAGTGTTGGGATTACACCACCACATCAAGTCTTCTATTTATATAAAATTCAAGAATAACCAAAGTTAGCTCATCATGACAAAAGATCAAAGTAGGAATTACTTCTGGGAGAAGCAACAGCTGCAATTAGACAGGGGTCTAGGACATTGGTAGTGTTGGATTTCTTATCTGTGTGGAAGCTACAGAGTGTTCATATAAGTTCATCAGGCTGCCCCCATAGGGTATATGTACTGCTCTGTCTAGGTGCTAGCTCTCGGTTAAGATGTTTACTCGCTCACAAATTAGTACCAAAGTCAATTACCTGCATTCCAACCTTCTTTTCATGGAAGGGGCTCTTAATCCTTTCATGTGATCTGTAAGGAAAAGAACCAGAAATCATAAATATGTTTGGTTTTTTGTTTGTTTGTTTGTTTGTTTTTAGAGGATTCCTTGGTCCACTATAACTGGGCAGTCTTTGTAAGCTTTTTATTGAGAGAGATTACATGAGGTTCACTGTTATGACTGAACTGATTCCCACAGGTCTTTGACTCTTCTGCAGGTGACTGAGTGATCTTTCAGAGTACAAAACAAGAACCACAAAAAGTTGTCCAACCTGAGCTGATGAAAACAATCCAAGTCCCACCTGGTTCAGGAGACTGAGGCAGGAGGACCAAGTACTAGTAAGAGAAACTAGGTGAGTTGATTTGACTACACCTAGGATATGTGAAACTCTGCCTTACAACCTAAAATAAGTGAATAAATGTGTGTGTGTGTGTGTGTGTGTGTGTGTGTGTGTAAAAGGGGGAGAGAGATGATAGTGAGGGAGAGAGATGTGTGTGTGTGTGTGTGTGTGTGTGTGTGTGTGTAAAAGGGGGAGAGAGATGATAGTGAGGGAGAGAGGTGTGTGTGTGTGTGTGTAAAAGGGGGAGAGAGATGATAGTGAGGGAGAGAGATGTGTGTGTGTGTGTGTGCGCGCGTGCGCGCGCACACGCGTGAGAGAAAGAGAGAGACAGACAGACAGACAGAGATAGAGACAGACATTAGGCTCTTGCCTAATGTCTCAGGGTGCAGAAGTTCTGAAATTTGTTTTCCTTACCCGTGATAAATGAGAATTAGGGAAGTGTCGACACAAGCTAACTAAACCTTACTAAACTGCTCTTCTCTAGGAGAGCAGCCAGCACTTCTAACAGTTCTGCCTTACCACAGTCTCCAGGGTCAGATCGCAACCAGAGTTGGGGTTACAGCGGTGGTACTGACCTGGAACTCAACAGTCAAAGCGAGGTTGAGCACTGACTGCGACAAGGAGTGCTTCCCAATGCCTCGCTGAGTCCACAGCCTGCTCTCCCCTTCACCAGGCCCAGACCCCTGTCATCCTCTCTCCAGCCCTTAGCACCCCTGCAGTAGGTGGCGAGAGGGGCTCACTCACCCTTGTGGCAGTGCGAAAGGAAGTAGCCGCGGGCTTTCAGGTTCTCCCGGTCGAAGCAGTCGATGGAGATGGTTGGATACTCCGCCATCTGTCCCTGGAAGGAGCTCATAGCGCCTAGGAAGCCTAGATCCGAAGCCCACCGCGGAAGCACAGGAGCACACTGACCCGGGGAGCCACTTCCGGGAACCTGCGCACCTTCTCCTCATAGGCCGGCCGAGCTCAGCCACGTCCAATCAAAGGAGCCTTGCTGTAGTGGGCGGAGCCAAGGAGCTTCCAGTCCTGTTCGCGCCTCCCACAGCCCTTGGTTTAAATAGCTGCACCAACTGCACACAGAGAGCCGGCCTTGCAAAGCAAGCTCCCATCTTGTGTCACGTTTCTGTCAGAAAGCAACAAAGGAAGCCGAAAGTGTTGGTTGCACCGGTGCAGAGCTGCCCGCATCTGTGGAGTAGCCCTGGCAGGAACGAAACACAGGAGGAAATGTTGGCTACGGAGCTTCCGTTTTCTAATCACACTGCCTTGCACTTCCTCCCGTCTACCGAAGATCGAGTTCTTTTCCTTTTTTCTCTTCTACCATTTTATATATTATAAGATAACCACGCAAATTGGGTGAGAAAATTACCTCTAAATTTGTGTTAATAGATTTCGTTGGTACTCGTTTCCTCTTCCATTTGTACTACATGTGAATGAACTATACATCTTGAAGGCTACAATTCAGATGTACGATCTTAGAGAAAAAAAAAGGGGGGGTGAGGTCCCGTGGATCTGTTAGCCTCCAGAAATTATTGGAGCTGTAGTTTTAGGAAGCCAGAAGGAGAGAATAATGGGGGAAACTCTGGAAAAGTTTGCAGTAACAGTATTAAGATCCATCAGACATTTGTCAGTGGCAGTTACTGTCTCCTTCCTAGCAAGTTCTTAGACACTAGCATTTTTTAACACAAACAGCTGGAACCTCCAAATCCTGTTATGCCTTGGAAGGAAAACTCTGGAAAAGAAGCTGCGTCCGTAGAAGCTGATTGACTGGTTTCAGTAGAAACTGATTGACTGGTTTCAGTACTCTGAAGAGGTTGGAATGTTGCGGGTCTAGAGGCTAATTGTCTTATCTTGTCTAGTTCTAGCCCTGGGGGATAGCCATTCCTTCTCTGCTGCTGTGCTTTGTGACTAACAGATGAAAACCATTTGTAATCTATTGATTTAGCAGACTACTGGTTTCCACTCCCCTCCCCAAAAGCTAAGAATGTCATCAGACAGCATCTTGGGCCTAGAAAGGCTCCCCCCAACTTCTTTGCTGTATCTGCTTCTCAGATGTACCCAGCAATATATTTTAAATGTGCCTTGATTTATGTTTGTTCTATAAAACTATAAAATTTCATGAAACTGTTTTCCATATTTGAACATGGAATTTGGGGTGACCTAAATCTGTTTTCCTGGGCCATGGCACTCAAAATGACTCCAGAATAAACTATTTCTTATTGCTTTTAAGATGAGAGCTGTGCCCAGGCAGTGGTGGTGCACACCTTTAATTCCAGCAGGCAGATCTTTGAGTTCAAGTCCAGTCTGGTCTACAGAGCAAATTCCAGGACAGCCAGGGACACACACACACACACACACACACACACACACACACTGAAAGCTGTGGTTTCTATGTTCACAGAGGTTACACAGCTGACAACAATGTGCCTTCAGAGTTCAGCATAGTTGAAAAAAAAAAGCCACATAAATGAAGAATATGGCAAATGATATTTTCATAGAGACAGAATCCTGGCATGATGCCAGAAATCTGAGCAGAGGGCTCAGAATGCCACGGTTAAAGGAAATGGGTTTGTTCTTGCAGCTCTACTCACATAGAGATTTCCATAAAGAGGAAGTGGGGAGAGAAGAAAGGAGGGCAATAGAGGGAAGTGGTCTAGACACATCTCACTAATTGATACGTTCTACCACAGTAGTACTGGCAAAGCCTTGGTTTTGTAGAAGATGGTCTGTCCTAGAATAAGGGAAGACTATCGCTGTGGCCAGGTTGTCTATACAGAACGATAAATAGATAAATCCTGCACTGAGCCTGGTTATCTACAGAACAGCTCAGAAGCTGGAGCAGAGGCAAGACAAAATAAGATGCATGTCTGTTCACATCTTTGTTCTTCACACTGTATACAGTAGGGACTAATAGTGAGAACCCGAGTACCAATGTAAGCAGTATGAACGCTTATATTTTTATGGCTTAACTTTTCCCATTCAAGGTGCCTTTTCCTTTTAGAAATTTTTACACAACACTGGACACATACGTATATATAAAACCAACATGCATGTTAAACATTTACAGATAATAAGTCATAAAGAAATCTATTTGAAAACAATTTTTTGGTATACATGTTTAAAAAAAAAAGCAAGTTTGTCTTCTAATGGATGGGCAGGCCTGCTTCTTCTTTCAGAAATGATTAAATCTTGACTGAATATTTGCTGTTGTCAGAAGCAGAACATCTTCAGCATTTTTTAGAGTTGGTCAATACTAATTTTATAATCATTAGGATGCGGCTTCCCACAAATATGAGTGTAGCAGTACACTACAATCTTTTACCCTCTATTTAGGAATGGAGAAAGGAAGGATAGAAAGAAATCTTCACCACTTTTATAAGCGGCCTTGATATAGAAAGAGAGAAAGGTAGAAATCTTCCCAGCCTCTTTAAGGCTGTCCTAAGCTTGAAGAGGACCAGCTGACAGCGAGTCAGACGAGCGTCGCAGCTCACGGTCTGTAAACTCTTTTAGGGATTCTCACACTACAGCAACCCAACCAGCGAACCCCCAACCAATGCCCACCCCAACTCTTGGGGCTTCAGACTTTTTATACCCTAAGACAATGTTCCCATATACCCATGCGGCACACAATCCCCCAAACAAGCTACAGGTGCCAGAATGACTGCACCTAACCAAATTATAGCCACCCACATCATCAAGCATTCCAAACCCAGCTTGTAAACAACTGTACTACAGCTGGGGCGGGAACACAAACCTAATCCAAATGCCATTTTGCGTTTTCACAGAAACCAAAATAACAAAAACTTCTTCCAAGTGTTCCTCTACATATGAGAGCATGCAAAATGGCAGAAGGATGCTTACAGCCATTTCAGAAATTGTTGAGAATTCTGTTCTATTCCCAAGAAAAATTGTTTTTTACAAAGCTCAAGTCAGCACATCAAATGGAAAATTTTGAAATCAAGCATTCCAACACAATACAAATTCATATATATGTTAATTTAATACATTCTGAGGGATAAGCGTAGGAAAGTATTGAAAGTCTGTTGGACTTCAGAGATCCAAACTGGGACCCCCAGGGCCCAAACTGGAACGCTGCACCCCCACAGAGACTCACAGATGGGATATCGATGCAAATAGCAAAAGGATTTTATTCCAGTATACTGGGGCCGTTCTAACACGCAGGATAGAACCGACCCCGAGGGGCAGAAAGCAAGCCTTTTTATCATTTACAGTTGAAACAGTTGCTATGGGGCTGTATAGTTGCTAAGCACAGACCATGTTGGTGTAAGTTGATTGGTCTCTAAATTGTTTTCCCATTTTGATAGGTAGGGGCCAGTTAACCTCTAAACTGGTTGGTGTTAGCACATAGCAAGGTCGTGGGCAACTGGGAGGAGGGAACTCCTCAGCCCAAGGCTGTGGGACCAAGATTATGGACCATCTGCACAAAGGGGGGCACATTCTCTAGCCCAAGGCTGTCTAGCTGCCTTGTTTGTCTTAGAAAATGTTTTTCTTACAGAAATTGTTTTTGCTTTAACCCTGGGAAACTCTGGAACTGTTCTGGGTCACACTGCCCCTGGCTTGGGCCTACACAATTTTGGTGCTCTTAGAAGCCTGACTAAAGTTGGCTGCTTTGGTCTTTTTCTATACTAGGGACCTGAATCTTAAGGTGGGACCCCCACAAGTCTTTGTTTTCCATAATTAAACCATTGTTTCTATATAAGCAAAATATTGCATGTACAGCAAAAATATTGCAATTCACAGCACTCTTGAATGTGAGGTATTTCATGCAGAGTTTGTTGGTGTTGTGTGGCACCATGTGTAATTCAGAGTGTGTTTTGTGTTAAGAATTGAGACTGCCAAATGTAGTGGCACAAACCTTTGATCCCAGTACTTGGGAGGCAGAGGCAGGCAGATCTCTGTGAGTCCAAAGCCAGCCCGGTCTATATAGCAAGATCCAGGTCAGCCAGATCTCCATGGTGAGATTCTGACTCAAAACGACAACAACAAACACTAGAACAGAGACTTCTGTGAGCGGTGCAATTTTACACAGGCACTCCCTGGTACAATCACCTGGGATTAATCATGTGTTTGCTTTTGAGTTTGTATTTGGGCATTGTGGGTTCAGAAATCTTTTACTCTTCCTACAAAAATAAGGCAACGAGGGAAGACACGGAGTAAATGTGCAGGGGTGTCTAGGGAGAGTGGGAGGGAGACTCGGAGGTGGATATGATCAAAATACATTGTTTAGGGCTAGAGAGCCAGCTTCACAGTTAAGACTTCAGTCCGCTCTTGCAGAGAAACCAGGTTCAGTTCTAGTCACCCACATTGGGTGACTCAAAACTCACCTGTAACTCTAGTTTCAGGAGATCCAATGTCCTTGGTCTCCATGAGCATCTGCACTCAGGTGCACAGGTAAACAGACACACACACACACACACACACACACACACACACAGAGAGAGAGAGAGAGAGAGAAGAGAAGAGAACTTTAAAAAAGAAGGATAGGTTGTATACATGTGTAAAATCTATATATAGAATAATACACAGATCTCTGGTAAGGAAACAAATAAGCTACTGTCATACTCCAGGAAATCTGATGGTCAAAATTCATTTTTTCGTTCATCAAATAGTCACCCACTTCTCTTTTATGTTACAGATCCTGAGCTGAACACTAAGGCATAATGGCAAGTAAAACAGTCAAAAAAAAAACCAAAAACTCTTTTGTTCACAGAATGAATATTCTAGTAAAGATTGTCACCATTGCCTGTGTCATTCTGGATGCTGTCTGAAGTGTCTGTGTTTGGTATCTCAGTTTCACAAGCAACCCTAGCATACAGGTCCGTGCAAAACTGTTACAGAAACTGTTTTGTAAACTGCACAGGGTCATCTTTTCAGTGCATCCAGATTTGAACTCAAGGCCACTGTGCTCTGAAGCAACTCCCTCATAGCTACCTTGTCAACCTGCTTTCTTCATAATATTAGAGCAGCAGCAGCAGCAATGTGGCAGTAAAATATATTCATTCACTCTAAGCAAACTGCATTCACACCTACTGCATGCTTGAGCTGCGAAGCCAGGTGTGGCTAGAGCAAAGTGATTCAGGATTATAGAGGAAGATAGCAAATCTGTAAGAGCAGTATGCAAATTTCATGTCTTTTCTGGCCTTTTAAACCCCTAAGGGTCCCCCCCCCATTTGTTTGTTTTTACAAACAAATGGATAAAATGGAAAGCTATTGAAGGGTCACAAGCCAAGCCCAAGACTGACATAATCTGATTTAGGTTTTAAGTGGATTGTGCTGAGTATTGTGTTGAGAATAGGCTATGGAGGTGGGGAGAACTTTTGGGAATTACTGTAATCACCAGAGACTGCAAAAAAGTGGCTTGTGGAATTTGTGTGGGTGCTATTAAAGCAAACAGGTGTCGCTGATGGATGGAATAAGAGAAAACAGAGGACTCCCAGTGACAGCTATTCAAAGTGGAAGATGTGGATGCAGAAGAATTTCTTTTGTTTGGAGGAAGAGGTTAGCTTTGAATGAGGAACGCAAACTGTTCAGATAAGTCAACAATTCAGAGATAAATCCTAGCTAAGAAAATTAATTTGAGAGTTATAACTAGATCCTTTTTTTTTTTTTACTTTTTTAGTATTTGATTTAGTGACCCCTTTAACTAGAACTTTGCAGACTTTAAATATATATGCATATATACATATATTTATATACATATGCATGTGTATATATACATATATGTATATATATACATATATACATATATATTTATATACATATGTATATGTATACATATGTATATACATATGTATATTCTCCCTCCACCCCCGGGGGGGGGGGCGATTCTCAATGACCTGACTCCCACTCATCGGCCTTGTCTCTTTCACCCTCGATTTATTAGCAAATCATCACGGCCCTCCACTCAAAATACAGATCTTGAATCACTCTTCACCGAACTAGGTGATATATTAACGACTAGAGAAGATACTGTTGGGAAAACAAAGCTATGGATGTCATGTTACCAAGCGTTTAGTGATTGCCAGACACCATGCCGGATGGATTTTTTGAATCTACACACATTGGCAGTTATCTTCTATCAGAACCCAGAACCTATGCTATCTCTATTCTTTCAAACCCTTTCAAATAACATCTCTGAACACTGCCTACTGAGAACGTCTCTCTGCACAATACACCGACCTTCTGGACCAGCCCAGACCTAGTGCTTGCGCACAAAGACCCAGGAGCAGGGGGCGGGGCTGGAGGGAGCTGGGCGGGGCCCACGTGAGCGGGGGTGGGGGGGAACGGCGTCGCGGTGTTGCTAGGAGACGCGCGGTTGCAGCGGCCGCAACCGTTGGCCTCTGGCTGACTCAGCCCACAGATCCCAGAACACGAGCACCGCTGTACCGACCTGCGAGGCCGGCTGAACGAGGATAACCGCGGACAGCGGGAGCCGGACCTGAGCGGATGCGCAGCGAGGACCCGGGCCCAGACCGCCGTGCCGCTGGCTCGGCCCCGCCCCGGGAGCGCAGGCTCCGCCCCTCCCGCTCGGCCGCCCTGGTACCTCGGTTTTCTCTCTTTTAGGGCGGGTCTTCATTTGGCCCCTCCTACATCTTAGGATCTGCTACCCCGCTAAGTTCTCCTTCTCCCGAAGTCGGCTACTGTAATGGCTCTGCCATTTAATGCCCGGGTTCAGAAGACTGTCTCTAGCCCAGCTTCTTCTGGGCAGATTAAACCTTACAGATTAATGGCAGAAAGAAAATTTCTGCCAAAGAGCATGCTAGTTGTGAGAACCCTTGTAAGGGGTGGCTTTATGCTCCACAAAAGCAGATTGGCACCTGGACTGTGGACCGACCCAAGGGGAGTGATGAATGGGGGGAGGCGCACTTTTGTCTTTAAAACGAACACCCAGTGTGAGGCCTGGATTCAAAAAACGGTGTTCTGTTTCAGACCCAGTGTGAGAAATGGGTTTGGGAAACAGTACCGGTTTTGTTTATTGTTTTGGCCAAGGTTTACATGTAGCTTAAAGAGATCCTCAGTTATATTCTGCCGCCTGCTAGGAGCACAAATAATGAAATAAGATGAGAAGAGTTGGGGGGTTGGAAGATAAGAATTATGGGACAAGAGCTTCCGCACCAGCGGACTGGACTCAGCCACCCATCCCAAACACACCAATTAAAGAGGCGCAACCGTGAAAAGTAGAGAAAGGTGTCATTAAGGTGGCACACTGGCAAGAATAATAAGGGAAAGGGTCCTGGGACCCTAGGTTTGTGTTGGGACGCTGGTATAAGCTTTAGGGTTAAGTGAAGGAAGGTACTCGATAGGGCGTAAGAGGCAGAGCAGCCAACAGTCTTTAAGGTGTGACTCCCTGCTTGTAGGGTGGTAGCGCCCTCCACCCCTGCTGTCTCAGTTTCTATGCCTATTGAAAAATCCAAGAATGAAGGCCGTTTTACGCCTTCAGCCATGAAGTGTGATGAGACAGGTTAAAAAAACAGTGCTTGGGTGGTTAACATCCCCCTGCAGCCGGGCATTCCTCTGACCCAGTGTAAAGGAGTCAGACACAAAACCAAGCCAGAGGAGCCAGGCTTCAGCCTCCGTCTAGTTACCTTGTGGGCCCAAATGAGGCGTTTCTGTGTTGTGTTTTTGTAGTAGTTTCCAAATGGCTGTTGTAGGGAGAAAAATAGTTTGGAAAGTTGAATATCATTAGGAGAAAGCAAAACAAAAAAAACAACAACAACAAAAAAAAAACACTTCAGAGAAAAGGAGTTTTAAACGGAAGGGAGCTTGAGGTGTCTGGCTCCATCACAGGTGTCTGCTGCGACATTAGAACTTTGTCAGAGTCTCCAGATTGGTGGGATTTTTCTTTTCGGCGCACACATAACCTTTAACAGTGCTTAATGAAACACTCTCGCATTGCCACTCCCTGTTTGTAGTGATAGACACATGGATTGCAGAAATTAAGTGTGTTTTGTTATAAAATGGTTTGTTTCGTTTACTATTTTAAAATACTATGCATAGATATTTTTATCTGGGCAAAACTGGAAAACAACTGTTTTACGTATGTAGCCTTACAAAAAACAGAAAGAAATATTTAATTGTAGTGTCTTTTTCTAAAGTGCAAAAATTAATGAAAAAAATACCCCTGTCACAAAAGATGGAGAATTATTTTTCCTGGCAACAAGTTAAAAATTGAAACATCACTATTTGTATACCCTTTAGATCTGATGACATTGTTAGTCTTGTTTTGCAGTTACAGATTTTAAAACAATTTTATTTCAAAGGTTCAGCCATTTTTATATATATATATAGAGGGCAGTAGCATGAAATGGTTAAAAGAAAATAACATGCTTCACAAAAAATATTTGGGGGAATATCCATTTTAAAGAAACATCGGGCCCGAGCATCACCATTAATCAGGGGAGAAGACAGCTAAGTAATGTCCCCAATTTATTAGCATAGAGTGATACTAGCATCGCCTAAAACCAAATGCCTGCAATCCCAGCTCTTGGGAGATGAAGGCAGGAGGACTGGAAGTTCAAGATCATCCTCAGGGAGTTCGATACCACCTTGAACAATATGAGATCCAGGTCAACCATAAAATAAAATAAGAACCTTCTGGTCACAAACAAGTCTGTACATAAATCTCTAGCTGGAACTTTACAAATCACATCCCTGGCGTAATAACAATAATGCCCAGAGGTAAGTTTCTCATAGTTCCCTGAAGGGACTATTTTTTATTCTTCCTATTTTTGCAACTAGCTCAGACTATAAGCTTAAATTCACCTGCACCAATCAGTCCAAAAACAGAGATGAGCACCCTTATCAGAAAGAAGTCCCAGCAACAGTGCCGCAGTTGGATCTGCCCACAGTTTCCTGCTTTGTTCCAAGGGGAGCCTCTGTCTCCTGAAGTCACTGGCGCTCTTTGTACATCGGGCCCCTCCACGGTGATATTTACAGCTTTAGCAGGAGTTGGCGTCGCAGACTACACTGATGCTGAGATCGTCCGCACGGGCTCATCAGTTGTGACTTTCTTCTCATCTGTCTTGACCTGCCAGTGAAATCCTCTGAAGGAGCTCCAGAAGATCCCACTGGACTTCTCTACAAAAAGACCTGCTTTAACAAAATAGTCTCCACCACCTTGGTGGAGACTCCAAAGTCTCTTCTTGAAGCGTTGAGTGTGGTGAGATGTGTAGCAGTCGCGCTGAACTACTTCATTACTACCCAATGTAGACCTTGCAATATGGACCACTCTATAGTACCACAGGCTATCCCGTGACCCTCTTACTCACATCTCCAACCCTCCAGTGCTGCAGCCCGGCATCCGTCTAAGGTCTCATCTGAGATGGTTGTGATACATTTTACCAGTTGAGCTTCCTCAAGAAGATGCTCCTGTCCCAGCATGCCAGGTGTCTGGTCAGTAACTCAACGGCTCCTGCACTTTTAACAGTTTTAAGGGTGTTGGGCTTTGCCTCAATCCCTGGGTAAGACGTTGTCTGTATGCTAAACTATGCAGTTTCATCTATGTTTATTCCTTGGCCAAACAAGCGGCCTCTGGGTCTAGCTGCGTATCTTTCAGGTCAATTTCATAAACAACCAAAGAACACCGTAGGCTTGGCTGTAGTAGTGTCCCCAATCTCCTGCTGCGTTGATCTGTATGGCTTGGTTCCATCTTCTGGGCTTGTTCCAGTGTTGTTGTTATTCTGTTGTCATTGTTTCTGTTCACTTTGATTTCTTGTTTCCATCAGTTTAATGTCTACTAGCTCTTCTGATTTTCTTTTAGTCATGGCTGAAAGCTCAGCCCTCCACTTTCCCCTCTGGCTTGGCTTCTGTCCCACCTAGAGCTGTCAGGTTACAGAGAATCTCTGAAGCACTTCAAGTTCAGTAAGGCAAATGTATTTTACAATTTAAAAAAAAAAAACCTCCCAAACAATCAGTAAGGAAACCACTGCCTTTCAAAGTGCGGAGCGTTATTAGCAGGATTAGTAATGACACTGTATTTTCCCATAAGCACTTTAATCAAGGAATGTTAAGTTCTTTTTTATTTTTAGCTTGTCTACTCAAATCATCATTCTTTTTCCAAAGAAAGTAAGGGATAGCTGATTCTGGGCCACGTGTGATAAGGGCGTGACCTGGGGACATGGATTCAAGTTACTCTGCGTGCCCGTTCCACTGTGGAAGACAGTAAGTGAAATTCATAGTTACATAAGGAAATGCATTTGCCAATTACATTGGTAAGGACATGAGACAGAAGGTCGGAGCAGAGCAAGGAAGTTGTTTCTGTGGATTTTTTTTATGTTATAAAATTCTTAGATTTAAGCCAGGCATAGTGGTGCATGCCTTTAATCCCAGCACTCAGGAGACAGAGGCAGGCAGGTGGATCCCTGTGAGTTTGAGGCCAGCCTGGTCCTCAGAATGAGTTCCAGGACAGCCAGAGTTACAACAGAGAAACCCTGTCTCAAATAAACCAAAACAAACAAAATAATTCTTAGCTTTAAGATTGGTGGAACTAATTAATGTTCTGCTAAATAACACTGTGTTACCGCACAGTCAGAAATAGGTTAGGAGAGACACAGGTTGGTAGTAAATGGCTATTAAGCATCTAAGGATAGTCCCAGATAACAGTCTTCAATGTCCAACGCCTCCAGTCACTCAGTTCTAGTCAAGTGGCCCATCTGCGAGATCTCCAAAGCAGACAGATGTGCTTCAGCGAATTTACACTAATACTTTATATCATGAGTATTGCAGATACTAAATTTACTCTTTATGTTATGGGGAAATTCACATTAAATTTCCAAATGCCTGTAAGATATTTATTTCCACTGAGAAAACCATCAAATTTCTGAAACTTCCACTGAGCAGAGCATCCTTTCCAACCTTCTATAATGTGTAGCATTTTTATATGCAGAGTTAACACAATTGCTTGGACCAAACATGACAGAAGACATGACACTCAGGAAAATGTTTTTTGAGTGGTGCAAGCAAATCAAAGTATTTTATTATATATCAAACAGCTATGCCTAGAGAAAAAAACTGATGGGGAAACAAAAAACTAGCATTGTGTGACTACTCTAAATAATCCTTATCTGTAAAAGCAGTAAAGTGATGCGGCCACTAACTTCATATAAAAACAGGACAAATTTTGAATATTTTAAAAGGCTGTATTTTAAATTACCTTTAATGATGCATATCCCCATGTGTCTAGTGGGATGTACACATGTGTACTATGCTCAAAGATGCCAGTAGAGGGCGGTGATGTGTGCCCTGGAGCTGGAGCTCAGGTGGTTGTGAGCATTCGACCTGGTGCTAAGAATCAGGCTCCATCCTCTGCAAGGACAATAAGAACTCTTGACTACTGAATCATCTCTCCAGCCGCTTGAATGTTTTGTTTTGTCTTGTTTTGTTTTTGTTTTTGTTTTTGTTTTGAGACAGAATCTCACTATGTAGCTCTGGTGTCCTTGGAACCAAACTCACAGAGATCCATCTGCCTCTGCCCTCCCAAGTGCTGGTATTAAAGCGTGTGCCACTATGCCTGGCTTGTGTGTATTTTTAATATAGTGAATCCACATTTTTCCCTTTCGTGTTTCTTCATATTTTCTGGTATGTGCATGCGTGTCTGTGTGTGTTCTGTGTGTAATTCATTTCTCCCTATGTAAGTGGATTTCCAAGCTTTATGACATATTTCCAACTCACTTGTTAATCATAGCTAGTGTATGTTGCTTTGGTGATACAACGAACTTCACACTAAAATGAATGGAATTATAAAATAAGAAACTGGTTGTTTTGTCAAGCTTTCCAGATTTTACAAAAATTCTTGCAATACCATAACAATGAAATAAAATCCAACACGAAACTGAATCAAACAAAAAACTGAGAAGAAAAAGTTTTTAAAAACTCATATGTCACATGTTAACAAAGCCCTAATTTTTCTCTCGTCTAACCCATGTGCATGTCAGTTTGCACACTGGAAAAAAATGCAAAAAAAAAAAAAAGCAATGGTAATGATTTATCTGGTATGTGGTTATTACTTTCACCAGAATTAGAATTATACAATTCCAATTATTTCATTTAAATTAATTTAATGAGCTAAACTAAGCAACGGTGGGAATGGGATTTTCAAATAGACTGTAAGCAGTTTTCTCTTTAGAATGTAGAGTAAGTAATGTAGCAAAAATCTAGAGGATTGTAGAAGGAGCAAAGGCAAGTTCCTCATCTTTCACTCAGAATCAACCCAGGTCAGCCTCCTGCTAGCTTCTGCCTCTCTCCTGTCTCCTCTCCTCTCTCTCTGTCTATTGGTTTTTCAAGACAGGGTTTCTCTGTTATAACTCTGGCTGTCCTGGAACTCACTCTGTAGACCAGGCTGGCCTCAAACTCACAGAGATCCTCCTGCCTCTTCCTCCCGAGTGCTGGGATTAAAGGCATGTGACACCACCACCACTTGGCTAGTCTTCTCTTTTATTAACTGTGAGAAAAAAATTATAGGCTACATTCTTCACACTAAGGAAATATCACAGGAAATTTGGCACATTTGTCATTTTTCCTTTTCCTGTTTTTCCTTCTGCAAAAGTTAAATGCACTGCATTTGTAAAGCATGTGTGAGTCTGGCATATCCCACATTCATCTCTTTGGGATGGTGGTCACTCGGTAGCAAGGAGGGGCGTTTCTAATTGATGTGAAGATGGTCTTTTTCCTTTTTTATCATTAATTTGTTGCAGTGATTGAAAATGCATAAATTCCCTTAGAGCAGCCATTCTCAACCTGTGGGTCACGACACCTTTGGGAGTCAAACAACCTTTTGACAGGGATAGCCTAAGACCATCTGCATATCAGATATTTACACTGTAATTCATAACAGTAGCGATGAGAATAGTCTTATGGTCCCGGGGTCATCACAACACGCGGAACTGTATGAAAGTGTCTCAGCATCAGGAAGGGTGAGAACCACTGCCTTAGCGGACGTGCATTATGATGTAAGACAACAATGTATTTTAGACAGAAAAAAACAGCAAAAACGAAAAAATCCCACAATCTTAATAGAATAGATTCAGGGAATCATGGTGAAAACTTTGGGTACTTTATTTCAATGAAATGATATATTTTCATAACAAAATAAGTATTTGAGGAAAACAAATGCAAGACAGTGTCTTTGGAAAGGTGGCTGCGGTGTGCACATAGCTTAATGGCAGAATGCCCGCCTAACTTGCACAAGGTCCTGATTTCAGTCCCTGAACTTGGGTAACAACTCAGCTCTAGAAGTCTGGTAAGTTGGCAATTAATGTGATCAGACTTGGACGTCTGAATGTCCTAGACCAATAGTAACCACCTGTGCTATTTAAAATCAGTGATCTAACACAAAAGCCGAACAACCAGCATGGTTTGTCTAGTTGTCTTCCCATGTTGGTCTACCAGAGGATGGTGTGACGCTGTGACCCAAGAAAACAGATGATGTCTTCAGAAATCGAGAAATGGAAGATACATCTCAGGAACAAGAGAAGGAAGAGAAAGGGTATTTTTTGTTTGTCTTCAACTTGTAAGCAGCCCAGGCTGGCCTTCACTTGGATCCTTGCTAAGAATGATTACCCTCACATTCTTTTTTAAAAGAGGGAGAAGGGGCTGGAGAGATGTCTCAGTGCTCTTCCCAGCAGCCACATGGTTGCTGACAACCATCTGACGCCCTCTTCTGGCACCAGGTGTACATGCAGATAGAGCACTCATACATGAAATGCATAAATAAAAAGGAGGGAGAGGAAGCGGAGTGGGGATATAAATCAATGGAATAGAGGTGGAATATTTTGACAGCATATTGAGCAGATACAAATAACAGTACGTTTTCATAAATGTACACTGTCTAGTGTCCAGAGACCCAGAATGGGCACTTTTAGAACATCACTCAGTAACTCCAAATATAATTTTATTTGATGATGAAATTAACTCTTCTCTGTGTATCTTTCACAGCTTAGGAGTATTTTGGGTACATCTTCTTGAATCCCAAAATAACAGTCTTGGAAATGAATGTTAAAATGTGAAATGTTTACTGAGGTTCTCTTAAGTTTTTTACTCATTTTTGTTCATTCTAAAGGTTTTGAAAATTGTAATCACGTTACCTATTAATGTTATTCGCTTCTTTCAGGAATAATTGCTAATAAGGCCTCTGTAGCCATGGCTAGCTCTGATGTGAAACCAAAATCAATAAGTCGTGCCAAGAAATGGTCAGAAGAAATAGAAAATCTGTACAGATTTCAGCAAGCAGGATATCGGGATGAAATTGAATATAAACAAGTGAAACAAGTTGCTATGGTAAAGTTTACTTCTCTTCAGATTTGAAGTTGGAACAAATTCCTCAGATGGTGAACTGTATCTTAGTAAGTCAGATGGTGAAGTGTGTGCTGATAGCAGGAACCAAACATAACTGAAGGGAATTCTCTGAAACTCTCATTTGAAGAGCGAGCTACTAAAGCTTGCAAAGGTGGCCTGCAACTTGGGAGAAAATGTAGTCCCTCGGCTGGGCACTCTCACACTTACCAAACTACCTGTGCTCTCTCACACATGAGTCTTTCTTGGTAGACCATGAGAACCATCTTTTTCCTTATTCTGGTAACTCTATGAACAGATACTCAGTTTGTGGTAAAATACAATTTTCCTCTGTTTATTTTGACTATGAATTAGAAAGGGGTTGTATGTATTAGTTTCTTTTCTTTGTTTTTGTTTTTGTTTTGTTTTGCTTCTTGAGGTAAGATCTCACTCTGTAACCAGGCTGGTTTTGAAATTCACTACTTGGATGAGAATCTCACGTTTTCATCAATCCTCCTCCCACCTCTGCTTCCCCAGTGCTGGGATTCCAGATGCAAACACCCTATCCATTGTAGCTGTGCTCTACAATTGGCTTAACTAATTTTACATCGATTGATACAGGCTAGGTAACTCACACAACTGGGTGCCTCGCTCCCTATCCGACCCTGTACCTGGATTTTCCCCTCCTGAATGACTTTTCAGCTGATGCTGACAGAGTGGCCTTGAAAGTTCTGAAGAGCTAGTGGGTTCACTGTTCATTCACTGACAACACTGATTGTCTCTGGGACCTGGTAAAGGGAGAAGTACCTTGAGAACACTCTCTTTCCCTGCTGATGGTAGCTTTGACTTAAGTACTAGAAACATTTGCTGTTTTCCCACAAAGTAAATGCAGCTGGACCTGGCTTGCTGATCAGGTCTGCTTCTGCTGATACATAAATAAAACAGACAAGAGAAAATGTGAGCTCCATGCATTGTGGCATATGCCTGAAATTCCAGAACTCCGAGGACTGAGATAGGTTCTTAGGTTTGAGGATCTTAGGCTTGGGCTACACAGGGAGAGTTTGTCTCAAAAAAAAAAAAAAAAAAAAAAAAAAAAAAAAAAAAAACAGGTGAAAGAAGTGGAAAAGGAAATGAAAAAGGGGAAAAAATTACCAGAAAATACTAGACACGGATTCCCAAATAGTATACTCGTCTTTTCTTCCAGTCGCAGGCTGTGATTTATGAGAGAAAAGGGAAGGGCCTGTCTTTGGTAGTGCTGAAGAAAAGGGTTTGATTCTCCAAGACCCAATTTGGGCTTTTGATAATGGTAAAGTACATCTCACAAAATTCAGAAGGAATGTCTTATCAATAGTGAGAACAAACTGAGTCCTAGAATGCATTGTGATGAGCTATGGGCCAAAGAAAGGTTATTACTTAACAACTTCTTAAAAGGACACAGAGAGACAGACAGACAGACAGACTAGGGCTAGGGAGTGTGGCTTCTAGTATGTGCTTGTCTAGCACGTACAGAGCCACTCTGGGTTCTATTACCAGCACTGCACAAACTGGGCATGGTGGTATTTATCTGTAATCCCCAGGTAAAGGCAGGAAGATCAGAAGTTCAAGGACATCCTTGGGCTATGTAGCACAAACAAAATTACATGAAAACACTGTCTGAAACAAACACAACAGACCCACCACACATTAACCTGGTCAAGAAAGCGTAACATTGAAATTGGTGAGATAAAAGAACATACAAATTAGATCCACCCAAATGATAAGCAAATTTGGCGCACATCTTCGATCTTGGCCGCAGTGTGACAGACACTACAACCCCAAACTGGGACTCTTACCCTCAATTCTATATACGTTCTCCAGAATCAGGTTGGAAACTGATCTGTTTTGTGTGTGCACACCGTGCTCTCCCTAAGAGTGCAAGGATTTTAGGACTAAATCACAGACTTTAATTTTTGATGCAAGTCATTCAATGGTGAAATATGAGAAAATAAAAGTGGCTTCACAGCTTTCTTGTTCTCCTCCTTCCCGTGCAGGTAGACCGTTGGCCAGAGACAGGGTACGTGAAGAAACTGCAGCGGAGGGACAACACTTTCTACTACTACAACAAGCAGAGGGAGTGCGAGGACAAGGAAGTCCACAAAGTGAAAATTTACGCATACTGACCTTTTCATTTCTTTGGGTTGGCAATCCTACTTTAAGAATTCATTGTTTACATTTTCCATCATGTAAATGCCATTTTACGAAACGATTGAAAATGTCGTCTTTAATTCAATGACTTACAGCACAAACACCATGAAACCCGGTATCTGCCAGTCATCCCGGCTGCTCCTGAGATACAGTTGCTGAGGGCCTTAGAATTGGGCCCTCCCACTCCAGCTCCTTCTGACCACTTTAGCAGCTCGCGAGGGAAACCAGCCCCTCTGCAGCCACTCCAGAGGTTCGGCTACGTACTTCCTTAGAGCAGAGCAGCGCCCCACACAGAGACTTTACGATAGTACTACGATAGTACTTGCATCTTCTGGACTGGGCAAGTTGTTTTTGCCTCTCCGGTCCTCTGCCTCTTGCTGGACATACAGGGAATACAAAGAATGATGATGCAAACCCAGGAGGAGCCCTTTATGAATGGAGAAAAGGAGTAGCATTCAGGAAGCTGTATGTAGGATTCATCCCTAGCACCACAAGTGGGGGGGGGTGCATAAGAAAGTAAAATACACATTAGTATAGAAACACAAGTATTTATACTTTAGATTAGCATTTAAGGAAACAGCTTTTCACAGGTATTTATAGTCAACATTAATTCATATTTGTAGTTCTTTCTACCTTGGAGCCCATGAGTTACTTGTATTTTTCAAGTTTCAGATACTTTCATAGGTTATTCATTTATCTACCAGTGCTGGGGATGAACACGGGAACTCACAAATACTAGGCAATCACTCTGCTACCAAGCTACATGCCCAGCTCTGGCTTATTTATTTAGCTAGCTTGTTCATTTTGAAACAGGATCTTGCTGTGCTATTCAAGTTGTCTTTGAATTTTTGATCCTCTTGTTTCAACTCCCTAAATGCTGGGATTATACCACCGTTTCTAACTCATAGGCTCACAGAAAACAATTAGGCCTTAAAGCTTGTGCTGATGGCAGTCAGTGGGCACCCTGCTAGTACCTGTTTCGGGTTGAGTCATGCACCCTCTCCAAAGGCATCTAAATCATAATCCCCAGTACCTGTGAATGTGATAGAAATTGGAGTTAGATTTTTATAGGAGAAATCGAGTTAAAACACGGGTCATATTAGTGAGCCCTAATCCCATAGCTGGTATCCTTAAGACCTGAAGACACAGAGAAGATCTAGGCTAGAAGTCACTGGAACAATGGAGACCCAAGCTGGAGTGATGAAATTTTGAGTGAAGGTGCACCATACACTGCCAACAGCCAGAAATAAAAACGAAGAGGCAGGAAATAGTTGCTCAGAGCATTCCAAGGGAACGTTGCTCTACAGACACCTTGGCTTTGGATGGCTACCCTCCCAGAGCTCAGAGGACAGTGGTTTGTGCCACTGGTTTGTGGCACTTTGTCACAGTAACTCTTAGACGCTAACACGTCACCTGTGTCATCCAAAAGGAAGACCCATTCTGGCTCATAGTTTCCAAGATGTTGGTTCAAGGTTAAATGGCTTCATTACCTCTGAGCAGGAACTTCGTGTCTGGGATTCCTGTGCTGGAGCGACACAGCTCACCTCGTAACAGCCAAGAAGCAAAAAGAAGAGCCAAGGACAAGATAACTCCTTCAAAGGGCCAACTCTTCACCCTCACCTTTGTCATCCATCATATGATTAATTGATTAGGACAGAACCTTCGGGATCCAATTACCTCCTAAAAGTCACTGACAACCAAGCTCTCTACTAAGAATCTGTGAGGGACATGTCACATTCAACCAGTCACACCACCTGGTGATACCAGTGGATGTGAGGCAATGGTGTGATTGCTTTCCCACCCCACCCCCCACCCATCAGTAGGAACGATGAAAATTCTCTTATCCAGCGTTTGCTGATTGAGTTTGCACATCACGGCAGCTGATCTCACTGTATGGGCCATACGTGGTGAGTGGAAAGTATCCCCAGCAGGCTCAGCTAATTGAATACTTGGTCCCCAGTTGGTGGTACCATCTGGGGGAGGGGGTTATAAAACCTTTAGGCAGTGCAGCCTTGCTGGAGGAAATACATCCCTGGGACAGGCTTCGAGAGCTTATAGCTCCACCTCACCTCCAGTTTACTTTCTCTCTGTGCTTGCTTTTGAAGATGTGATCTCTCAGCTTCCTGCTCTGGCCTCCTGCTGCCAAGACCCCACCCCCCGCCCCCATCATTATGGACTCCCTCTCTGGAACCATAAATGAGAATAAACTCTAAGTTCTTTTTGGTTATGGTATTTTGCCACAACAACGGAAAAGTAACTAATACAGACCACCACCTGTGAATGCCTCGGATTCAACTCCTGACCTGACACTACAGTCACTGGGGCAGCCAGGCGGTGGAGGTGCACGCCTTTAATCCCAGCACTCGGGAGGCAGAGGCAGGCGGATCTCTGTGAATTTGAGGCCGGCCTGGTCTACAGAGTGAGTTCCAGGACAGCCAGAGTTACAACAGAGAAACATTATCTCGAAAAACCAAAAATATTTTAAAAAAAGAATCACTGAGGTAGCCTTTAACAGGGATTATTTAATTTTATTTCCAGACAGCCATTTCCTCAGTCTATTTACATGTCATTTCCTAGAGGCCTACACTAAATCCACTAAAACACTTCTCCCAGGTTTCCTTTCCCTCCCTGTCTTTTTGGTCTTTGGTTTTATGACAGAATTCTAGGAAAGCCAGGGCTTTGTGCTTCCTGTTTCTTGCCTAACAGATCTGATTAGTCAATAACTCCACTGCTTGCTGGATAGGTAAGGGTGCACACAGCACAGTGCACTCAGGCATAACGAAGAGCAGAATGAAGAGGAGTCCTAGTGCTCAAGGCTGTAGTAGTTTCAAGTGTGCGTTCTCTGTCTGTTAGACCTTAACCTCTTTCCCCATTCGTTTCACCATCTTCGAAGAAAGGGCCTAGCCATAACTTGCTCTTGACACCAGCATTTATTCTTGCAATCTGAGGCCTTTACAAGAACAAAGGCGCCTGACTACTCAGACACTGACATACTTCCCATGTTCCCCTTCCAAGGCTCATGCCTTTCTGTGCCTTCCATTCTTGTTCTGCTCTCAGTCTTCCATGTGTCACTGAGATGAGGCACCAGGCACTTAACTGTATCTAGATGCCACAGCAACAGCATGATCCCTCACGCAAGAAAAGTAAGGCTGAGCTGGAGAGATGGCTTACGGTCAAGAATGCTGATTTCTCTTCCACACGTCCTGTATTCAATTCCCAGCAACCACATGGTGGCTCACAACCATCTATAATAGGATCAGATGCCCTCCTATGTCAAGCAGGTGTACATGCAGATAGAACACTCATATAAATAAAATAAATCTTTAAAAAAGAAAAGAAAGGTTAAGTGGATCAGAGGATAAAAAGGGAAAAGCTACCCCAGGAGGTTTGACTATCATATTAATGTACATCTCTTTAGGAGTGATTCCCTCCAAAAAGGCACACCTAAATCCTGATAGACCATCTTCACAACATAGTAGAGGACAGTTAAATGTAGTGTCTAATCTCCCTCTCTACTCAGGGAGCTGAGAGAGTGAACAAACGATCCAGGCTGGTTCAGACTTCCCAGGGCCACATCAGGCATTTGGAGTCTAGTGTCATAGTGGCTGTATCCACACACGATGAATTGCTGTCAATTGTCCCTCCCCGGCTAGAGGGATCTGTCCATTTTAATTTGTAATGCTAATGCTGGGAGCTGCAGCTGGGTGATTGTGGCCATCGCCACCAGCATGTGAAGCCTTTCAATTGAGACCTCTCAAGGCTTCAGGGAGATGATTACTCTACCTTATGGTGAGTGGGAGTGGGGCTGTAAAGCCCACTTCAGTAATTCTCTACTGGATGAGCCCTGTTCCTGTTCTGTTATACAGCAGGTAGAAGATCCATACTACATCTTGGTCATTAGCCCATTATTACCCTTCATGATTTATGAAATGGGTACTTTGGTCACTTTCTGTTATTTGGGGGATTCCATACATCAAGCTCAACTTAGAATTCTGGTATTGTCATCTTTTAGGTGGCTCTTTACTGGGAAAATCATGAAAAACCTTCAGCAGCAGTGTCTGCATCTGCCAAAGGCCTTCTCTGAAGTTGGTAGAGGACCAGTGTAGTCTATCTTTATCTGCCAGCACTCCGAGGGCATATTTCCTCTCTTAATGTCACTCTCTGCACGCCCCTCCCCCCAGGCACCTTGGGTACCACTGGGTACACACTGCTGGCAAGAGTGTGTGATGTCTATCCCATTGAAATGAGTCCCTGTTGCAGAGCACCAGCCCATGTGGTTTTCTAGCTTCCGTGTTGTATTCAGTAGGGCAGCGAGGTGGTAACATCTTCAGCTGGGATTCTTCAAGCCATTTGATCTTGGTAATTCGATCAGCTTTGGCACTTTCAGTTGACTGTAAGGATTGGTAAGCAACATAATATAACATCAGTTGTTTGATTAGCTCATGATGTTTCCGCAAATCTTGCCCCTATGGAGTGTGCCCTTTAAAGGACCCACTGTTGATTCCGCAACTGTGGAAGCTACAATATTAGGGCTCTTGAAAATGCCCCAACTGACCATGTGTCGAATTAAGGTTTCCTTTCCTTGTTATTAGGCTCCATTCTGATTGGAATTTGGCCCACTGACTGCTGTGATCTTAACTTTCACCATCACAGAAGTTCTCTGCCTTTGAAGGGCAGACTGCTGCCCTCTACTCTAGGGGATTTCTCTTCACCTACCCATCAATGTGCAATGCTTCTTTGAGGACCAGTGGTTCCCCTTCCTTCACAACCACCCCACCTTCTGCCTCATTTGTAACGGGACCCAGAATTGCTACAGTTCTCTACTGAAGAGGTTTTATCACTGCCAAAGGTACTATCTCCACCTGGAGAAGATACTCATTTGGGAAATACCTGTCCGTGGTTGAGTTTGCATTTGGTATATCCGAGAGACTCTGATCCTTCTCCTTCCCATACAAATTGCACACTGGGACTACACAGGGGAACTTTTCACGTATCTATGAATGGGCCAGTTCCATCAAAATTAAAAAAAACAGAAAAAAACTATTTTTTTTCCAAGCAAGTTTATGTTGCCTTCTAGCTTAAAGATGTTTCCCAAGGGAGCAGCCTTATAATTTGGATACTTAAGTCTAGGACCACCTCTCACCACATCCTTAGTGCTCTCATTATATGGAGTGTATTTAAGTCCCTCATATGGGGCCTTAGTGTGGGCCATTTCCCACATACTCTTGCGGGGGACTCTCGGGGATAGTTGTTCCTTGTGTAATTGCTTCAACTTAAGAAAGTTAACAATGAGAGGATTGGGTAGGTCAGCCGTGTTTAAAATGGGAACCAGTGGATGCTCATTCCTAGAAACAGTGAAGAAGAAAACAAAAGCAGGAGACAGCATTAGGATTTGTTTTGTTTTTCTTTGTGGGGAGAAACGATTCCATTCTGCTGTGAGCACATAGTTCTCCATGCATTAGATCAGCATTTTGATTCCAGTAGAGAGAAACATGAAGATCCAGAACAAGGAATGTTTTCAGGCCCGCCCCAACCAACAGTCATCAGGATGGTACACTGACTGTTTCGTCAAGGGAAGTTTGAGATCTTTCAAGGGCTCACAAGCGTAATTTGTTTTCGTCCATTGTTAAATAGTCCTCGGCTGCTTCCCAGTCCACTGGCCTGGCCTTCAGTGGGCTCCGAGGTGGGAGGTGAAGATCTGTGAGATGACAAGAATGTCGGATTCTGGATTCTCAGGAGTCAGCCCTAGAGGACTTGAACTCGACTTTTTTGGCAGGTGGGCGGTTACATATATAGCCAGAGAAATGGTCCCTGTATCCCAGGAATGTCATTGGAAGCTTACTGGTTAGGATAAGCAGTCCCACTTGCATATTGGGGGTTGCCAGTTGGACTTAGATATTTTTTCAGTGATAAGAGGGAGAGACCTCCTATGGTCGTATTGCCAGGGTCAGCCTCTATAAGTTACTGTACAGTAGGCCCTTCCTCACACAACTGGGTACAGAATAAACCTAAGGCAAATCCAACAAGTCCTCTACAAAAGTGGGACTAAGGTTTCACTCAGCCAATAGGGTGGAGCCTGAAACACTGTGGACCCCGCCATTAGACTCTGGAGCTGTTCTCTCATGAAGGTTACGGGTAACAGCTTTATACATGTTTCAGAGGTTTCTTTGGTAAGGTTTAATAATCTGTTTCATAGTTTGGTTAGTCATTTCAATTTTGCCCGAAGACGGTGATCTCCAAGCAGAATGTAGATAACATTTTATTCCCGGAGACCTAGTTATAGGCTAAGTCACCTGGGATGTAAACAATGACTCATCGTCACCCTGTGGCGAGTGGGCGAAGTGATCATTTCCTTTAGGCTAGCCCTTGCCAGTACAGCAGTCTCCTAAGCCCTATCCAGTCGGTGACCGCGTCTATGAACACCAACAGATACTTGAAGCTGCCTCAAGAGGGCACACGAGTAAAGTCCATTTGCCAGTACTCACGTGGCTAGGTGCCTTTCCTCTAAACTGACTCAAGGATTGGCGGAGGACCAAGGTGGATGATTTGCTGTGTATGCAAAGTACAGGCCTGACCTGACATACACTTTTCACTGTGTCAGTCTTGTTGGAAAGACAGTTAAGTTATCATTTGTAGAGTGGCATCTTTTCCCATGTAGAAGGAGTCACATATTCCCTTAATTACTTTCTACTGTAGGGCTTGGGGTAATAGTACTTTGTTCTCAACACAGATGAATGATTCCTTTGGTTGGTTACCCCTTGATCTTAGGCCCATTCCTCCTCCAGGGGTAAACGCCCAGAAGATCTGCAAGGCTTCATTTTATTTATTTATTTATTTATTTATTTATTTATTTATTTATTTATTTATTTATTTATTTTTTGCAACAAGTTCTCGTTGTGTAGATCTGGCTGTCCTGGAGCACTCTCTGTAGACTAGGTTGGCCTCGAACTCATAGAGATTCACCTGCTTCTTCCTCTTATATTCTTAGCCCAGCTAAGGCTCCCTTGTCCCCCACTGCTTCTCTGTCTTCCAGCCTATTTTCTTGGGCAACATCAGACACGTCCTTCTGATGGCCCTTGCAAGTAGATGTCTCCTGCTTAGCTGGGGATTTGGATGGCACTCCTATACTTATAATCCCTTGCTTATATTTTATGGGCAAATTGTTGACAATTAACGATCCTTCCTCCTTTCAGACGTCATCATGGACATACTTTGCAAATAAAAACTTAATTACATTGTGTACATTGCGTGTGTGTGGGTTTGTGTGTGTGTGTGTGTGTGTGTGTGTGTGTGTGTGTGTGTTTGCATGTGTGCCATGTTGGACAGGAGATAACTTACAGGAGTCAGTCCTTCTTTCCATTGCCTCATCCTGGGGATTGAACTCAGGTGGCAGGCAACTTAAGCCACTGAGCCACTTGCCAGTCCACGAACCTTGTGGGTTAGGGTACTCTATAGTTTGCAAAGTTGACAAACACTAACTAGCATACCGCTGTGTAGCCACCCATTGACCAGATGAACTTCCAAGGGTGGCAGCAGTCATGTGGAGAGTAAAAGATGCCAAGCAAATATTGTTACAGAAGCAGCTGTAAGAGCAGCAAAGATAGTGGCTAGTCAAGATGGCAGTGTCTATATGGGAGTGACCATTGTCAGGAACCGTATGGCTGCACAGATGGCTGCTTGACACAGTTCCAGCCTCTGGCATGCTACCTCTGCAGAAGACATCTTGCAATAACTGCTGTACAAACAGGCCATCTAGTCTTTGTATGTTGAACTTTTCTTTTTGTCTCTAAAGCTTCCTCTATTCCTGTAAATGGGACCCAGGCAAATGCCTCCATGGGAGCCTACCCTCTTGGTAGCCCCTTGCTAAGGAAGAAGAAAACTGATTCTAATGACCTTGAGGGAGAAGCCTTTGTGAGTGTCGTAAGGGCTGTTACCCCTGACTCAACGTCACTAAATGTGAATCAACTAGGGACACGATGAAATTGAGCATGAACTGTTCCTTAAAGAACTTTTAGAAACTACATGATGTGACCAAGTTCAGGGACAGTAACTATACTACCGAGCATGTGTTTCCTGAACTGGCCAGGGTTACAGAGAGCTCCAGAAATAAGGAAAATGTATAGTCAAGGAAAAGAGGGATAGACGCTGCTAATGCTAAAGAAACATATGATTGAAGTTTGGACAGATATAGGACGGAAGTAGAAGAACTAGGGGAAATTTAAAATCTACAGATATAGACTTTCTTTCTGGCACCTTTTTGCCCTTCTGTCTGTTTGATATGTGTTGAAACCACAAGCAGGACACCCAGGGAATGCCAGTGAACCATTGTGTTGGAGGTGTTTTGAGAACAGGTTGAGGAATAAGCTGTTGCAATGAAAATTGTTCTTGCTCAATGTACCAAGTGTGGAAAACAAGAAAAAAAAATGTAGCCATGTGATTTTTCTATGAAACTTTGAAAGTGCTTGTTCTTGAGCACTTTCTGTTAGATTTGCAATATACTTTTAGTAAATAAAAAACTGGGCTGGTTCATGTTCAGGAGCAGCAGAAAGAGAAGAGGGAGAAAGAGAGAGAAAGAGAGGAAAAGAAAGAAGGCAGAGGAGAGAGAGTAATAATAGTAGAGAGAGAGAGAGAATGAGGGGGGCAATTCTCAAGCTCTGATGCACTCCTGAGATGATTGGCTCTCAGCTTGTACCAGCTTTTGACTCCTGAATCAATTCTTCATGCTACTCCTAGGAATCCTTTCTCAAGACTCTGACCTCAAGCTGAGGCTTGACTCTGGCAACCATGATGGTGCTTAATAATAATAATAATAATAATAATAATAATAATAATAATAATAATAATAATGTCACCCATATTGCCATTCTGGGTCCACACTGTACCTAGCTAATAAATTACTCCAACTTCCACTACAACGTTACACGTTAAGCATCTGCTTGCCCATCACCAATCTCTCCCTTCTTTCTTTCCTTCTTTTCACCTTCCTGGAGACCTGCCAGGATCCTAGATTCAGGGCATAGATACAAGACTGCAATGGGTGCTAAGGGCAGCTCCACTGCCATCTACGACATCCTAACACCCATCAGTTTCACATACTGATTCCACCAGTTGCTTCCAGGCTTCCATCTGCCCTACAGGATTAAGAACTGGGGAGAAAGGTATTTAAACCTGGAACCCTGGGCCCAGAGGTTCAAGAGTGAAGCATTAGTAGCAATTCAACTTGGTAAGACAGGAATCCAAAGCCAAACAACACCGCTCATGTTTGCCAAACTGCTAAATGCCGAACTCCCCATTGGGAAAGAAGGGCTGTAAGTCAGGCCATGACAACAGCTTCTCTCTCCCACCAGGTCTTCAAGTGCACTTTGCTCTACTGCTATATTCTTTCTACTTAGGTTTCATTATATTCTAATTGCTTGCAAATTCTCCCTATTTGTTTATTGTCAATCCCATTCCTGAGAGTATTGATTTAGTTCCCGAGATAATAAGGCATTCTCTTGAGCATGAGTTCCAGAAAACAAGCAAACAAATAGCAAAACCATTCCCCATATGCACTTTTCACCCCAATGGCAATCCAAATAAAGCTAAAACCATTCATTCAAGCAACTGTATCTCCGAACTTACCAATCTGAAACGTGAACCTTTTTTTTTTTTTTTAAGAAGCCTTAATCTACAGAAATAGAAGAAAGAATCTTAGAGATGCTCACGGCAGGGACTTGCATCCCAGTGTCGTGGGATTTAGTCCCAGAAGAGTAACAGTTAGAGCTGGAAATCTTCAGTTCCTTGGACACACACTATGGTGTTCCCTCAAGAATTGGAACACATACCATCCGAGGACCTGAAAGAAAGATGTGAATGTTTTACTGTAACACAATCTGACCCCAATACAAGCTAGATGATGAGAAAGTTTGGTCAAAAGCTGGAAGGTTTGTTATTCAGCTGGACTTACATTGTAAGATGCAAAGGGGTCTGAAGTACCTTAGGCCATGAAGGCCTTCATGGCCACCTTCAAGGATAGGGTACGATGCGAAGAAAAGACAAAAGGGAACAGCTCTGATGTCTCGGATGATCCCTGTTTGTGCCTAAGCCCTGAGCTATTAATAGCAACAACACAACAACAGCAGCAGCAATAACAAAGCAATAAGCAACAGGACTCAGATGAAATATCCTTTCCTGCTCTATGGAGCTCCACCCATACCTCTCATTTACTCAGGTTAGCAGAGAAAAGTCCCCAGCGGGATCTATGCATCTTGTAGGATAGGATTGCAATGGGCCTATCAGCCATGAATCTGCATGAGCCTCGATGTTTAATGCAGACCTTCCAGCTGCTGGTACAGGTGTTCCTTTGCCCAAGCTTAAGCCTAGCCCTCATCCAAATAAGGCAGGTGAAAGTGTCTATTGTCAAGGGCACCATAAACCGAGGAGGTCAAAGGAGGAGGAAGGCACAGCCTGGATCTGGTGTCCACAGGCTAGCATCTGACTTCCTGCTATATTTACTTTTCTGTTGTTGACCAAAAACAATGTAAGTGGGGGAAAGGATTTGTTTGGCTTGTATTTCCAGGTCACAGTCCATTGTAGCCATAGATTCCAGATATAGATGTCGATTTAGGTTCAAAGATTTTTTTATTCTTATGTTTAATCCAATCGTTGGTTCTTAGTACTGGAGCCCTGAAGCATTTCTGCCTGTGTATAGTCTAACCTTAAGCCTAGAACTGGAAGGCTTCAGCCTCAGCCTCTGTACAATCTAGAATATTTAAACTTCTGTACAATCTAATCAATCTCCAAAGCTTACTGTTGACTGAGCCACAGAGTTTCTTCTGAACTTTTACTCTTCTGGTTCGACTCAACTTATTCATTGTTCTGGTCCAAACTCTCCTCCAAGCCGACTGGTTCAAACTGACCTTGTGAGCCAGCTGACTATTCTGACTGAACTCTTTAGACTCTGTCAGACTCTGGCTGATTCTCTGACTGCCTCAGACTGAACTACTCTGATTGACTTCAGACTGACTCATGCTTCCTGTTTGACACTGACTTCTGTGACACAGAGCTGCCTCTTTGTCTCTATGAGCTCTCACTGCCCAATACTGCCTCAGTCAGCCTCTCTGCATATCTGTTTTATCCTCAGTCAGACAGCTTTATTGTCTCTGTGTCTTGTCCTTATGTCTGCCTGCTCTAGACTGCTCGCTTTGTCGCGCGCTACCTTCGCCGATAAAGGAGACGCGGCAAAACAGAATTCTTCTGACAACAATTTATTAATAGCTCTTTTAGATAGCAGATGTAGAAGGACCACGAGTCTAGAAAACCCCAACTAATATAGAGTTTTGGGGAATGTTTTTCCCTGCCAATTGGTGCTCTTGTAGAACCTAATTAGTATACTGTCTTCAATCGGCGGCTTTTACTATCCCAATTAGCATGTGGTTATCTTGAGCAGATTACACAGTCAGTGCATGTGCAAGAGCAAACAACGCTCCCGTGAAGAACCAGGAAGCAGGGAGCCGGCGCCATCTTCTAATGGCGAATAATATCGGCTCCCAACATCTCCCCCTTTTACTTTAATTAATATGCCAAACTGCAACCATGTGTTTACCGATCTAGCCCGCTGATCCAACAGCTTTGAGCGATCAAGGAGGTTACATGGAGGAGGACCCTGTGTACCTTTATCCCGTGCAATGGGAACACGAGCCCTGGGAGGTAACACAGGTCTGTCTTGTGGTATCCTGGTGCAATGGGATCCTGAGCCCTCAGGAGTACCAGTATTCAAGACAGTGTCTCATTGTTTGAGCATATTTAACCAAGCTTGAGGAGATGTCCCCTGTTCCACAGCAAGCAATGCCTGTGCGATCACCACTTTGTCTCTTTTTTGTTGTTGAATGAATTTGTAGAGCAACCAAAGATAAAGAAACAGTCCCCCAGCAAATAGGATGCCAAAAATCCCAACTCCCACCCATTCCTTGAAATAGGAGAAAGCAGAAGAAAGCCAAGTGGAAAGCCCCCGGGTAAGGGAAAGGTCAAGTCGAGTGGAGTTGATCTGTATAATGGCCATCCGTAATCTTCTCAATGTTGCATCAAATTCAGCAGACCAATTGTACTGTAACTGTTGAGACAATTCTTTAGACAGATTAGCCGCTCGGGTAAGATTTTCATATTGTATGGATGTCACACATAACCCAGGCATTTTTACCTCGCAGCCCAATTGAGCCATCTGCCACAAAATATCAATCTGTTCTTGAACCAGATCTATACGTTGGTTCACAATCATGAGTCCACCTCTAATCTGAGCGTTCACAGAGGCTTGGACATCAATGGCTTGGCTGACCGAGGCTGAGAGATTGTTTAAAGTAGTGGCAGTTTCTACCTGACCAGACAGGGCCAGTGCCGAAGCAGTGAGAGATGTGGCTACTGCCGCAGTTGCAACAATGCTGACTATGGCCGCAGCTATGCCAAAATCCCGCTTTTGTCTGAATAAAGTTAATGTGTTGGCTGTTCTCACAGAAATTGGGACAAATCGAGGCATGCGAGCCACGGTGGCTGTTTGATGTGAGCTTGCATTCCAGCATAAGGTATAGGAACAGTTGTTATAGTTGCAAACAACCCAAATAAATGGTGGCCACACACAAACTGGGGTGGCTCCAATTTCCTTTTTATCACTACTGATCTTTCCTATCGTTTCATCAGATATTATATTACTTGACAACTCCGCCTGAACTATACCTCCTCCTAGAATCATTGACATAGGTGTTAAATCTGAGCAACTTCCTCCTGAGCCACAAAGCAGCCATGTATCAAATGGATTAATATCATATTTAAATGGATCCATTTCGGTGAAATTACCATAGCCTTCTAATGGTGAAAATGTAAAAAATTTTCCTTGGAGATAGTGAGCCCTACGACTCTGACATCCAGTCCATGGGAGGAGAGTTGCTCTATCTGTCATCCTGCCTGTGCAAAAAGGGGCATATTGTGGTTGTGTCTTTCTATTGGAGCGTTCCTCATCATCAGTTTTTTGTTTAGGCCACCAGCCGTAAAGGACAGTGGCATTTGATATAATAATCTTATCTTTCCTAACATTTTTTCCTTTAAGTGCATAGGAGAAATTTCCTAGCTCAATGCATGGCTGATCCTGAGTGTTATTGGATGAGGTTGTAAAGCATAGGCTACCATTCACCCTCCAAGTCTCATTAGTACTTACAGCTGCTAAATTCTGGTCCATGGGCAAAAAGGGCAAGCCCAAGGATTCATTAGTTGCAAAAAACCGGGGGAATACCTGTGCATCATGCATCACCGGCATGGGTTTTGGGAGTGTTGACATTATACCCCAACGTAGTTCTTCAGCTTGTGTCTGTTGGCTCAGGAGTATCCATGTCAGGATCCATAGTTCTGGGTTCCACATCTTTTTTGATAATTCTGGTTAGCCTTGCAGGTACCCAGATTGGGTTTTCTTGGTCCTGTGGAAAAACACAAATAGCTCCCCTGGATCTTATTAATATTGGATCCGGGCCTTTCCATTGATTATTGATCACATCTTTCCATTTGACTTGTTCTTTCGGAACAGTATGAGAAGCATGTCTGTCTGTAGCAGACCGTCCTTCTGAGTCCAAATTTAAAAAATTTAGAGTAAATAGGGATAGGGAAATAGATGTCTCAGGTCCCATGGCGGGGCCTATTCCTCCCCTTTGTTTTTGTAGGTAGACTTTTAAAGTGCCGTTAGCACGTTCCACAATGCCTTGAGCTTGTGGATTATAGGGTAGCCCAGTCACGTGATGAACTCTCATTCTCTGACAGAATTGTTGAAATGGCTTAGATGTATACGCCGGACCATTGTCAGTTTTTAGTTGTAATGGTTTGCCCCAGGCTGCCCATGCCTCTAGGCAATGAGTGATCACATGAATCACCTTCTCTCCCGCCAAGGGGGTTGCATGGATAATGCCAGAACAGGTATCCACAGATACATGAATATATTTCATTTTTCCAAAGCCATTATAATGAGTCACGTCCATTTGCCAAATATGTAATGGCTGTAACCCTCTAGGGTTAACACCAAAGGATGGTACAGAGCGAAACTCTGCACAGTTGTTACACTTAAGCACAATATCTCGAGCTTCAGCACGAGATATATGAAATTTTTGTCTCAATGTATTAGCTGGGACATGATATAGGGTATGGAATTCAGAAGCCAATTGAATAGGAGAGGTAGCCAAATAAATCCCTTTTGTAGCTTTATCTGCCATGGCATTAGCAGTAGCCATGGGGCCAGGTAACAGAGTATGAGCTCTAATATGTTGAATGAAGAAAGGATTAGTTCTGTTTCTTATTGATGTCTGTATATCCGAAAATACAGTAGCCACTGTGCTTTTAGAGTTTATTAAATCAACCACTTCTAAAATTTGAACAGCTCTCACTACATAATGAGAATCAGAAATGATATTAACAGGTTCGTGAAATTTTCTCAAGACTGTAGCTACAACAGCACATTCCACAAGTTGTGGAGAGTTAAAATCATATTTGATTTGTGTAGGCTGATTATTTACAACATAACTTCCGATGCCAGTTTTAGAGCCATCAGTATAGATATCTGTGGCGTTAAGGATCGGGTCTTTTTTAGTGACTTTAGGAAATATAAAAGCATTTGTACGAGCAAAATGTAAGAGCGGATGTTTAGGAAAATGATTGTCAATTTGTCCTGAGAAAATACATCTCAAGACAGCCCAATTATCAATAGTGGCACAAAGTGTTTGCACCTGAAATTTAGTATATGGGCTGATAATTTTCTCTGGTTCTTTGCCAAAGTGTGTCAACGCTAGTTGAATGCCTCTCATAGCCAAATCAGCCACCAAGGTAGGATAATGTCCTAGTACATGTCCTGGTGAGGTATGAGAATGAACCCATAACAAAGGCCCCTGTTGCCATAGCATTGCTGTTGGTTGTTTAGGCGACGGGATGATGCATAATAGAAATGACAAGGAGGGATCAACACGTGTCAATAATGCTTCCTTTAAGCATTCTTCCACCTTTTCAAGTGTCTGAGAAGCTTTAAGTGTTAATTCTCTATGAGAGGTTATTGCCGAATCTCCTTTCAGAATTTTAAATAAGGGTTGTAGTTCAGCAGTTGTTAACTTTAGGTAAGGTCTTATCCAGTTAATATCTCCTAACAATTTTTGAAAGTCATTCAAAGTCTTTAATGAATCTCTCCTTATTGTCACCTTTTGTGGCTTAATAGTAGTAGAGGTTATTATAGATCCTAGAAATTTATTCACATCTCCTTCTTGTATTTTTTCTGGTGCTACAAACAACCCCTTATCTTTTAGATTTTCCATCAACATGGCAAATGCTTGATGCAATACTTTTAGATTATTAAAGCAAAGCAAGATATCATCCATGTAATGACAAATTCTAATTTTTTTATACTTATCTCTAATAGGTTGAATTGCCGCTGCCACATAGATTTGACACATGGTAGGACTATTAGCCATACCTTGTGGCAGTACTTTCCACTGATATCTATTATCAGGTTCTTCATGATTAACACTGGGCAAAGTAAAAGCAAATCTAACTTTATCTTTATTATGTAAAGGAATTGAGAAAAAACAATCTTTAATATCAATAATGATCACATCCCAGTGCCTTGGCAATGTAGAAAGGAGAGGTAGCCCTCTCTGTATAGGGCCCATGACTTGTATTTGTCTATTGATGGCTCTTAAATCATGGAGAAGCCTCCATTTTCCTCAGGAGTCAGGGCCATGGACGTTAAGCGTTCCACTAGCGCCTGAGTAAAAGAGGCATTAATGCCGTATGTTTGTACTGACTCTGCTAGGGCCTTTAACTGCTTGATATCCAATGGAGCATACTGTCTCACTTGATTATCCTCCCACACTGGAAAAGCTGCCCTAATCTTTTTTCTTTCCTTTTTTGGGATCATAGAGCTAGATACCTTTTTCTTTTCTGGTGTAGTTTTAGTCTTTCGCCGGACTACTACCACTTTCTCCTCTAAAGGGGGAGCGGAAGGGTTAAATCCAGGCGCATAAGGAGGATCAGGCTCATATCTTGCAACTTCCTCCTCCAGTTCAGCCTGTTCCTCAAGGTCAAGCTCTTTCTGTTTTTGTTTTGAGCTAAATGAGTCATCTTGTTCTTCTCCCTCCGAGGACGTCTCCTCTGAGGAAGAGGCACTAACCTTGAGTTTTTGAAACTCTTTTAACACTGGGTATAAACTTTTTCCCTTTTCTTTTGGGTTTTCTTTTTTTTCCTTACTCACTAGTGTCTTAATTAGAGGCTTCTTTTTTGTATTTATGCCTCTCCTCTCCTCTGCTTCTGATAGACTATCTTGGTGGTCGGCTAATGCTCGTTGTCCTTCCTTCACTAGCTCTTTACATTTCTCATCTTCTAGACAGGCCCTAATTAATTTAAAAACAGGCCATGTCCCCGGTCTCAACCTAGATTTCTCCTTTTCGTTAGCTAGATCTACTCCGAGTTTGTCCCAGGAGCCCTTAGTTAGGGACCCTGTACTAACAAACCACGGTGTTACACGATTTATTTCTTTTAAAAAATTTTTCAGCACCCTTTCTGATATTTTTAAGCCTCTCTGCTTAAGCAATGCCTGCATTGCATCCAGAATCGGCTTTATCTGTTGATTTCCCATGCTTCCTTTATCTACAGGAGCGGGAGCGCTTGCTCAGTTATCTACCTGAGACTGACAGCGAATTATGTGGTGGTACAGAAAGGATACGTGCACTTTTTATCACTTTTCCCACAGTTGAGACACAGACAGCACACCAATACAAAAAAAGAAAGCAACAAGCATGAACACCGAGAGAGCAAGATAAATCATACCTTGCAGAAGAGCGCCTAGGCCTCACGCGCCGTCAGTTCTGAATTCCTTTCCTACGAGCAGCCGGGGTCCCTCGTATAGTTCCTCTGCCCAGGAGTCGGCAGCTTCCCGGGTTTCGGCACCACCTTGTCGCGCGCTACCTTCGCCGATAAAGGAGACGCGGCAAAACAGAATTCTTCTGACAACAATTTATTAACAGCTCTTTTAGATAGCAGATGTAGAAGGACCACGAGTCTAGAAAACCCCCAACTAATATAGAGTTTTGGGGAATGTTTTTCCCTGCCAATTGGTGCTCTTGCAGAACCTAATTAGTATACTGTCTTCAATCGGCGGCTTTTACTATCCCAATTAGCATGTGGTTATCTTGAGCAGATTACACAGTCAGTGCATGTGCAAGAGCAAACAACGCTCCCGTGAAGAACCAGGAAGCAGGGAGCCGGCGCCATCTTCTAATGGCGAATAATATCGGCTCCCAACATCGCTTCATCCTGCCTGTTGCAACTGACTCTGCTTGTAACTCACTACTGCTCTGAGCTGAGATCCTGCTTTTATATCATGAGAGTTGGGTGTGTTCTCTGTAGGTAAAGAGATTTATGTTGGTGAAGGCTTGGGTTAAGGCTTCGGACTATTAATACATGGCATGACCTGACTTTCCCTCTTCTCCTTCTGGGTGCCTGGCCGGTAGCTAGGAAGAGAACAGGAGGATGGTTAAGATCATCAGATAGGGCATTTGATGCACTTCACCCCCGGTGTCTCTGGCCAAGATCCGGGTGTGGACGTGACCACCAAGTGTCCTCTTGAATGCATGCCAGAGATCTGGGCAAATTGCCTCCTTTGTCTAGAAAGCCTTGAGAAGACACTCTCAAAGCCAGAGCTGCTGCTGCCTCAAGCCTGGGAGAGACATGCAGTCCAGCAGAATGATCGTCTAGACCCGTGATGAGTTGGTGATGCCTCTATTTCCCAACATGCTGGTGTTGAAATCAGCATGCCTAGTGGTAATTTCTCCTTCTAAAAGGAGGATTTCCTCTTACCTTCTCCTACTCTCACTCTTTGTGCTATATCACGTCTCACTAATAAACCTACTCTAAATATATCTGTGGCTCGTGGATGTTCTTTCAGTGGACCGAATCAGATAGAGTGCTAATCCATGCAAGGCAAACGGCATAATTTATTTGTCGTTACATGCTCACTCTGACTCATTCTGCTAACTCTTCCTCTAGTTAGTCACTTTGTCTGACCTTCACTGACTCATCTCAAACATCACTTCTTATGTGACACTGATTCTTTCTAAGCTCTGCTTCCTGTGTCTGCTTCCACACTCTGTTTTTATTAGGGATTAAAGATGTGGACCATCATTGCTTTCTAAATACTGGGATTAAAGGTATGTACCAACATTCTTTCTACCCTAGAACAGTCATGCTGATGGATTAAAAGATTAAACATCTACATCATCTACAGTCCATCATTAAAGAAAGTCCAAGCAGAAAGTTAAGGAAGAAATTGAGAAATGATGCTTGCTGGCTCACTCTCTGGCTCTCTCTTTGACATACTTACTAGATATTATTTATAGGACCACTTGCCTCAAGGGATAGTGCTATCCACAGTGGGTTTGGTCATCCTGTATGAATTAGTAATCAACAAACAATTCCCCCCACCAACACACGCACACACACACACACACACACACACAGAAATATGCCCATAGGCCAATCCAATCTAGGCAATTCTTCAATAATATCTATTATCAGATGACTCTAGGACCTGTCAAGTTGACAATTCAATCTGATAAGGACACCTTCCATGGGAATTTGCCCATAATTTACAAATGCCCTGGGAGAAAATGAAAGGAGCAGGAGAAGGAAAAAAAAGAAATGGATTGACTGGCCATTTGGATGTCTTACCACATGGTTGGCAGCTTGGCAACTGTTATAGGCATGGATCTAAGTTCAGAGGGCATATGCTATGATTACCAGGTTCTCTTGCCTTGGGATAAAGATTTGGACAGAGACACATGGATAGTAACAGGGAAGGAGACAGTTTATTAAGGAAAAGATATCTGAGCTTCAGAATGGGCCAGAACTGGAGATAGGTCAAGGCGTCCAAAAGAATGAGCCAGGGGCCATGAAACCTCTTTTGTGGATCGTGTATATACGAGCACTTTTCCTGCACATGTTCTATTTTGTTACATGTGGAGGTAGTGCTGGTGGTGGTGGTGGTGGTGCTGGTGGTGGTGCTCGGGTGGCTGGTTGGGACGCCATCTTTCTATGCCATTAGTTTCTTTCATATATTAATATTGATGCCTCTGGAATCCCCCTCTCCAATCTATTCTTCTACCTTAATGTTGCCTTATTTTTCATATTATTTGAGTTTCTGTGTGGTTCTTTGTGCATCTGTCAGGTTGGTCAGCTCTTGAGGATCTTCTTAGTGAATAACCTAGTTTTTCAGGACTCAGTGCCCAGTGTTACCCAGGAGTTGACAAACCACTTCTGAACGGGGCTTCTGTCTCTCTCCCACCCAAATCAAGGAGTCACCACCATGTGTGTGCAGGTGCGCGCGTGATTTTCAGTGCTGTGGATTGAATTTAGGGCTTCACACATGCAAGACAATAGCTCTACCTCCGAGCTAAATCCCCAACAGGTGTTTTAAGACAAGATTTCCCAAAGTTCTCAGACTGACCTTGAACTCATCCTGTAGTCTAGGCAGGCCTTGTACTTACAATCCTCCTGCCTCAGCCTCCCAAGAAGTGTTGCCAGGCCTTGCTGTACTTATTTCCTTTCAGTGCTGCTGTCTCTCTGCATGCTCAAGCTATCCATAATCTCTATTGGGATTTCTGATAATCCTGTAATTTTTCTGTCTTTAGGCTAGTATCTATTTGTTATCTTGATTCTTCTCACTCATGGTGTCACCCAGAGGCAGCTGCTAGTGGAAGGGTTAACATATGGAACCTGAGTTCTTGCCCTAGAACTCATAAACAAAATCATCTTTAAACCACCACCCAAGTGCTCCTTGCTCTGGGAGGGGGGCAGGCACAATTGCTGCTGGAGACTTTTTAAAAGAGATCGCTTTGTGTTGGTTGGAAGAGAGGGCTCAGTAAGAAACACATGGCAGTCACAGAGCAGCAGTGGCTAGCAGGCTCTCTACCCTCCCAAGGTAATTCCTCCTTTGGTAATTTCATACATTAGTACAGCAGCTTTGATCATATCACCACCTCCTTCCCCTTTCTAGTCCTCCTGGGTCCTCCTCCGAACTTTATAACGTCTTTGCATGGCCCACTGAGTCCAATCACTGCTGTCCTTATGTTCATAGATGTGGGGCTAACGACTGCAGCATGGGCATCCTAACAGGAGCCATTTCCTTTTAGAAAAATGACTCTCTCTATCCCAGAAGCCCCCGGTTTGCCCACTTTCTCAGGTAAGTATGGAACTCTATGAGTTGCTCTTCCATCTGTACTGGCATGTTGATATTGGCTTGATATTGTGTAGGTCTTTGTGCAGGCAGCTTCAGCCGCTAGCACAATAGTCCGAACTTGTCCAGAGACAGTGTTTTGCATCAGTCCTCCTTAACTTCTGGCTCCTACAGTCTTTCTGCCCCCTCTTCCTCAATGTTCTCTGAGCCATGTGAAGTGTTATACCTCACATGGGGTGTAATATAGATGGTTCATTTCGGGAAGATCACTTCACAGTTACTCATCAATGAGTGTAGGAGAAAACTGGACTTGCCACTGAGCAGAACGATGCCTGAGACCTGCGTGGATGTACCCAGAGACAGACCTGTCGCAGCATGCCCAGGGAGCAGCAGCCTGCAGCCTGGCAGTTAATGGGTCGCTGGGCTGGGCAGAGGGTTTAAAGGGGCTTCCCCCCTGCAATAAACTGAGTCTGCTTTTTGCCACGTACCCGACTCCAAGAACCTGTGTGTCTTGGCTCTGCACCAACTCTACCCCAACACCCACAAGGGTCCAGTGGGTAGTCGACAAGCAACAAATGAGGACATTTTTATAGAAGCTAAATAACTTCTTAGGAGGAGAGGACTCTGTTCTCTTTGAAGTTCACCATCTTAGGAATTTTTCTGATGGGCAAGAAAGGGAACCAAGGAACTCCAAAAGGAAATTCAGTAAGAGGGAAGACCAACACCCTACTAGTGTCTTGATTTTAATAGTAGGATACTGGTGAGAGAAGTCTAGCCCTACGAAGGATGTGATTAAGCTAGAAGCTACCTTATTCTAGCATTTATATGTCACAATAAACTAAATAATAATAACTCTGGGAGTCCACACTAAGTACCTTTGCCAGTGACTTTTGCCAGTGACAAGAGCATGTCTTGAACAACCCATAAAGAAACATCAGAGTATAGAATCAGTTTTCCAAAATGAATAACCGAGAGTTCAAAATATGATGAGGGTGAGGGCTAGTGAGATTAAGGCCTCTGCTGCCAAGCCTGACAACCTGAGTTCAATGTCGTGCTCCTCACACAAGAGGTTTTTCATTCTGTTTGGCTGCATTGGGATATCACAAAAAGATACAGAAGAAAGACTTCTCATTTAAGGAAGAAAGGGAACAAGAGAATAATATGCCATCTCCCAAGTTAAAAGATCACTAGATCACAGGGTAAATAAAACACATCTCATGGTTCTTGTGGCCTGACACCCTCTGGTATCACACCAATCCTGAAAGGAAGTAATGGGAATCCAAGCTCCGAGGGTTGTGTCCCTTTAAATGATGGAGTTATGCTAGAAGCCAACTCAGAATCCTCCTGTCCTGTACAGTGCTGTCTGTCTGCGTGAGAAATCATCTGAGAACAAACTGCACACGAGCTCTAGGGACCCCTAGTTCAGAGCCAAGGTACACATGAAGGCCGAGTCATTGCCTTTATGTTACGCCATGATCACAAGTATTCCCTGGGAAGTTGAGTTCTCTGTGACTTTTAACAAGATTTATTTTTATTTTCAACTATGTGAATGCTGGGGAGTGTAGTTGTGCACACAACTACATTTGGAGCACCGGCGGCATTGATCCCAGTGGTATCATCACGGGACACGCTCTCCTTCATCTTTGGGAGGAACTTTGGCCCAGAAACAGATGAAGCTGAGCGTGTCCTCTGTGTTGGCAAGGCAGGGAGCCAAAGGCCATATGGACCCAGAAAAACATTGTTAGAAACCTGACACAACTGGAGAGGTATAGGCAACATCAAGAGAAAAGATGGGATATGTTAAAACTCGCTGGACAGGAGTGTGGGAAGCAGAGCAAATGGAGGTCCTATGACCATTAATAATTCAGGGTGGTAAAGCGATCATCCTAAGTGCATGGAGTTCACTTCAGCATCTTGATTATTGGCATCTCTTTTTTTTTTTTAAAAGATGAATCTTCTCAACTCTCCCCATATGAATGACTTCATAAGTGATTTTTTTAATGAAACTTATTTTTAAAGATTCATTTATTTATGTGTACCAGTGCTCTATCTGCATGTACACCTGTATGCCAGAAAAGGGCATCTGACCCCATTATAGATGGTTGTGAGCCACCATGTGGTTGCTGGGAATTGAACTCAGGACCTCTGGAATTGAGCAGACAGTGCTCTTAACCGCTGAGCCATCTCTCCATACCAGGTGATCTTTGAAATAATAAACCAGCCTTGCTACTACCATT